>OX411307.1:107036967-107499467 GCA_948150685.1 Rhaphigaster nebulosa
ACTGGAAATGTTGTCGATTCCCGCTGCTTTATGAGATTTTAATTTTCCGATGGCTATTTCGACTTCCTCCTTACTCGGTTCTTCAATTAACGGTTCAGCACTCTGATATTCAGAAGGAGGAGATTGATTATTATTTCCCGAATTCAAAATACTTTCAAAGTGTTTTTTAAATTTATTCACAATGTCCCCCGGATCGGCCAAGATATTGTTATTTTCATCTCTAATTCCATTCATTGCTGGTTCAAACTGTTTACGCGATCTGTTTATACCCTTGTACATGTCTCTTACGTTGTTTTCAATTCTATTAGTTTCTATCTCTATTATTTTGTTTTTAAGATATTCTCGTTTTTTATTTTTGAGGAATTTGGACGTTTCATTCATCAAGATCCGGAAATTAGCAACATTGTTATCGCTTGGATTATTCAAAGCTTTTAGTTTCGCGGCTCTTCTTTTTTCGCACAAGTTTAGACAATCATTATCGAACCACGGTTTATTCTTTTTATTGTCCTTTTTCCAAGACACAGATTACTTACCTCTTTAATATTATCCCTAATTCCGATCCATAGCTTGTCTACATCTTCGCGATCCTCATCTAAAGATTCCAAGGCTTCAAACCTATTCCTGATTTCTACCGCGAATTGATTTCTAATTGGAGGGTTTTTCAATTTATCTAGATCAAAATTTTCGGAACAAATACGGCTTTCTTTCCTTTTTTTATATTAAGTTTTTGTCGAAGTTTCGCGATTACTAATTCATGATCTGACCCACATTCTGCCCCACGATAAGACCTCACGTTAATTATACTATTTTGCCATCTTTGTTGTATCAAAACATGATCAATTTGATTGCGTGTTTGTGAGTCCGGCGATGTCCACGTATACTTATGAATATCCCTATGTTTAAACGTAGTACTTTTGATTGTTAGGTTTTTCGAGATAGCAAAGTTTATTAGACGGATCCCATTATCATTGCTATGTTCGTGCAAACTTTCTTTACCGATCGTCGGATAGTATACTTCTTCCCTTCCCACCTTTGCGTTTGCGTCCCCTAATATTATTTTCATGCAGTTTCGAGGTAGTTTATCATATACCCACTCTAGTTTATCATAAAATTCGCATTTAACTTCATCATCACTGTCTTCGGTAGGGGAATGTATGTTTATCAGCGCGATTTTAAACCACCGCCCCTGAAATATGGCCACAGATATCCTATCACTAAAAAATTTTACGTCCCTCAATGCGGAGAGCAATCTATTCCTTATTAGAAATCCAGTACCTAAACAATAATTACCGCTCCCACCGTACCAAATAGAATAGTTCCCTTCTGTTAACGAACCCTCCCCTGGCCACCGAACCTCTTGCAGTGCCACGATATCTACATTGTATCTCTTAACCTCGTTTGCCACCGATTTTAACCCACCCGCTGTATTCAAACTTCTTACGTTCCACGTCCCTATACCTAAATCTCTAATTTTCAACTTGCGCCATGAATCCCCTGAAGCAGTCCCCACCCGGAGACCCGAACGGGGGACTAGTTTACTTCCGGATAATGAGCGTTTTACCTCAGAGAGATCCATGACTTTTTGTGGTATTTTGTGAACTAAAAAATATATATATATATATATATATATATATATATATATATATATATATATATATATATATATATTAGAACTAAAATATATATATGTATATATATATATATATATATATATATATATATATATATGTGTGTGTGTGTGTGTGTATACAGGGTATACAGCATAAGATACTATGGTCCGATTCCGCACTGAAAAGCAGGAAATTTAAGTTTTGTGTTATTTTAGATGTCACCTTTTTGGTTGAATAGGAAGCAATCACTCAAAAATTACTTTTACTCAAAACAAGAAATATGCTTTGGCTTAACTAAATCCATTCTTTCGAGGAGACCAATAGCAAAAGTTTTATTTTATTTTAAAAACCACACTTATGAATGTTTTTCTGAGCCCCCTGCTGAGCTACATATCTGTCCCGCTTTCAGAAAAACTTTTCCTTTTATTAAGCTTTCATTTCTTATAAATGGAGTTTAGGTTTCTTTTGAAATTGGTCTAGATTTGGCATCTGATTAGCCAAAAAGTGTGGTATGGAGTTCTAATTTCCCTGACAAAGAAGTGTTTTGAGAGTAAAATTTATTAAACTCGTTTTTTTTCTAGTCATTAAAATAACACGAAAATACAGAATAAAAAGCTTTTTTATGAAATAAAACAAAACTCTACCGAAAAAATATCTGTTAATTAATCAAAACAATTCTGAAATTAAATATGAAATGAAACTGATGAAAATAATTTTACCACCGCACGAACAATAAAAATACAAAATATACTTAAAATAAAATTATCCTTATTGAAATAAATTTTCAAAAAGATCATAAAGGATACCACAACACTATTTCTCTCATTAAAACAGTGTCTGCCATTGTTTTATTCTCTTGCTCATGATCTTTTTATTTTAATTATGTTTTGTATTTTTTTTTCATTGCTCTGGAGCATTTCCTGCTTATCTGTGGCAAACCGTACTCTGGTTCATATGAACTTTTTTGTTATCCTTGAGGTAAAGAATCAGCCCCTTTTATGTTTCTTCTGCTGTATACACCCTGTATATATATATATATATATATATATATATATATATATATATATATATATATATATACATACATATACATACACATACACATGCTTACATACATATGTATGTATATGTGTATTGTATGTGAACATTTTTTTTTATTACATTTTTTTTTGTTTTAGATGTCCTAGTTTATACTGATAAAAACGAAGCTCTCCGTGCTCTCAAACAAAATAAAAAGGCAAGGATGAAGTCTTTTGTTTGCAAAGAAGATGCTATTCAGTTTTCCACTTTAGGTGGTGTCAGATGTGTCATCGAGAATTCTTTGAATCCTGAGAAGGCATTCTACAAAGGTCCCAAATCTCAGGATTTGGTGAAATTCAGAAAAGCAATTGAGATTGCGGATATTGATCTAGTCAAGAAGTTAATAGATGAAAATCCTCGATACTTGATAAGTAGTGGTGATACTCCTTCTATTCTCCAGGTTATATTTTATTGTTATTAATTAATTTTTATGGTAGTATTAAATATTCTCAATTTTTCTTTAAAATGGCGGCTGATTAGAGGTTTCATAAGCCGATACAGTTGACTGGTGATAATCTGACAGTTACAGGACCGAAGGGGTGTCGGATTACCAAAGGTAGACTTTTTAAAATTGAATTTAGACTTCCATGGGTAGAAAATTTAAGTTGTTTTGTTTAAATATTGAGTACTGTATGTACTATAGTACGTATATTGTTAAAATATATATTGAGTACATATTTTAGTGCCATTGAGGTTATAAAAAAAAATTAAGATAAATTTATTACTACACAACTTTATTACAATTTATTACTGTATACAAATAGCGTATTTGTCAATTAAAAAAATCTGTAGTAGTTTTTATTTTTTATTTTGTAAAGAGTCTCATGATGGCTTTTTTTTTAATGTCTTTTAGCATTAAAATGTTCTTGTATTCGAGTTCCCTCTCTTCACACCCAAGTACCAAAGTGTTGGCAGCCGTCATAACCTCATCGTAAGTGATAGTGTATTTCACTTATGTGGCCGCCTCAATCGGATTGTCGTCCACAACATAAGCCCTTCTTTCATTTCAGAACCAAGGTTATTTATTGTCTAACACCTATCTTCCTAAATCTTATGCATATTCTTGCGGAATGTTAATTTCATCACAAAGTGTAAGTCCAGCCTCGGTAACTTCGTTATTATCTTCAAATTTGTTATCTCTGTCCTTCTTTGGGAGGAGTGGGTTTTATGGCCAAATATTTTCCCAAGATTTTATCAGAGTTAAAGGCTTGACTTGACACCACGCAAATGTTGCATTGTCAATGGCAACCTTTATGTTAATTTTTTTCTAGATTGATGTGATATCTGGTTCAGGTTGGCTGACAATATCAATCAGTAGGTGCTTTTTGTAATGTGCTTTCAATGTTTTGATCCATCGGTTGAATCAGTGCAATCGTATTTGCTGACAAATATAAAGTCTCTATGTAACCATCAGCTGTCTCAACTCTCAGATTTTTTTTATCTTTAAGTGTTCTTTGACTTCTCGTACAAAATGGTTGGAAAACCAGTCTAAAAAAACTTTTTTAGTAACCCAGGGTCGGCTATTGCTTTTGTATGTCACTGGGAGAGATTCGACTTACATGTTTTTGAATGCCCGTGGAGACTTGGATTTGCCCACAGCTAAGAGTTTTAACATATGGCTTCCAGCGACATTTGCGCACACCACTAACATGGTACGCTCTTTTAGAGATTTCTTCCTGACACTTTTTTTCTTCCTCCAAACAAAAGTTTTTGGAGTTTGGAGTTACCGCCAGTTTAAGCCTGTTTCATTGGCATTGTACATTTGTTCGGGTGTAAGGCCTAGTTCATCGATTTTGGTGTTTAAATCTTGAATGAATTGAGAAACTTCAGTCTCGTCAGCTGATAGTTTTTATCCGCTCATCTGCAAGAAACAAATGCCATGTCGTTTCTTAAAGTTTTCAAACCAACCATCACAGGCACGAAAATCATCTTTGTTGGTCATTTCACGATAAAAAAGCTGGGCTTTCTGTTTTAAAATATCTCCCGAAATAGGGACATGTCTGCTTCTTTGTTGTTTAAACCAAATGTACAGAGCTTCCTCAACTTGAGAGTTTTAGCTCATGTGAAGGGTTTTTCACTTAAGAGTCATCTTCTACAATTTTCATAAATTGTTCTATTTTATCCCTATTTTTTACTATGCCGCAAACGGCAAGTCGCCTGATATTGAAAGCTTTAGAAATGGAAGTTGGAGGTTCACCACGGTCATATCTTTTATATTCTCCCATTTATCAGTAAGAGTTAAAGTTTTATACTTATGTTTAGCATTTCCACTTGTACTCGCCATCACACAACACTTTTGAACACAAAAATTAAAACAGAACTTTTAATCCGTGCAGCAGAATTCAAATTCACTAATAACATGAAAGGATCACTCTAAATAACACATTTATACTGGCATGAGGCACAGGGCAGACGGGAGGAGGTGTCTGTCGTGACAAGTGTGTGTCTGTCTGTGTCTGGAACAAGCGCAGTGCCGACCTCCAACCAGTGTCTGACTACCGAGCGTGTCGGATTATCAAATGTCATTTTATTGCGAGCCTACTGTATTTTGACCATTAGATATCTCTGAAACTATATCAGATGAGAACAAATTTACATTTAGCAGCTTGTAGAGAATTTCATCTTCTTCAACTCCCGGAAATTGATGGGACTTTATTTTACAAAGTTCAGGGGATCTACTACTACACATTCCTGAAACTTTTGGATCTATGTGATTTAGTTCGTCTATTTTTCATATTTCCTCTGGACTATTAACTGCAAAACTAGCTCTATGGTACCCTAACCCTTTTCTTTCTACCTCTGCCTGTTCGGAGCACATGAGATTATAATGGTCCAGATACTGTTGGTACTAGCCTCTCATATACCTTTGAAAATCCACTGCTTAGTGCAGTTGGCTGGTAACTTGATGGGTTATCTGTAGATTTGCCCTTTTTAAGAATGGGTATGATTTCAATCGTCAGGGAAGCTCCTCTGCCATACCATGATGAGAAAGATTGTTATTGTATTCTTGGCAATGGGGTAGAGGTTGATCAGAAATTCTGGCAAAAGTTCATTCGGGTCAGCACTTTTTTTTCCTTCTTTGAGCATTGGAGCGCCATATCTACCTCACACTGGAAAATCAGATCTATTACCCAGATCATGTTCTCCTCATGTGAACATGTTGGGATCTCAGTCATTTTCGGGTCTTCGGATGAAAGTTGCTCACAGCTGCGTAGTGCTTACAGAGAAAACATGTAATGTAAACATATTTCGGTGAGAGGTTAGACTAACTTCGCTCTTCTTGATTGGATTTTTCTCTTGGAGAGGATCATTGTTCATTCGAATGATAAACTGGTATGTTTTAATGCTATCTTAGCAAAAACCCAATTGCTGAAGGCGGAGTTTTTGGCCAAAGTTATCTCTCTACTCAGAAGCGCGACTTTCTGTCTTAGGATGATATGGCTGGCAGGATTTCGAGATGCACGGAATGTTTCTGCAGCTCTGTCTCAATCAATATTCATAGCTTTCAGATCTTTATTCCAAAAGGCTAGTATTTTTTAATCTACTCTTGGGGACACTGTTGCACAGCTTTTATTATGGCTTCTGCAATTTTCCTCTGGGATTCCTTTCCCTCATTTGTCTGTGGGTTGATCAGATCCAATAGCCAACTTCGCCCAGTCAGCCTTCTTTGTGTTCTTTTGAGTCCTCCTTTTCTGTTTATACATGTATGGACCAAGAGTTTCATTAGTCACCAGGACACTGTGGCCAAAGGCTTCAGGTGGCAAGCAAAGAGAGACACGTTTTGAGGCAATTGATGAGTGAGTTTAGTGTGCAGCTGGCAGGGAAGGTGTTCTTTCTGTTTTGAGTAGACATGTACTCTATCAGATTCTTGTCAATGAAGTCCTCTCAAGTTTTTCCCTCTGGTTCTGTGCTGCTATAATCCTATCTGGTAGATGAAGCGTTTAGATCACTACATAGCATGCAGTGATGGTCCCAGGTATCATAAAAGAAAATTGGTTGGTTGTTTTGATGTTTTTAGGTGCAAAACATCGAGGTCATTAGCGCCCGATACGTATTATATTACTGTTGAAAATAAGGAAGTTAAAAAAACAACACAAAACCATATGCACACGTACACATGTGCATATACATGGATAAACACACAGAAACATATACATACACATACATATATACATTTGAACAAAATCATTAAAAACTTAAAAATTATTATTGATATTAAAACATGCTTATTTATTAATTATTTTATTATATTTGCTTCAATAAATTTACTTTTACGAGAAACGATATTACTTTGTCATCTCTACTGCTATCGTTTCCTAAGGCTATTGAAATGTTTGGTGGTATTTCAATTTCATTTAATTTATGACTGTAGAATGGACATTCATGGAAGATATGGATTATTGTCAGGATGCTGTTGCAGTGTTGGCATTTTGATGGTAAACATTTAGTGAGTAGGTGAAGGTGATTCAGTTTTGAATGACCTATCATCCGGGTAAGAACCACTTTCTCTCTTCGGATGCTGCGACTGGAGGAGCTCCAAGGTTTGTTTCTTTATTAGTTTGAGTTGGATTGGGGGCCTCTTGTTCCACATTTCCTGCCATTCCTTGTGGATATTTTCTTTCAGTGGATTTGAGAGTTCTCATGATGTAAGTAGGGTCCTACCACCATCTGGGAGAGAGAGTGCCTCTTTTGCTGCTATATCGCCCATTTCATTCCCCTTTATACCGACATGCCCAGGTAACCATATGTAATGTATCGATTTTTCATCATCGTTCATTGATTTCCCTATTTCCAGAAGTCGCTGGATTCCTGGATGATCGGAATACATGTTTTTGAATGCCTTTAAGGCGCTCAATGAGTCTGAGGCAATTACTACATTCTTCACAGGCAATGTAGAGGAATACTGTAATGGCATTTACCTCAGCAGTATAAACACTACAAAGCTGATACAGTTTGAATTTTTGTGTAGGATCCTTGGTCACAAAATCTGATGAAGTTGCTGAATCGGATTTTGATCCATCTGTGAAAATTAAGTGATGTTCTGGCAATGTGTGAATCATTTTTTGAAATCGATCTCTTTAATCTAGGACCATCGATGCTGTTGTACTTTCTTTAGTGAATTTAGATAGTTGGAGATGTATTTGAGGTTGTATATAGGTCCATGGAGGTGTATAGTTTTCTATTGTATTTATTGTGATTAATTTTAGCTGTTGAATTGCCAAGGACTCTCTTTCTGCTAAGGATAGGGCAGCCTTGTTCTTCTGTTGAAATGTAGTGAAAAACTACGGTCTAAATATATATCTGTGAGCAGGGTGAGTGATTTGCAGGAATAATTTTGTGTAATAGTTAATTGCTAATTTGTCACGTCGAAAGGATAGCGACGGTAGTCCAGATTCAATGCAGAGATTTAATGACGGGCTAGTTCTGAAGGTTCCCGTTGCGATTCTTAGCCCAGTATGATGCACTGTATTGAATTGAGCAAGGATGTTTTTTCGGACATAGATAAAACTACCATAGTTCATCTTAGAGCAGATTAATGCTTGATATATTTTTAGCATGGTTCCTCGGTCTGCCGCCCAACTGGTTCCGCTAAGGACTTCCAATAGTTTGAGTTCCCCTATGCATTTTTCTTTTAAAGATCTCAGGTGGTGTTCCCAGTTCAATCACCTATCGAATATGAATCCTAGGAATTTAAAGTTACTTACATAGGGTATAGAGACCTTGTTCAATAGGAGCTCTGGTGGTTAAGGTGTGTTATTCTTCTGCTAAAATGGACACACTTTGTTTTTTCAGTACAGAACTGGAGCCCTGTTGTATGTGACCAATGACTAATGCGATTTAGTTAGTTTTACCTTTATAGACAAGATGTTATTCGATCTGTAAAGTATTGCTAAGCCATCCACAAATAGCATAGCTTTTACTCTATGAGGTAGGTTTCTTCCAAGATCGCTGATAGCTAGTGTGAAAAGTGTTGTTCTTAGTACACAACCTTGAGGCACTCCACTTCTTTGTTGGCACTCATCAGATATTGCAATTCCTATTCGAACCCTATAATGACGATGGAATAAAATTTTTTGGATGAATATCAGTAGGTTACCATTGAAGCCTAATGATGCCAATTTCCTGAGGATGATGAATATGTTGGTTTTATCTAAAGCCTTTGTGCATATCGAAGAAAACAGCTAACAGCTTCCTCTTCCTAAACAAAGGCATACTCTTCGGCCTCCATCTAAACTAGGTGATCAATTGTGGATCTACCCTTCTGAAAACCTCATTGGAAATTCTGAAGGAGTTTTTTTCTCTCGGAGGCCCACACGAGTCTTTTATTCACCATCCATTCCATGATTTTACATAGGCAGCTGATTAAGAAGATCGGTGATAGCTTGATGGATTTCTTTTGTCTTTACCAGTTTTAAAAATTGGAATAACCTCTGATTGAAGCCAACTGCTGGGGAATTCACCACAGTGCCAAATCTGATTATAAAAGTCCTTGGAGTCAAATTGTGTCTTGTGGCAGGTGCTGTATCATTGATTAGTGGATGTTATCTGGGCCAGGAGAAGAGCCTTTAACGCTCTTGAGCACTTTCTGAAGTTCCCACAAGGTGAACAGAGTATTGTATTCTAGAGATAGATCATCACTTCCGAAAACAGTGTTCTCAATGTTTCCGATGACCAAGGGTTCATTGTATATGTTTGAATAAAATTGAGAAAATATGTTTCCTACCATCCTAGGTTCATTCATCACACAATTTATCACCATATTATAATGTATATCTAGCGTTAGAAGTTATTCCTTTTATTAACCAAGGAACAGGAGGTCTTCTGGGAAGTCCAGTGGTTTTAGGTATAGGTGATTCAGCAGTGAGGAGAATGGATAGCGTTATTGCTTTGCATCCTTCATTAATGCCCTAATTATTTACTGATGTTTGAGGTGGTACTGCGAGGGTGGTAAAAAATGCCCAATCGGCTTTTTCAATAATCCATCTTGGTTTTCTATTGCATGTATCAGAGGTATTAGAGAAGTTAAGCTGTAGTGGGAAATGGTCGCTTCCATACGGGTCTCCGTGTACATTCCGGTCTATAGTTTGATAGAAAGAAGAAGATACGTTAGTCTATACTCCCTTTTCAGACTTTTAGCTCGACTGTTTCAAGTTTGTCAATGTCACTCATCTCTTTCTTTATTGAGAACTGCATAGTTAGGTTTTACTTCACAGCTATCGTAATTTCAGATGAGCTTTGATGTCTTTTACGAAGGACACACTTGTTTTAGCCATCATGTTGGAAATGCATAAAATGCAGTTGTAGCTCCTGCTTCTATGATTGTGTAATTGGAAATTGTCAATTAAGTTATTTGATATTTTTTATGAATTGTAATAATTATTTTGTTTATAATAGCCATTAATCTATTGGTTTAAATATAGGCATAGAAATTCAGTCCCGAGAGTTAATGTATTCCTCTTATTAATATTTTTGAAAATTATCATATATTTTCCTCTGGCTTCAATTGGTCAATGAAAGTCAAGGGAAAATATATGCTATTATGCATAATCATTTTTGTATTTTAATCACTTCATCTGAAATTGAAGTTCTAACACTTACTAGCCTGTAATTTGTCATTTTATTTATTTGATATTTTATATGAATTGTAATAATTAATTTTTACTTTCCCTTACCTATATACAAAGTATATATTAAGGATATATATATATATATATATATATATTAAGGGTATATATTACGAGGTATATATTAAGTATATATTGCGATCGTGAAAATTTTCGAATTCGAGTTTTCGACGGAAATACATATTTTAAGGTCCCCTGAATCCAAATGACCAAGTCTCGCAAAATGGTCTGTGTGTGTGTATGTGATCAGTCTAGCTCAAAAATGGAAAGCTGTACCATACTGAAATTACGTATTTAAGGTTGGCACATGCATGTGATGTTACAGCAACATTTTCGTCAAAATCGACTAACCGGAAGTGCTACTTTATATAATCGATTTTACACTTTTTTATAATTTTCTCGAAAACGGCTAACAATTTTGATGAAACTTGCCTAAATTGTTCTTCATAAACTTTAACTTTTCATTTATATAGTAAATCACCAAGGAATTGCAGGGAAAAAAAGTTATGATAAAAAGAATATTTTATTTGCACATAGCTTAAAAAGTATGTATTTTACGGTAAATTATGTATGAAAGATAATTAAATTATCTAAAAAAAATAAAAGAATCATAAAAATCGGACCAGTATTAGCGAAGATACAGCGCATCGGACTAACCAGAATTAGCTCTTATATCATGGATTTTACAATTTTCCAACGATTACAAACTCCTCCAACGATTTTGGTGAAACTTGCCTAATGTCTTCAACTTAAAGAAGTTTAACTTTTCATTTATGTAGTATATCAACGACAAAGTGCAGAGAAAAAAGTTATGACGAAAAGAATATTTTATTTGCGCTTAACATAAAAATTATGCAATTTATAGTAAATTATGTACAGAATTATATGAAAGGTTATTAAATTATCTAAAAAAAAAATCAAAATCGGACCAGTATTAGCGAAGATACAGCGCATCGGACTGACCGGAATCAGCTATTATATCATGGATTTTACTATTTTCTCATAAACGGCTCCAACAATTTTGGTGAAACTTGCCTAATATCTTCAACTTAAAGAAGTTTAACTTTTCATTTGTGTAGTATATCAACGACAGAGTGCAGGGAAATAGTTATGACGACAAGAATATTTTATTTGCGCTTAACTTAAAAAGCATGCAAGTTATAGTAAATTATGTACAGAATTATATGAAAGGTTATTAAATTATCTAAAAAAAATCATCAAAATCGGACCAGTATTAGCGAAGATACAGCGCATCGGACTAACCGGAATTAGCTATTATATAATGGATTTGACAATTTTCTCGTAAACAGCTCCAACGATTTTGGTGAAACTTGCCCAATGTCTTCAACTTAAAGACGTTTAACTTTTCATTTATGTAGTATATCAACGAAAAAATGCAGGGAAAAAAGTTATGACGAAAAGAATATTTTATTTGGGCTTAACTTAAAAAGCATGCAATTTATAGTAAATTATGAACAGAATTATATGAAAGATTATTAAATTATCTAAAAAACAAAAATAAAGTCATTAAAATCGGACCAGTTTTAGCAAAGATACAGTGTATTTTATGAGGAGTGTATGGATAACCGAGCGCATCCGAAAGGAGATGGATGTGACCGAACCTCCTCCCACCAATCCGCCAATCTGTTGTAAACAATACACTCTGTAACAAAGTAATTTAAGAATACAAAAGCGGAAATCAACTTAATAATTTCTACTTTCTCATTATTTAATGGAAAGAAAATGTTTCCATGGAAACTAAACTAGAACCTTTTAAAATATATTTGCAACCTGACAAAGTTAAAATATATAGGTAGTGTACAGAATTGCATAAAAAACTATTTTATTGTACTTAAGTGGCAGAAGAAGTGAATGCTGCTGAGTTTATTAGAATCAGTGTTTATGTGAACTCTTTAAAATTATATTAAAAAGATAATTATTATAGGACGGTAAGGGAAAGTTGTGTGTTGCGCGCACCACACCAGATTTTTTATAATAGGCGTTAATCCATTGCTTTAAATATAGGCATAGAAGTTCAGATTCTATGAGTTAATGCATTCCTCTTATTAATATTTTTGAAAAATTAGCATATATTTTTGTCTGGCTTCAATTTGTCATTGAAAGCCAAGGGAAAATATATACTATTATGGATAATCATTTATTTATTTTAGTTACTTCACCTGAAATTGAAGTTCTAACACATACTTGCCTATTTAAGAGACCTAATCACTTGTGAGCTTATACATAAATTTTCATTAAATATAATAAATTTACTAATAACAAATAATTTAACAACACTTACACTTTAAAAAGAGTTTTTGCCACTACAATCGCACTGTTGATAATACGAAAGGGCTGTTGTTCGTGAACTTAAATAGGATACTATAGCACAGATTGAAGAGTTGATCTTAGCTGGTAGGATAGATGCATAGAAGAAACACTATGCAATATGGACTGTTCGTGGGCTTGAGCTAGCCCCTTTAGCCAATAAAAAAAAAAAATTGAAATGGATGAATAATGCAATAAATAATGTACATTTATTTAAATTTAATTTATAATTTGTTTTGGAGTAAGTTTGGTTGACCGTAGATATAATTAAGGAAGACGTTGGTCAGGGGGTACGGTCAAAGACTAACACACTAATAAGTATGACTTATTATGATTATGATTAATTATGATTTATCTTGTGCCAACGTTTCGGCTTAAGTTTTAGGCCATCATCAGGGTAAAGAGGTGTGCGGCCGAGCGCCAACTGATAATTTATTTTTAGTGAAAACACTTCCCTTGAACATTGCTTTATTATGAAATAACCCTTCTTAATTCTATTATCACCGACATTTCGAAGTTCTTCATCTTCAGGATGTCCTTATTCTTCAAAACAGTCATTGCTATCCCCATGTCCTTAAATCCATATAATTTTACTTCATTAGTTATAAATTATAACTGTTTAATCATACTAATATTGTGGGGAGTGACTAGTTTACTTGAATATCAATATCATTAAATAATTATATTTTACAATTAACAAAGTAAAATTATATGAATTTAAGGACATGGGGATAGCAGTGATTGTTTTGTAGAATAAAGATATCCTGAAGACGAAGGAGTACTTCGAAACATTGGTGATGACATAGAATTAAGAAGTGTTATTTCATAATAAAGCAATGTTTACTGGAATTATTCTTTAAATACTGTGTGAAAATTGAGAGATTTTACTGCCCAAAACTGAATGGCATATAATCATCAATTACCATATTTTTGGTCTTGAGGAATTGGCTGGTTAGTTTAAAATTAGAAACAAAAAGGTTGGTTTATTGTACTTTCATTACCAATAACTTTAGATACAGTTTCTACAGGTATGGAGAACGCTTTTTCATAGTAGTCACTCATTTTTGCCAGTTTATGACATGCCAACTTATTCCCTGTGAGTACAGATATATGCAACTGATTTAGCCTTATTTGTAATTGGCCATTTCAAGCTCTTGGTTAATTGGCATGATCAGATTTTTATAGCCAGTGGTGGTATTACAATAATGACCTCTACAGTTTTTGTCTTTTTAATATTTGATTATTTGTGTGCATGTTCTTGATTTTACAGAGCTTTATTATGGATTAAGAATTTTTCTTATCTTGTTAAGTTGAATAAAATATTTTTTTGTTGTAGGAAGGATCTCGATATAATGCTCTGCATGTAGCTGCCAAGTCATACTCTGCTGTAATGTGCTATTTCATTCTTTCTGTAATTTCAAACGTTGAATTTTTCCAACGTTTATATGGAATGAACAATTATAATAATCAGGAACGAATTAACGTTTTGCTTGATCTGTACTTAAACATGCCCGACAAAGGATGCAATGAAACACCGTTGCACTTTGCCAGCAAGCTTGGAGCCGTGGAAGTAATAAAAGTTTTAGTATGTTATCCTCAGTGTGACAAAACTCGGCGTAATAAGGATGGATTAATGGCAATTGATGTAATACTATATTTTATGTTTTGTATAGTTTTTAAGAAGTCCCAATAAAGTTAAATTCAATTAATTTTTATTATGAAGTATTGCTTTTTTTTCTTATATTAAAAACTTAATCAGTCATATTATTGTTACAATGTTTAATGTTTTTTTCCTGAAACATGGAAGTCCTTCATGTTTTAATTTTTCCATAGGTGGTACTTTTAACTTCATAAATATGTCACTTTAGTGGTAATAACATTTTGGTGAACTTGTTTATATTATTTCTAGATTTTTTATTGATTTAAGTTAATCTGTAAACAATAGCTACTTAACAAACAAAACAAAAAAAGGTTAGCCATATCCCTTGATTCTTTGACATAGTTCAACTGCAATACTGATGAGATTTCACTGCTTGCTCTTATTATCACCCTGTTCTCCTCTCCTTTGCCGCCCCCTTCTAATACTTCCTGTCTCTGCTCTTACCAGCGCCTGTTTTTATCAGCTATACTTTTATAATGGTACTGTTTCTGTTTTGTAAGTAATCCATTTTAGGATATCAAGTTAGGTCTTGCATGCTTTTTAAGTAAATTAGCATAACACATTCTGAGAATGAAATGGAAAAAATTATTGCATTCTCTGTTGGAAAGAAAGTTGACCACCTTTTAAAACTCCCCTGATGTTGCCTTTGCTGATCTGATCTTTCATAAACCATTTTGACCTATTTCCCTCTTTTTTATTTTAAATGTCATCCAATTCCAATACTTGAGCCATGACCAAAATTTAAACATTAGATTTCTTAACCTTTTAAAAGGGTAGTGAAAAGAAAGTCTTCACAATATTAATATTTATTAATGATCAGATCAATGCATAATCAACGTTTTGGGGTTCTTCCCCATTATCAGGATCATTCTACAATGTAATATGTCATGGTCAAAAACAAAACTAAATTTTACATTATATGAGCACATAAACTTGTTACATTTTAACAAATGCATTAAATTAATTAATTTTAATTTACCCTTAAAACATGGATGGTATATATCCAATTAATACAGTCTTGCTGTTTTAAAAAAAAAATTATATGTGAGCTGTATATAAATACTTTGTCAATAGCATGTTCTTTTATAAAACCAGCTGCAATATCTGCACTATTTCAATGTTACAAAAAAGTAGGTTCTGTGGGGATTAACTTAATCTCCCAATCCTATATTTTGTTTATTTTATTTGTTATTGTTATTCCACCACCTTTAAATTAGTTTAAAAATTTAAATATATACTAAAAATCACTCAAATAAAAAATATGTGCATATAAATACTCACAAAAAACTCTGAAACGTTGATTATGCATTGAACTGATCGTTAATGAATATTAATATTTTGAAGACTTTCTTTTCACTACCCTTTTACAAGATTAATATCATAGTCTTCTATTCATAGTGATTTAGATAGAATTTTTAATTTTTTTTCTAGCTTCCTGCATAATACAGTTAATATTTGTTTTTCATTTTTCACATTTACCAGGCTCAGAGATATTTAATTAGCCCTGGAGTAGGCATGTTGGGTACAGGTGTCATCCCATTGTCTTCAATGGAATATACTTCATCTTATGTGTTGAAAATTAAAATCAAATCTCCCGCCATTCTCGATATTTCCTCCACCCTTTCGCTGGTCCTCCTTCCACCTCTTGCCACTAGAGTGTTCTTGCGTCACGCCCTCTGTCTTTTCTGGTCTCCCAACACATATCTCTCTGTAATACTACTTCATAAATTCCTTTTATTTTCCTTCTTTTCTTCCATTTTCTTTCTATGAATGCAGTTAAGGTATGAGACAACCCCACTTAAAGGTAAGACAAACAGTTATAATATTTTTGTCCCCTTTCGGTAAAATTTACCAATATCATATTTTTCATTTCTTTATTTCATGAACCAGCATAAATTCCCATTTCAATATACAGTCCACACTATTCCATACAGTATCTTTACATTGGGGTTGTGAAATTCCTAGTAGCTGCTGCCAAATAACCCTGTTTAGGACTGGATATAGCCAATTTATGCCTCACTTCCATTAGCCATCTACAACTTTGCTTTTCAAACGAGTTGGATTGCAGTTGTCCCCCATGCGCCTTATTGTGTTTCATTTTTGGTTTATTATTTTCAATAATAAACCTTTGAAATTGATAAAAAAAAAATGGTTTTGCATTTGAAGATATGTAAAATCCAAATATTGAATTAAAAAAGAAAAATCCGTCCTTACATCTTACATGGCTTTTCTTCGAGACTACTGAACTGATATTCTTGAGATTCGGCACCAAAGTTGCCAGGATCAACATCTCATTACACTCGAAATTACAATCTGCCTTTTCGTTTCATAATGGCGGCTAATTAGAGATTTTTATACACCCTTATCTTGGCCATTTATAGCAATTATCTTGAAAACTATAATAGATATGAAGAAAATGAATATTAACATTCTTAAAGCAAATATTACCATCTTTAATTTTGGATAGGACACTTTTTTCTGTACGAAGCATCGTTTTCGAGAATTAGTGAAAAACCCAAGAAAGGGCCCAATGCTACACCCTCTCCTCCCATGAAGCAGCAAGGGTAGAGATGGGGACCTTTAGTATTTTATCTCCTGAATAACTCTAACAAATTCCCAAAGTCAAATGCTCTTCTCCTTCATGTTCTCTTCATGTCCCTTTTGGTTTATTATTTCTAATAATGAACCTTTGTGAGCTACCAAGAAAAAAAAAATTGAGCACCCCTTCAAAATTTGAGGTTTTACATTTCAAGATACATCAAATCCAAATATTGCATAAAAAAAAAATCCGTCCGTATGATGTACACCGCCGTGACTTTTCTCCGAGACTACTGTGTCGATATTCTTGAGATTGGCACCAAATTCACTGGTCACTCAAGGATGATCATCGGAACTCTACATTACAATCCACCTTCTTCTTTTCCCACTGATGTGCGTCTCCAACATTTTCCTCTACCATTTCACCCTCCATTCTGATACATGTTCTTCCCATCTTGCTTTGATACTGTTACTTTCGAACACTCATGTTAGGGCAATTATCTTGGGACAAACTCTAAGTTTTTGCTCCATAGGTCCATAATTTTAATTTTGTTGCTTTAGACAACAGTTAAGACTTGAAAAGTTCCAATTTTGCGTAGTAGGCTCTATCACCCCCATTATTCTGCTGCTCGTTTGTTTGCTGAGCTTGTTAGTTATATGTCTATTATATATGTTTTGTAATGTATTCTGCACATATTGCTATGGAAACTGGTTTACCTTTGGTTAGTTGTTTGATAAATCGAAAACGTTACATCTACTGGAACATTCTAGATGCTCATTTGAAAGGTAATCTAATTGTCTGGACTCTAAACCAATGAGATAAGGTGTCGTGTCTATAGACACACCTTATATTTTTTAAATATAACTATTTGGAAATAATAAACCATTGTGTAATAATTTGCAGCGGTTTTTTTTTTCTTTTAAATTGTTGATTTTACCCTCTTTAAAGGTTAATCATTATGCATTTTATGAATATTTTAAAAGCACTTCATTTTTTTTTCAAAAAATAGTTTTTGTTTAACAACTATAATAATTAATATAATTTCATATTATTGAAATATATTCATATAAACACATAAGTAACTTTATCATTAAAAAAAAATATAATTTTACCAACTAATTTGAAAATGATATTTTTTTAAATTGAATCCAATAATTAATCATTTAATCGTTTTGGTACAACTTTACAATTGGGTCGTATTATCAATGCCTGCGTCCAAATTTATCAGAAGGTCGCCGCACTAGCACTTTCTAGTGCCATTTGTGCTAACTGCTTTGTATTCAATTGTAACATTAATAATGCTTTAATTAGATATTATTTAAAATTATTAGTGCTGTCGACTTCCAGTGGTCTAGGGAATTTGTACCTAAAGTTGTAATAATTTAAATTATGGTAATACCCCCGGCCTCAACTGAAAAGGATCCATTGGGGTTTTGTTTATCTCTTGAGTGAGCGGAAGTCAATAGCACTAATAATTTTTAATAAAATTTAATTAAAGCAGTAATAATCTTAATAATTCCAATTAATACAAATCATACTATTGAATACAAAGCAGTTAGCTAGCACAAATGGCACTAGAGAGTGCTAGTGTGGTGACCTTCGGTTAACTTCAGGTACAGACACTGATAATGCGACCTGATTATAAAGTTGTACTATAATTTTCTTATTTTTATTTGTGGTTTTATTTACTTTTAGTTCAGGCTATATTTTATTTATTTTTATTTTTTCTGCCACTCTAGATGAAGTGCCAATCCTCAATGCCTGACATAAATTACTGAAAGAGCTTGAAGGAGAAGAAAAGTAATTAAAAGATAGGCCGAATATCAATTGTAAACTGCCATAATATAAATTTTAAAATGATAAAAATATTTTTTTTAAAACTCATAAATTTTAAATACAATTCAATTTTTAATTAAAATTCATTTAAATATTTTAAATAAAATTCCTTTATTGGAGATTATTGTAAGATAACTGTTTTGTTCGACGTTTCTTCCAATTATATTCTTCCAAATATATATATATATTTTGTATAAACACTTCATAACATCATCTCTTTATAGTTAAAATTCAGTTTTAATTTATTGGTTACATGACTAATAGTTTGCTACGTTGCTCTACTGTTAATTTTATTTTTTTTAGATTGCCTGCACCCGAGCTCCAGAACACCTGATGTGTAACAAGGCTGAAATAATTAGGGCCCTTGGGACTTTATACTATATTCCCATACTAAGGTCTGATGACAATGCTCTGCAACCATTAGTTGGAGAGCCATTTACACCTTGCAATCCTCCTGTAAGTTTCATTTTGTTTATTTTTAATTATATCCTGTATTATGTTTTCATGGTGTATTTACTTCCATAGTACAGCAACCCTGCATGAAAAGTTTGCATTATGAAATTACAGAATTATACTATGATAAATATTTTATTTCATTTGCTTATTATAGAAATATTAACAAATTTAAAAAAAATCTTTCTTTTTTTTCTCATACTAAGAAACCATGCATTATTCGAATAAATTCTAATACCTATTTTATGCCAAATTAAAGAAGAGTAAATTATCTACAATTTCGATTCTAAAGATTTTTTTGTTTGGACGCTCTGTTTTGAAATGAATCTAAATTATGTGGCGGAATGTCTAAATTAATCTTTGAGCTAGAGCTCTTGGAGAAAAGTTTTGGAGATATTCTGAAAATTTGATCATTTATGTTTTGTAAGATATTGATTACGAATTTCAACTTTTTTACCTATAATTTTTCCTGGAAGTATGAAAAAAATAAAAAATAACCTTAAAACCAACCTCCCTTATTCCAAAGAATATAATCAACTGTTTTTTGAGGGCCTCAAGTGCCTCTTTTTCGATCCCCACCACCAACTGAGTGAATTTAGTAGGGGTATTATCCCTTTTGAACACTCCATGTGTTCACATTCAGTGTGGGACTTTGCTTTTTGATGAGGTTGAGGATTTCCTCTTCGTTATAACTTGTGGGAGTGAGTTAAACGATTATTGCCTTCTTTCGAGGAAATTCACCCTCTCTTAAGGCTCTCAGCCTTAGCCCCCTCCCATGGTGTCATGTTTTTGGTATTTTCAATGACCTATCGCTCAGTTTCTTCATTCACACAGGTCAATTGAAGCCATCTGTTCTTCCAGGTTGACCCATGGAATTGTGGACAGTATAGGATCACTTTTCAGGATGAGGTTGGTGATTTCCGCCTGTATGCAGCAAAATTTCTTCTCTCCAAAACCACCCTCAGGATAGGCATCCGAAAAGATACCCACCCTGATGCCCCTCAGAGCCTTCCGATAGTACATGACTGGGGGAGAAACTCCTTCTCCTGCCGGTTGTCCCACGGAAGGTCCGGAGGAAGGAAACCTTTGTTCTTTTAGCCTTCCTTTTGTTTCCACTATTAGGAGTGATCTCGTTGGATCGGACTCTCTTAGGTCCTTTCTCCAATAGGTTTTCATTGCTGTTCATTGGGTCAAAACTTTTGGTTATAGCTTCTTTCTCGGAATAACCATTTCTCCTCAGCCAGGAATATCTTTTCCTCCGAGACCCGCCGATCGGCAGATTCGTCGCTGACCAATAAAAAAAATAATTGAATTTATTCGAGTATTACATGCTTGTTTTATACTAAATTAAAGTAGAGTAAATGACCTTCAATTTTGATTTTCAGGATTTTTTTGTGTGACTGCTCTGTTTTTGAGTGAGCGTAATAGAAATTATAAGGCGGAATTTCGAAATTAGTCTTTGAGTAAGGGGTCTCAGTTTTGGAGAAGTTCTGAAAATTTGCTAATTTATGTTTTTTTAGAGTACTGATTATGAATCTGAGCTTTGCTACCTGTAATGTTTCTTGGAAATATAAAAAAAAATACAAACAAAAAATTTCGACATTACTCCTCATAATTTCGAATTGCGCTCACTTAAAAACAGAGCAGCCAAACTAAAGAATCCTGAGAATCAAAAGTGTAGGTACTTTACTCTTCTTTAATTTAGTGTAAAACAAATAATTGCGTTTATTCGAATAATACTCGTTTTCAAGGTATAAACAAATGAAAACATAAAAAAAAAAATTTTTTTATTTTTTTTTTGCACTTCCAGGAAAAAGTTAAAATTCGTAATCAGTACCTTACAAAACATAAATGATCAAATTTTCAGAACTTCTCCAAAATTTTTCTCTGAGATCCCTTTCTGGTCTTTACTGGGGTCCAGATGTTTTTCTATTTTCAGTTTTGATTTTTCTGTCGAACCGAATCTAATGTTTGAGATACTAATTTTAGGCAGAATTATGTTCTTTAATTTATAATAGAATGAAATGTTTGCTAAGGTGCGTCATTTAAATGTTATAGGCCAAAAACTGCGGTGGTTGTAATTGAAATTGTATTCCAAAATGTTAATAGAATTACAAAATTTTAATTTCTTCATTTAAGAAGCATATATTAAAAAAAAATAATTTGTATTTAATGAAGATTAAGTGAAAATTGTTTTAAGTGAGAGTTTTCACAACAAAAAGAGTGGAAGAAATCCACTAAATAAAAATCTGGTTACACATTCTATATAAATTAAATATTAAAAACTTTTCAAATTACATATTTATCTTAACATCCACTTAGATAATATTTATTGTATTCCTATATAAATATTTATATTTTTTGAACTTCAGTAAATGTCATTAGTTTCAAGAATTTTTTGTTTGCTGATCCCATCAGGAATTTCGTGTTATCTGAAACAGCCCTGATCCCATTATTTCTGGAAAATATAAATTTTTTTTATAAAGAAACAACAATTAAACAAATTAATAGGTTAAGTTCCTATGTCTCGATTTCAAATTGTTGATGTATAAGAGTGACTTATTTAAGAGGTAATGGATTAAGACAATCTTAGTACAAGCAAGCTTGCCTGCCACGTCAAAGCGTCTTTAGGGCAAGTCGAGGTCGCTAAGCGACCAAGCGTCCAAATCTTGTGCTAATCCTCCTTAAAATATTAATTTTTTTTTTAAATTTTATTTGTTCTCTCTCCATTTTGTATTACATATCTTCATAATTATTGATTTTTTTTTTCAATAACACCAGAACATTAGCAGCTGATGTAATCCTTACTTTATTTGGTTTGTGGAAAGGCTATGGGACAAAGCTGTTAGTTTGGTTGCAAAGAAGAGAACAAAATGTAGTTCATAAAATTTGTAGGGTACTTCTATCATTTAGAGGAAACACCCCCAAGTTTAATAAGTTGTCACCAAGCTTGATCAAATCTCTCTCTTTGTCTCCACACCAGTTGCAAATCGTTTGTCAGTGGTGTGTATCGGAGTATTTGGGAACGTTTGTGTATTGGTGAAAGTACTGGCCAATGTTTGCATTGGCCGTTCTCAAGCAGTTTTTTTTCACTTATCAAAAAGATTTGCCTTTGCCGAACATGGCAAATCTCCACACCAAGGACGAGCTATTTGCCCAATAAGTTCCTCATTTTTACATAAATGTTGGATTTTTAAATTTTTGTTACTTCAAAGTTGATATTGAAATTTTCAATGATTCATAACTTGATAACTTTTAGTTGTAATTTGGATTTATTGTTGTTAATAAATAAATGCCACACTTTAGTTGTAAATTGATCAGAATAAGCTCGAAGACGTGGTAAACTTGTTTTGGCTCTCGATAATGCACTGCCACATTTCAAAACCAGTTAAAGACAAGTTAAGAGATCTTGCCTAGGAATCAACTGGTACACCCACAGGCAGATACCAGCATATGTTTAAAAAATATACATATTTGTCCTTAATGCTAAGTGGGTCATTGGTTTCTACAAATCAATTATAAAAAAAAAATTGTTTTATAGATAGCATATTCTATTTTTACCCATCTATTTTCAGGTAATACTTTCACCAACAAAAGTTGTCCCTTCACTTGAAGTCAGAGCTCTTGCTGGCCCTATGACTGAGGATGAAGCCAAAACATTTAGAAAGATATGGAAAACACCTCCACGGACTTCTAGAGATGTATTAAAAATTCGACCAGAGCTTTCTGACCCAGAAAAAGGGTTAGAAAGAGTAGGAAGGTGAGCCAAGCTATAGCCACTGTCATTTATTATTGTTTTTTACTTTCCCTAACCTATATACAAAGTATATAGTAAGGGGAAGTATTGCGATAGTAAAAATTTTTGAATTCGAATTTTCGACGGAAATACATGTTTTAAGGTACCCTGAGTCCAAATGACCAAGTCTCGCAAAATGGTCTGTGTGTGTGTGTGTGTATGTGATCAGTCTAGCTCAAAAATAGAAAGCTGTACCATACGAAATTACGTAAAGTTATGATGAAAAGAATATTTTATTTGCTCATAGCTTAAAAAGTATGCATTTTACGGTAAATTATGTATGAAAGGTAATTAAATTATTTAAAAAAAATAAAAGAATCATCAAAATCGGACCAGTATTAGCAATGATACAACGCATCGGACTAACCGGAAATGGTAATTATAACATGGATTTTACACTTTTTTTACATTTTTCTCGAAAACGGCTCTAACGATTTTGATGAAACTTGCCTAAATTATTCTTTATAAAGGCTTTTAACTTTTCATTTATGTAGTAAATTACTGAGAAAATGCAGGGAAAAAAGTTATGATGAAAAGAATATTTTATTTGCACATGACTTAAAAAGTATGCATTTTATGGTAAATTATGTATAGAATTATATGAAAGGTAATTAAATTATTTAAAAAACAATAAAAGAATCATCAAAATTGGACCAGTATTAGCAAAGATACAGCGCATCGGACTAACCGGAATTAGCTATTATATCATGGATTTTACAATTGTTTACAATTTTCTCGTAAATGGTTTCAACGATTTTGGTGAAACTTGCCTTATGTCTTCAACTTAAAGACGTTTAACTTTTCATTTATGTAGTATATCAACGAAAAAGTGCAGAGAAAAAAGTTATGACGAAAAGAATATTTTATTTGTGCTTAACTTAAAAAGCATGCAATTTATAGTAAATTATGTACAGAATTATATGAAAGGTTATTAAAGTGTCTTAAAAAAAAAAATCATCAAAATCGGACCAGTATTAGCAAAGATACAGTGTATTTTATAAGGAGCATAAAATAGATGGATAAGCGAGCGCATCCGAAAGAAGATGGATGCGACCGAACCTCCTCCCACCAATTCGCCAATTTGTTGTAAACAATACACTGTAACAAAGTAATTTAAGAATACAAAAGCAGAAATTAACTTAATAATTTCTACTTTCACATTATTTAATGGAAAGAAAATGTTTCCATGGAAACTAAACCAGAAACTTTTAAAATATATTTGCAACTTGACAAAGTTAAAATATATAGGTAGTGTACAGAATTGTTGTACTAAAATTGTTTCAAAAACTCTTTTATTGTGCTTAAGTGGGAGAAGAAGTGAATGCTGCTGAGTTTTTTTCAAGTATTGTTTATTTGAACTCTTTAAATTTATATTAAAAAGATAATTATTATAGGACGGTAAGGGAAAGTTGTGTGATGCGCGCACCGCACCAGATTTTTATTTTTGAGTTTTTTTCACCATTACTTTTCTTACTTTTTTATTTCCTTTTAATCGATAACCCATAGTAGATAAATTAGGAAATTTCTGCCATAAACTTATTTTTTAGCAGTTGGCCTAATAGCATATCGTTGTTGCTGCCATGAAATCTCCTATGTGTAAAAAAAAAATGATTTTACAGGACAAATGAGAAACTGATTTATAAGCAATGTATAAACATTCCAACATGGTAGATAAATGTGAAACCATTTATGTGAGGAATGTCTTAGAAGTTTCAAATGGGTGATTTCTAGCTGTAACTGTTGTGTAAATGATGAAACAGTAACAACAGGAGGATTCTTTTTGATCAATTTTAATTATGTTTAGATTTTTCTTCCTTACTACCGATTTTTCATCCTTGTATTCATGCTGGAATTGAAACAAATATTATATCCTCAGAATTGAAAATTTCCACTCCCATTTTACGTTTTAGACATCAAGGAACAAATTTGGTATCATATAGGTTTGTCTGTCCGTAATCAAATCCATGCAATGGGCATAACATCTACTACCATTAATACGATTTTGATGATATTTTCAAGGATTGTGCAGATTGGTACCTAGATATTCCCATATCAATTTTATAAAGTCCATCCTTTAAAAAATGGCTCATTAGATTTGGTCCAAAGTTGGAGGAAAATCGAGGATTAGGGTGAAATGATTCAGTATCAATTTTATCAGATTCCATCATTTACTTTTGCTTATACATGCACAAATCTGTTTTCCTTTGCACATCTATAATTCGAAAACAGCTTGTCTGATTTGGCCTAAAATTGGAGAAAATGTGTTTTTAAGGACGTTAATTCCGAGTTTAATATTGAATTTTTCATTGGGCATATGATGAAATGATTTCGATTTTTCTGTTATTATTTAAGTTTTCTTTGATATAGGGACCTTTTTCTAGGTATTTTTGGGTTCTGATTAGGGTTGGAATATCGAAACGCGATATATCGGATTTGAAAAACCGATATATTATATCGATATCCTAGCACCCGATATATCGATGATATCGATATTTTACACCGATATATCGGTGATATTGATATTTTAAATTTTATTATTTTATTTTAATTAGAAATTTCCTTTATTCTTTATCATAATTTTAATTTTATCTGTGAGTATATTATAGCATAATTATTTAATCAATCTAGGATGCTGTCTTTGAGCTGTTGTAACTTCCTTACTGTTATAATTCATAGGCGTCACTAACGATCAGTTACTTGTTGTTTATTGTTGTTGTTGTTAGTATGGTGATTAAATTGAAAATAGAAACTAAAATATCGCCGCCAAAAAGTGAAGTATAGAAACTTTTTAAATCGAGGGACATAACACAGCAAACCTACGGCTACATTTCAAAGCTTCCCATTCACAAGTTTTTTCGTCTCCATCAGGGTCAGGTATTTCTGCAACACCATCTACTTCTAAATCAGAAGCAAATGAAACAGTTCCTCCGTCACAAGCTTCTGACATAAGAAGTAGTTTCCAAAATATCGCATCATTTGAAGAGGGAGGCGAATGACGAAGAAAAATTAATGATGGTATTTTATATTTTATTGGTAAGGATACTCTGCCTTTCTACACTGGATAGAATACAATGTAAAGTATTATATTGGGGAAATGTCTCAAAATTTGAAAACAAGATGAAAGCAGTATAAGACAAATTCCAAAAATCCTAATAGTAATAAAGATGTATAAAAGAAGTGCTCAATTTCAAAATCGATATGAAATTGAAAATCATTACATAGGCATAATAAATAAAATAGATATATAATGAAAGAACTAATAATTGTAATGAAAATAGTAAATTTAAAATAAAAATAAGATCTAGAAGAATTACAAAAAGAAAAGAGAACACTACCATAAGTATTGCTTGATAGTGAAGACACAGGTCAGAATATTTAAGAATAGGAATCGAGGCACATTAGGTAGATGCTAACAACTAGTTTTAAATTTTATTGTTTCAACATTTCACAGTGTGTCATATGCATAGTAAAACAGATTAGCAAAATAAAAAATAATATGGATCAATCATTCACCAAATTGAAATAAAATAGAAATACTATAAATGTAAATAAATTGTTGCGTATAATCATTGGTTAAAATAAATGCTTTATTTAAAAAAAATAGTGAAGAACATGTCATTGAAAGTATTGTCCATCGCTAGCCACTACTTTTTCACATCTTTCTGGCAGCATACGAATACCATGTCGAAAGAACGACTAATCTTTTGAAGTTATCCACGAATCGATCCATTTTTTGGCATCTTCATAAGATTGGAAGTGCTGCTCAGCCAGGCCATGAGTCATCGATCAGAACAAGTGGTAATCGGAAGGAGCAATGCCCGGTGAATACGGCGGGTGGGGTAGGACTTCCCATTTGAGCGTTTCCAAGTAGGTTTTGACCGGTTTTGCAACATATGACTCAGCGTTGTCATGCTGCAAAATTACTTTGTCGTGTCTTTGAGGCCGTTTTTCCAATTCTCGGCTCAAAAGCATTAATTGTAATCGATAGCGATCTCCCGTGATGGTTTCGTTGGGTTTGAGGAGCTCATAATACACTACATCCAGCTGATCCCACCAAATACAGAGCATGAGCTTGGAACCATGGATATTCGGCTTGGCCGTCGATGTTGATGCATGGCCGGGCTTACCCCACGATTTTTTACGCTTCGGGTTATCGTAGTGTATCCACTTTTCATCGCCAGTCAAGATAAGATGCAAAAACCTTTCCTTTTCTGCCGTTGGAGCAGCTGTTCACATATGAAAAAACGCCGTTCGACGTCTCTCGGCTTTAATTCGTACGGCACCCAATTTCCTTGCTTTTGAATCATTCCTAATGCTTTTAAACGTTTGGAAACTGTTGTGTGATCAACTCCTAATGATTCTGCAAGTTCATTTTGCGTCTGATTTTTTTCGGTGCACCAGAGCACAAATGGCACTAAAGAGTGCTAGTGCGGTGACCTTTAGATTAGTTTGGAAGCAGACACTGATAATGTGACCGCATTGTAAAGTTGTACCTGTTATTGATTTAAATTAGATTTGTTGAACTTTCTAATTAAATCAATTTTTTCTTAAATAGAAAATGATTTTCGCGACTTGTCTTCTTAAACATGATAGCAAAGAAACTGAGGCAAAAATTGGATTCGTATCCATAGAACTAAAAACCTTTCAATTCATGGAAACATCTCATCTAAACAAAAACTTAACCTTTCTTGGAATCATGTTTGTTGAATTAATTAGACTGCTGTTTCCTACCTTTTTACTGTTTCTTCCGGTACTGTATTCAAAGGTTCAAGTCTACCCATCTCATATTTACAAAACATAACATTATAAATGTAAAAAATATATTCATTCAGAGCGGTATAACTGGGAAATTGGGTCATTATAATGAATAAAATTTCATAGGAAAACCAACAACTGGGACCGGGACAGAGAAAAAAGAGCGCTACAGCCAGGAAATCATGAGAAATGGAAACATTATAATGAAGTTTTATCGTTTACAAGGTATAGGAGATTGATAGGGATTGATTAGGTGTTGACAGAGTTAGGAAAGACTGGTAATTCGCAAGCAATGAGTAAGGTACTAAGGCTTGATTGTTTTGCTTAGAGTGGAGGAGATTCCCGCATTCTCCCTCTCTAGCCCTCCGGCTACCCTATCCATTTCATCCCCCTTCTCCCACTTTGACTATGGTTGCCTGGTGTATGGAGTCTGCCTAGTAAGCTTGAGATAAGACAGAAGTGACTAATGAAGTTCAGAAAACCTGCTTTCTGACAGCATTACTTTCTCTGTGTCTTTCTGTTTTCATTCCTTAGAACATAAAAAATACCTTTGATGTGCACACCTTGCATTTCTTCTCTTTTAATACATGATCACAGCCTAAATGCCAAATTCCCTCATCCATAGATCTGCTTCCTTCAGCAAATCCCTTATTATTGTGCCACCTCATTTTGTAATTCCTTACCCATTTCTATTCCTCTACAGCTTACTTTGAGCACCATTTATTTCTTCATCTCCTTTACCCTTTGACGACGATATACTGCTGAAGAAATGTGCACGGAGGTGATCCAGGTAGGCGGTATACTCAGGGTGTCCAGCAGCCTTGAATTGCTAGAAGATCGGGATTTCTGTTTGAATTATTTTTGTCGGAAAAAAAATCAGGAATTATGCTTGAAAAACAGCCAGTTATCGGGAAGTTTTAGTTTTAAGTCTAATAATTCTGTTTTTCCATTAGTACTTAGCCACAAGTGTATAAAATATTGAGAAGAAGGTTGATGTAGTTGTTCATCTTACCATCTCCAATTCCAAGCAAGGGTACAACTTTACAAGAGGGGCGCGTTATCACTGGTTCCCCCCGATCTTATGCGAAGGTCGCTGGACTAGCATACTGCTTTTCATTCAATTGTAACATTCGTGTTCATTGCAATTATTAAAATTATTACTGCTTTAATTAGATATTATTTAAAATTATTAGTGCTGTCGACTTCCGCTCATTGCGTTTGCCCAAGAAATAAACAAAACAGCAAAGGATCGTTTTCAGTTGAGGTCGGGGTCTTACCGTAATTTAAATTATTACTGCTTTAAATAGATCACAGCTGACAACTTCCGTTCGCTGCTCTGTCAGATTAACTGGCCTATTATGATGAAAAGCGCCTTGAATTTTACAGTTCAAAGCCTTGAAATTCTTGAATTATGCCTGAATTTTTTAATGCCTTATTGCTAGACACCCTGTATACGGTGCACTAACATGGATTCTGTGGGTAGTATACTGCTGAAGCAGTTGAGCACTTTTCCCTTTTTAGCGGTTAACAAATGGTATACTGCTGAGGCTCATCGTACTACGAGATCTGCTCATCCTCGAAAGAAAAGTCCTCGGTTTTAGAAGGTTTTTGTAAAAATTTTGTAATTTTTTGTTCATTTAAATTTATGTATAAATTTTGTTAGTTTGGTAATTTGTAAATGTTAAAATTAAATAGAGATAGGTTATTTGGTAGGTTTGTAAGTATTGTAAATTATATAATCGTTTATAACTCTGCTTGTGTCTTGTCCAAAATCATGAATCAAAGAGGAAAATGAGAAATGAAATAAATATGATATCTTTTTACACGTCATATTATTATATCTTGTATAATGCTATTATACATTCCATGAATTATGTCATGGAAAAAAACATTAAAATCTTATATTTAATTAAATGATTTATACATAGGTTTTTTTTTTATGTAGATTTTACGGTAAAGTAGCAATAGTTAAAATACAAAATAAATATATGACCAATTCATCTAAATTTATTCGATTACTTGAGAAAAGCGAGTGTGGAGAAACTAGAAAAGGATTCTGTTCTAGTGGACTATCTGCCTTCTCAGAGTCTCCGTCCCAGCAGCCAGATCAGTGCCCGGCTCCGGCTCGCCCCCCTACCCCGCTCGCCCCCTCATCCCTCCTGTCATCAAAGGGTTTAACACCAATCTATGGAATCTATATAATCAATATTTATTTATCTTAACAATAATTAATTAATACTGTTTAAATTATATCTGTGTGCTAGATCTACGATTGACAAGTATCTTTAAATACAGCATGATGAATGTACATCTTGTCTGGGAAATTATATGAGAATTATACTTTTTAACTTAAGTATTATTTGTGGTAATGGTCTTGGAAAAAAAATTGTTATTATTTTAGTTTTGAATACTTTCTAAATTCAATGATTGATAAAAAATGTTGGTGTGAAGTATCAATAAACCCTTGTAATATAATAATAATATCCACTTAACTTATTTTTTGACTTACCAACTTTTTCCTTGTTACTATGGATAAATTCTCTGCATTTCTACTTTGGGACATGACCCTTCTTGAGTTGTATATTTTTTTTTGCATTATTTTGTTTTTTTAAAGGTCGTTATAAAATTTAACACTCTTTGAATAAATTATACATGTTTTTTAAATTGTATTATTTTAAAAAGCTGACCAATAAAATTAATTTTTTTTTTCCAGGAAATTAGCGCATGAATTCCATGTTGACTGGAAGGAGTACTGGCATTTCTTAAACAGTTTTGTTGATTTAGCTTCTCCTGAGGGGCTTAATTTGTTGGAAAATTATTTGAAAAGGGAATTTAAAAAGGTATGGTAACTCTTATGGTTTTAGTAATAGGCTAGTCAGTTGAGGATTTATATGAGACAAAAGGTGGGGTAGAAGCTTTTATCTTTTTAACTTGTTTATATGGGTGCAACATATAAAAAACAAAAATGCTAACACTGGTAACTTCGGTAGAACTTTTGGTAGCCAAATGATTACCAATGATTAAACCTCGAAATTTTAAGACTTTTGTTTTTTACGCCTATAATTCATAAACGATTCATTCAATCGAGAAAGCTGTGGTATAGTAAATTAAAGAACATTAAATTATACATCAAATGAGTACCACAGAATAACAATTCGGATAAGTGCTGTAGTCAAAAAGCCACGATCATAAAACAGTGATTTTTCCAAATTAGAAGGGGAGGCTACGGATGTGGCTTCACCAATTTCAATGAAACTTTTTCTGCTGATACCAGATTAAAAAATGTTAAACACGCATCCAAAGGTTTTTGCCAATGCATCCTAGGAGCCGAAAAAAAAAAAAAATTATTTTATATAATTTTTTATATGATTGCTATCTGCCTTTGCTCTGCCAGGATTTCAAAATAGCCATATACCAATTGATTTGTTTTTTGTCTAAAATAAGGAAAAAAATATTGCTTATTGTATTAAATGTACAAAAACCAAAAGAGGCTTCCAGTAGAGTATGCCAATTTTTTTTTTTTTTTTTTAGCTAAAAGCAAGTTTGATTTGTTCTTAGCATCCTTTAAAACCCTTAATTATGAATTTTCATGAAAATCAAAAATATATCTGGTCTATATGGAATATAAAATATAAATTTCTGGACTTGATTTTGCTAGAGGATTTTTTTCTCCCTGCCGATGTCAGCCGTTTACTTAAGCATGTATAACTTCAGGATTTTTTACAAATTCAACGTTACTGCAACCGTTGGAAAGCTGAATTTCTGATCTGTAATCCATACCAATAATTTCTTGATTTTATGCATTTATAAAGGAGAAAAAGTACTGTAAAATAAAGTAAAAAAAAGTTTTATTTTATATCTCCAGTTCTAATTTATTTATGGAGATCGGATGTGTGCCAATTCTTGTAGTTTATAGGGCCCTAAAAGAGTCCCAAGTTTTGTGTGAATCAGTGGAGTCGTGTTGAAGTTTAGAAATTTTTTGATTTTCGAACAAAAATCTAAGGCGAACATTTTGAGCAAAAAAATTTTATTTTTTGATTTTAATAAAAATTCATATTTAGGGGTTTGAGGTGTGAAAAAAAGAATATCAACTTTCTTTCTCCCTAAAAAAAAATAGTTTATCCCTCTCTATTACTTCGCACAGTGTTCTGAACTCTCCCATCATGGTGCGAAAAATCCTACTGTACTTGTTATTGGAAGTTGCGACACCGATTATGATTAATTTTGTAAGATTCTAGTTTCCACCTATTTATAATAGTAAATGGGTAATTTTATGGATTTGAATTATGTATTTAATCATTTATAATCATGATGATGGATAGTAATAATTGTATTTATTTAACTTATTTTTATGGAAAATTAAACTTTATTTAAAAAATTCAAAAACAAAAACGTATGATTTATTTTTATTTTATGATGATTTATTTTCTAGAGCTATTTATGGGTTTTAAATTATAAAGAGCATTTTTAATAATAATTAAAACCTTTTTAATAATTAATTTCATAAACTTGTTTAAAAAAAAATTAAATAATAATAGTTATTATTTAATTGTATAAAAATAAGTCAGATAAATGAATTCATAATTATAACTATAAAATTCCCTATTTACTGCCACCATTGAATTTTTTTATATAAATTCAATTATTATTATCCATCATGATTATAAACGATTAGATTCATAATTAAAATCCATAAAATTACCCATTTACTACCATAAATAGGTGTAATGTAGAATCTATCAAAATTAAATCACAATCAGTGTCGCAACTTCAAATAACAAGCACAGCAAGATTTTTTGCACCATGATGGGCGAGTTCAGACAACTGTGTGACGTAATAGAGTGGGATAAAATATTATCCCATATAATATATAATAGAGAAACAACTTTACAATATTTTTTTTTTGTACAGATAAACATTATTTTTATTAATACGTTATTATTTTTTATGAAGCCCCTTGGCATTTATTACAGCCAGAAGTATTTAATAAGGCATCGACTCCTCTAGGGTTTAGGTCACCTCCTGTCCATTTTCGCACCATGCTGTCTGCAACTTCCCTATTGTAAATCTTCTTGTTGTTTAGAAGATTTAAAAGTACGCACTTTTTCTCCAAAAGAGCCCATAAATTTTAACGATTAAATAATGTTCAGGTTAGTTCGTTTATCTGATGGAGGTCTGCCAGAGCAGTGTTTCGATTGTATCCTCCGATGAAAGTTATCGATTGTATCCTCCGATCAGAGACAAGTTTTGCTGACATTTGCCCGCAAGCTCGGAAGTTAGAGACTGCGATTAAACTAGTAGTTATGTGACCTTTGGACCTCGCGAAGCAATTTAGGCATTTTTATTTTATTTTGTATCCGTCTATTCTAATCACAGCGCAAATCTGCTGCATACGAATATGATTTGATTAAGCATAAAACTCTTTCGCCTCAGTTCACATTGTCCTCTTGTAATATCGACATAAATGATAAAATTACCATTCTCAGTGTCAATAAATCGCCAGGATTCTACTTGATTCTTGTTGAGATATACGAGACAATTCACTGTTAATCACAGAGCCCATTATAGAATAATTTAATCTTCTTACAATTATTGTAATTATCTTATTTTATTTTCCCTTTGCCATTCTTATCAAAGCTTTAAAAAAAAGAAACAAAAACAAGATCAAATACCATCAAGGAATATTCATGTCAAATTTAGTCGTAATTTAGACTGAGGAGGGGGAGGAAATACCCTAAGGGTCTTGTACAATAATCATTCCCTTGTGTTCTTTGCTGTGTGTTTGGACTCGTTTTCTTAAATAACTTTGTTCAATCCCTAATTTTTGGATGCTTTTATTCAAATTGCAAAGAAATATTTCCACATACCTGTCTGCTGTCATAATAACACCAATTATGTGAAGTTCTCCAACCTCTGCCTGTTGGCACAATATTCTTTGGAGCCAGTGCCCTTTTGGGTTTCTGCCACATATATTTCTGGCCAACAGATCCAAAAAGGTTAAATTTGCTCTCATCTGAGAATAATATATTTTTCCAAAAATCCAAAGGCCTTGTTAGCATATTCTTTTACAAAATTCTGCCTCTTGAGTCTGTTTTTTTCAGTAATAAATGGCTTTTTCCTTGGTGATCTCTTGTAGACTACATCATGAAGCACATTTCTTATTTTTTGGGATGTTACAGATTTGCCTGATGTTACTAAATGTTCTGATAATTCACAGACACTGATTTTTGGACCTTTTTGCAGCTATTCTCACAATATTTCTGGCTTCCCTAGTTGTTATCATTATAGGCCGTCCTGATCGTTTTATATTATCAGTTGATCTGGTTTTAAACGGTGCAGTACATAATAAAAACATAATACTTAATAAAAAGTGACAACAGACAGGCATGTAGACAAATTGCTTTGCAATATGAATAAAAGTGTCCAAAATTTAGGGATTGCACAAAGTTATTCATTTCAACAAGATAACAATCCCAAACACACAGCAAAAAAAACAACAATAGAATGGTTATTATATAATGTCTGTTTTTGTTATTTCCTGCCCCTCCTCAGTCCCCTAACCTGAACCCTATGGCTCTTTTGGAGAAAAAAGTGTACTTTTAAATCTTATAACCGACAAGAACTAATAGGAAATTTGCAGACAGCACGGTGCAGAATTGGACAGGAGGTGACCTAAAGCCTAGTGGAGTCAATGCCTTATTGCAGGCTTTTGGCTGTAATAAATGCCAAGGGACTTCATGCAAAATACTAATTTATTAGTTTAAAGAAATAATGTTTACCTGTACGAATACTTTTTTGGCACTAGAAAAACTTGGGTTTTTTAATAGAATAGAATAATTACATTTTTTATTTATAGCTTAGTTTTTCACGAAAATATTTATTTTTCAATTAGTGAGGCATTTTAAAATGTTTAATAATGTTTGACAAAAATAAAGTTTAAAAAACTCTAAAATATATGGTGTACTAATACTTTTTTTGTGTATTGTGCATTATTAAATTATTTTATATTGTATTATATTATACAATATTGTAATAATTTAATATTTTATTGTGTAAATAATTTAATATTTTATTTTGAAGAATCGGTGTTTTAATAATATTGGCTCCTTAAAAATTTAATTGGCATTGAATTCAAACAGTATTTCTCTTTAAAAAGTTTATATTTGATTTCATTATTATTAATTGCTTTGAATCTAGATTTTCAAAACTATTAATCCGGAAGGATAATAGTCATGTTTTCTATTTTATAGGTTTATGAGGACCAGTCCAGGAATTCAGAAATGCCTACTGCCAGAGCTGACTCTGTAGTATTTGAATTAGATAAAGTTGCTAAGCGACTTAGTTACTTATCTATTGATGATGACGGTAAGATATCAGCTGAATCAAATAAAAGTCCTGAAGCAAAGCCTCTTGAGAATTTCAGAGATGTGGTAAATACAAATTTTGATTCACTCTTATGTTTATAGAATTTTTCACTTTTTCTCTTTTGAAGCTTTTGGCATAATTGCACCGCGACCTGTTCAGGACTATTGTGCGCCAATGCCGCCTGTTTACAGTCAGAACATGGCCTTTGATTAATCCACTAATCTCTGTAGTTTTGTTGGATTAATTAGCTCACACTGCTTTGGGTCTGTAAATTGGTCCAGACTGAACAGCAGGAATCTCTTGAGAACCTGCTACACAAGAAAATAATGTGGTAAGCTGTTTATCCTCATTGTGACAGAACCTACACAAGGGTGATCCCGTCAGCTTGAGTTTGAACATATGACTGTTCAATTTACAGTGTCCAGCATAGATTGCTGTAATTGTTTTGAGTAAAACCCGGTCTATTTTCAGTAGTTGCTCACTTCTTCTGGTGCAGGGACCATCCAAGAACAGCTTTGTATGGTGCTGTTTTTTCATTAGCCAGTGTTGCCTGGCTTTGATGTCATATTTCGCCTTAATTTTCCTTTTGGCAAGGCTTAGGCTTATGCCACAGACAGATTCTGGTGTAATGGGAATGCAATCCGAACCTGATCTGGCCAATTAGTCAGCTTCTTCATTGCCTGGTATTCCGGAATAACCCAGTACCCACTCAATGCTTACGCTGTTATGTTTTGCAAGGTTGTTCAAGGCTGAGTTACAGTCCCATATCACCCATTTTATACTCATGTTATCATTAAACAGGCCAGTCTTTGTAGCTTCTCCCGCTTAATGCTAGATCTACCCAACTGTACCTTATGCTACCTTAGCAGGGCTGCATAAATTACCATGGGTCTAATGGCTGTTGAGTACAGCCAGTGGACCATACCTGGTTTGAGACTTCAAGTCTTGCCCACCGCACCTTTACAGGCCCAGAGGCACTTGTGTGCTTTATTTATGTTTTCCACATGTCGGTGCCAGCCTAGTCTGTGATTCAGTGTTACACCTAGGTGTTTTACTGCCTTACTCAGACCCAGCTGAGTGCTATCCATGGTTGAAATTCTTATAGCCAGTCTTTTTCTTTGAAAATATGCAGACATTGGCCTTGTGTGGGTTGATGCTAAGACCATTGGTCCTGCACCACTTCACTAAGATGTCTGTTACTGATTTAAGGAGGTCAGAAAGTACATTCTGATCTTTGCCTCCAATCAGGGTAGCGATATCATCCACATATCCTTGTGCATAAAAGCCTACTGTCTTGATTGTTGTCAGCCACCAAACACCACAGTAATGGGGATAGTACACTTGTGGGCAGCCTCCTTTGGGTCTAATCCATAATTCTGTGTGTCCTAATTCCGATTTGAGGATCCTCTGCTCTAGCATGTTATTAATCCAGCCTGAGATTAAAGGATCAACATTTCTGTATCTTAGAGTGTTAGCTATAACATTATAAGGAATTCTGTCAGAGGCACCTTCTATATCAACAAACATGCCTATCATTATTTCTTGTTGGTTTACTGATTTCTCAATATCGAAACCAAATGATGTAAGGCTACCTCACAGAATTTGCCTGCTTGGTAAGCAAACTGATTAGGATGTATAGGGCATACATCCAACAACTGTTCTCTAATGTGCCTGTCCAGCATCTTTTCGTATGTCTTCATTAGAAATGACAAGCATATTGATCTGAATGCTTTAGGGTCATCATATGACCCTTTGCCTGGTTTACGTAGATGGCATAGTTTGGAAATCCTCCAGCTGGTGGGGATATAACCAAGTGCCAGACTACCTCTTAAAATTTCAAGTAGGTACGTTCTGATAACTGGGAGGCCTTTCTGCAATAAAGCAGGAAAGATCTCGTCAGTACCAACTGATTTGTTTGGTTCTAATGAGTTGATGGCCCATTCTAATCTCGTCATCGTAATGATCTCATAAGCATTGTCCCACCATCTTTTGTTAGCCTATTGCTAATTAAGGTGGGAGTATTCTCTCGCTCTAACAGGTCACAGTTGGGAAAGTGAGAGGAGGCCAGAGCCTTCAAGGTATCCTCCTCGTCTTTGGTAAACCCTCTCCTAATCTTCAGTGTACCTAAGGCACCGTAATCAGTGTGCTTCGAAAGAATTTTATTGATTCGGCATGCAGCCAGAGTATTCTCAACTTCAAGACCGAACTTCCTCCAAGCTTGTCTTTTGGTTTTGCTTACTAATTAGTGGTATTCAGTAAGCGCTACTTTATAGGCTTCCCATTTACCATTTCTCTTAGCAGCATTAAACAACCACCTACTACGGGTCCGTTGCTTGCTTAGTTCATTGTTCCACCATGAAACATTCCTGTTGGAAGTGGTGTTGCATATTTTGTTACTGTTCAGATATGCTGTTCTCAGAGAATCTATCAGAGAGGAGTTCATGCATTCAAATTGCCATGAATTTTGAGCTACATTTGGGCAGTAGCTAATTAGTTCATGAAGGTTATTTTTGTTGGATTCCCAATCTGTACATTTGGATTCCTATAAACCCTTGTTTGTTGCCTGCAGTCCGCTGTATCAAATCTAATATATTTATGGTCCGAGCATGTCTCTTCATTGGAGACATGCCAGTTGTCAACATGTGTGCTAACCTCTTTTGAAACTAGAGTTATATCAATGACTTCAGATCTTATTCTATTGCAGAAGGTTGGCGAATACCCTCTGTTCAACATTACAAGATCCTAATTGATCATAAATTCTAGAATTAACTCACCTCTTAGGTTATTGTTGGAGCTTCCCCAGATTTCATGGTGTGTATTTGTATCTAGCAGCTATTGTTTTGGTTCCCATACAGGCCAGAATCCTTTTAAGCTTGGCTTTTGGGGATGGGTCCTCATATGGCTGGTACCCAGAAATAAGAGTGGTTTCTGCCATCTTATTTTCGCCCCCAGATGGGGTAAATTGAGCTGCTGGGAGATATCTGGAACAGAATTGCCATCGAGGCAGCAGTTTTAGTGAACATTTATATAGTATGCAGGCTCTGGGATTGCTGGTCACAGAAATAATTCTGTAGCCAGGAAAACCCAGTCTTTTTATTGTACAATCGTTCAGTTAAGGTTCCTGAATGAGGATGATGTCAATATCCTTACCTCTGATGTATTGTTGCAGCACACCACATGCAGTAATACAGTGGATCAGATTAATCTGCAACAGCTCCATAATGTATTTTCCTTCCTAGCAGTGCTGATCTCCAGGCACACATTTTTCCTTCCTAGCAGGGCTGATCTCCAGACGGCTCTGATATCAGGGTTTCACCTCTAGGCTCAGCCGTAGCGGAACCTTTTGGATCCACCTCTCCATTGGAAACCATCCTTTGATCACTGCCCAGTCGTAGAATCTCCACCAGCCAGTGTTGTGAGATCTTCCACACCTCCTTGGCTGGGAATTGAAACCTCAAGTCAGAAGCAAGTCATCAGTGGCTGCAGTAGTTAGCACTCAGGCTTCTTCTGAATCTTTATCAGTTTCTGCCCTCTTTCTCTTCTTTCGAACAAATACTGAAGGTTATATGGTAGAGGCTGTAATCTGACATCATGCCACGCTCCCTCAGATCTGGGAGGCTTGTCTCAGGGACTTTCATGAGAGCATAAAGTTCCCCAGCCCTTCTCACAAGGATGAATGTTGAGTAGGTTCTATCTACGAATGTCAGCAATGTCATTGTTTTGGACCCTTAACCTCTTCATTAGGGCCTCCCCTGCCAGAAGTTTGCCAGGGAAGAAGGCAACAATTCTGTAGGTTTTAATAAGTTCCCCTACATTACCAATGCAGAGGATGATGCCCTCCCCAGTGACGATATCTGGGATGATCTTATTAAGCCAAGTAAAGGCCGACTCATTAAATCAGGATAGGACACACCCTCCCATTTTGAAGCTTGCGCCATCAAACAGTGGGTGGTCGTCCCCATCCTCGTCAATTTCGTCGACCTTGTCGGTGATTAGCTCTTTCAGTGCATCGCACTGCTCGCAGGTAAGTTTTGGACAGCAGATAGTCACTAGGGACCACCTCTGCCTGTATAAGTCCCATCTGACTTTCCGGGTGGCACCACATGGAGGTGACAGTATGCGTTAGTAGGGATAGGGAGGGCTGGGAATTAGTGAGCAGTGAGTGCCCTGGCTTATTCATTCCACTGAGAATGGGGGAGACTCCTGCACCCCTCTCCCTCTCCAGCCCTCCTGTTATCTTACCCATTTTACCCCCCAAGTGAAGCTTTATTAAAATTATATTCAGATGAAAATGAATAATGTCTAGAATTATTATTTATTATTAAATTATTATTTGGCATTACAACCCAAGAATGGTATAAAGAAAAAAAAAGTATATCAATATATATTTTTGTGTGTTCCATTCTTGTCATCATTCATTTTTGTATGAATCTTCTTATGTATTCATTCTATATCTTTCATCTGATAAATTAATTTTTGGTTGTTTTATTATGGGTTATTTTGTATCAATTTGTCTCTTACCTATGTTGTATTCCTGAACATGACTCACAAAACTTATGTTTTTGTTTTTATGTTGACCGTTAACTAATCCCCAACAGTATATAAACTTTCTTAATCAAAACACTCAACCATCCATCACTTCTACATTATACAAATTATGCATTTGTAATTAAAGTGTTAAGAAGTTTTACTTTAGTTTTCTGTTTTTTTTTATTATAATTATAATTGCGGGAAAAATATTTTTAAAAAAATCTCTATAGCATAGTGCTCGTGTGCTGGAAGTGAAATGTTTGCTGTCTGTGGATATATAACGATTTTTAAGAAAATGCTTAAATAAAGGTTTCCATTTTTCTGTTATTATTTTAAAATCTTAAATAAATACCTGCTGACAACAGTCCTAGGTCACAGTATTTGTTTGCTCATATGAAAATTAAATTTTCATAATTATGAACATGCTTAAAATTCATGAATCACATTGGTGCTTTTGTTACCTCCTCTTGAGAACCCTTCTTTGTTCTGTGGTGCCATCATTGAGCTATAACCTACCTATGTTTTTGTATATTCTGTTTATATGTATTGGCCAATTGTCATACTGTGATTTATAACACATAAATACACAGATAACACGTCTTGGTTTTGTATGTAATACATCATGTTCAAACTAAATAAATAAGCATTCAGTAATACAAGGCATTATCATTGTATTTCAATTGGACAATAATTATAGTTCTTCAAGGAGAATCTGCTAAGATTTCAAAAATTATGTTTTCTATATAAAAGAGCTGTTTCTTTTGTCTGTAATAAGCTATAAAGAATACTTTAAGAATTAAATTTGATTGCAAGACTAGATGAGGAAACTATTAGTCAAGGACAGTTTAGCTTAGTTGGACTGCTTGGGCTAGTGTAGTATAATTTTCAAGAAGCACTTTTTTAAAGTTATACAACCCATTACAATAATAAATAACTATATGCGTGTAATATTATTTGTGCTGATTGTGATTTTATTTTATTTAATTTATGAATAAATATAACTTTAAGCTATTGCAATAGTATCAGTTATTTAATTTAATGGATTAATTTTATGTTTTATTATTCAAATCCATTTTTAACATTTGAAAATTTTCCTAAACAGACAAAAATGTTCATTAGGGATTGATAAATTATTTGCCACTTCTATAATTTTGTTTTTATTGAAAACTAGTTTCGAATGTTATACATTCATCTTCAGTTCAAAGTTATATCAAACAGAAAAGTTTTTATTGGTTTGTTCTCTCAAAGAACTGCTAGTTCTTTTCAAGTTGCTAGCTCAGTGCGAGAACAAACCAATACAAACTTTTCTGTTTGATATAACCTTGAATTGAAGGTGAATGTATAACATTCGAAACTAGTTTTCAATCCCTAGTTAGATTGATCCTCCTATAGCATCATGCGGATGTCAACTGAGAAATATTCATGCTTTGAATAATATAGTAATATAGAGAAACAATTTTATTTTATTCATAAATTATGTATGTTGAATATCCATTTCTTTTTCTGTTATCAGTATATTTTTTTTATGACTATTTTTATCTTTGTAATATTTATTTTATGTTTTAATTTAATTAGCCTCATATACTTATGATTTAAAATATCTTGATATATATATATATAGGTTTTGAATCAGCCAGGTAGTCCTATTGAAGAACTTGACCCTATGGAACTTTCTCTGAGATGTGAATCACCTATGTTTTTTGAAGGATATCATCATGTATTTCGCAGAAAAAAAAAGGCATTTAAATCAATCACTAATTCAATGGAGCATACTTGCAAGGTATGGTATTTTAATATATCCAAATTTTTATTTTTAATATTTTTTAATGGATGCCCTGTGCTAATTATTTCATTTTTAGATATTTGCTAATCGGATTGGACCTGCTCTTCTTCAAGAAAATTTCTCAAGCATTTTGCTTGATGTTAGTTCCTTTCAAGTTTTCTTGGCTGGGTGTTTAGCTGATCGCAGATTTGTGGACATAGATTTGTCAAAATCTCATTATAGGCTTTCAGTCCTATTAAAAGACACTCTAGCTTCTTTTCCTGAGACCAGAGAGAAAAGCATTGAATTGCTTATTGAATTAATGAGGTAAACCTTTTTAGTAAATAGTTTTTAATGTTTTCTTAAGTTACTGTTAATTACTGGAAAACCTTTATTATCGTAGGTTAAAGTAGGAAAGAATAGGTTTGGATAATCAAAGAATGTGTTAGTAACAAGTAGATTCATATTCATATTTACAAAACAAAACAGCAAATAATGCATTATTATTGAAAAAAATAGTAACCTCATGGAAGGTTCGTGCATTTTGTAACTTTGTAGATTCTATGCAAATTAGCAAATTATTTATATTATTTAAAATATCTTTAATGTGAAAGCCATTATTTTTATAAGATAAATGTGTGGTAAGTGCACAGTATATTTTACACAGTTTGACTTTACAGGACTGTAAAATCTTTATTTTTGAAGCTAGATTTTTCCTATTTTTTAAAAATTTTCTTCTTTCATGGCCCTACAACTCAAGTAGAGTCAGAGTTTCCCGTAACTTCTACCGCCAATCGTCTCTGAGAAGTGCTGTTGCCTTCCAGTTGTAGACCCCAAGGATAGCGCGGGCTTCTGCTTCCACTCTATCAGCCCATCTTTGTCTTGGTCTGTCTACTCATCTTGTTATGTAGATCTGCTCATCTAAATTTTGTCCAGTTTTCTCAATATATGCTCTCCAGATATATATGTATATATCTAATATATGCTCCTGCAGCTGGATGTTTGTTACCATTTGCCATTCCTGATTAATATTGAGTATTGGGCCAAATATTCTTCTTAAAACAAAACACTCAAGTCGAAGGAGGGCTGCTTCTTGGGTACTTGATATTGTCCATCACCCAGACCCACCTGTTTGTACTGGTCTGATTAAGGTTTTGTATATGCACAGCTTTGTTGTGCGTGAGATCATTCGGCTTTTTAGGTGTCTTTGAAGACTAAAATAGGCTCTATTTGTGGCTATGATGCGCCTCTGAATTTTTGTATTCATGCCATTATTTATATTCAGCTGGGAGCCAAGGTATATAAACTCAGAGACACATTCAAAAGTAAAACCTCCAATTTTCATGTATGCTTCTCTGGGGCCCCCATTCCTTGGATTGATCCATATATACTTAGTTCTATTCTGATTTACATTTAAGCCAACTCTTGCTGCAGCTCTTTGCAGAGCTAAAAAGGTATCCTTTATGGCTGCTAGTGTTCTCCCAACCAATGCAATGTCATCGGCAAACCCTAACAGTTGGACAGAGCAATTAAAAACCGTTCTACCGACCTGAATTTGTGATGTCCTAACTGCACATTACAGGACAATGTTAAATAGGAGCTATGCCAAGCAATGCCCTTGGAAAGTCGGATGCCTACTCTACTCATGTTATTAGACCCGTAAGAGTAGTTAGGGGAGCGTTGTAGCTCAGTGGGTAGGGCACTAATCTCTTGGTCCCAGGTTCGAGACTGGCTGTGGCTGATAAATTCTTTATTCTGTTATCAGCCCTGTGGGGCCAGAAGATCCTCCTGGGTCTCACCTAACCTCTATAGAGTGAGTACCCTTAATTGGGGGAAAACATGGCACTTGAGCGTGATCTTGGTCAATTCACCTCCTTGCTCAACTGTTGGCTTAGAAATAGTATGGTCCTTACCAAGTACTGAACCCAAGACCCTTCATGGGTTGTAGGGGTACAGGTTTAATTTTTTTTATTTTCCTATCCGTAGAGGTTTGACGACCACTATACCAGAAATTGAATTACGTACGGACCAACCCAACCTCCAACTTGGGGATAATAATGCTTAAAAGTGCATTTACTTGTTAAAATAAACAAAAAAACATTCAAACCTTTAGAAAGGTAAACAAAGAATTCCTGACGACTGGTTGTTTTTCAATCATAATTCCCTAGTTTTCCCCCGATGCCAAAAATTCAAGCAATATTTCCACTATTCAAGGAACTCGAGACTGCTGTATACCCTGTTAGAGTTTTTTTTTTTGTTTAAAATGTAACGTAGTAGTATTTTAATAAAAGCAGCTGTGGCTTCCAGAACTAGTTCTTTTGGGTGAAATTTGAAATAAAATTTGACTACAAACAAATAATCTAAACAAACCTAAACAATAGATATATATAAAACAAGAGAACTGCAAAGAGTCGGGAAAAAAGAAAAACGTTTTGGACAATAGGCTAGTTATTCTAGACCTTTTGAACACTGCGGCTGGAAGTAAGTGCTGCAAAGCTGGAAATCGTTTTATTCTATTCAGTAGACTTCAAATAATGGTAGTCTAAGTTTGCCCCGTTCTAACAGGTGAGCCAAGGCAAATTTTTTGGACATTTTTCAGTTTTTTTGCCTATAATATTTAAACGGCGCACTCTAGTGAAAATTTGATTCTATTATAAACTAAAGGACATTAAATCCTGCATAAAATGAATACCTCAAATGTAGGATTCTGTTTGACAGAAGAATCAAAATTGAAAATCTAAAAACATCAGGACCCCAAATGAGGCCAGAAAGGGATCTTGGAGGAAAATTTTGGAGAAGTTCTGAAAATTTGTTCATTTATGTGTTGCAGGGTACTGAGTATGAATTTTAACTTTGTTACCTCGAATTTTTCTCAGAAGTATAAAAAAAATTTGTTAGTGTTTTTTTTTTTCTCATATCTGGAAATTATGCGTTTTTCGACTGAATCCTAATATTTATTTTGTACTAAATTAAAGAAGAGTTAAATTACATACAGTTTTGATTATAAAGATTTTTTTGGTTTGGATGCTCCGTTTTGAAGCGAACACGATTTGGAACTATGAGACAAATGTCTAAATCAATCATTGAGCAAGAGCTCTTGGAGGAAAGTTTTGGAGAAGTTCTGAAAATTTGTGCATTTATGTTTTTTAAGGTACTGATGAGAACTCATTTCTCATCTGCAGACTCCAATCTGTCTGTATTTTACAAAATCGTTTATGACCGTGGTTTTTGATCACCCTAGCTAAAGCTAAACCTCACCGACTTTTAGTTAGATTTTTTTCAATAGATGGCGACAAAGTTCCTGCTAAATTTATTAGCTTGTTTGTTTGAAAACGGCTGAATTAAACTAAATTTTGTTTGTTGATTCAATTATTTACCTATAATAGAATATCCAATAATTATTTTTGATGGCAAAATTTAATTTTTTAACTGTATAAAAAAAAAGTCTTATATAGTTTGCCATGGCTGTATAAAACCATCATGACAAATCATCTATTTATTAAGGATAGAACAAAAAAGTTCCAATTTTTGATTGTTTACATACTCTAAAAAATAAAATAAAGTTGATTCTAGGTTATGTGATATGCCTGGAAATCAGTAGGGGGAACTTGACTACCTGGGAGTACCGAGTGGAAGGGATGCACGGCTAAGGTGTTGCACAGTGGTCTATTTTTGAGCAAACCTGGCCAAAACTCATTTTATTGATTTCATTGTTTAAGCTCCCAAATTATTTCAAAATGTAATCTATCTAATTAAATTTTATTGTCACAAATCTTATACATAGAGTACCCAAATTTTGAGATAAAGTCTTGCCACCTGACTCCAATGATATCATTATTTATCATTTAAAACAATTTTAATCTGGCAAAGTTATGTTTCACAAAAGTAAAATTAACAGATGTGATAATTCATTAATTAGAAATAAAATCTTAAATTAGTTAATCAAGTAATTATTTTAATAATAAATAAATTGAGAATGTATTTAACTCACTTTATAAATGTGACAAAATAGTTAATACAGGTATATTATATACATCAAGAAATTACACTTACCTTTTAAAAGACATTTATTGGAAGGCAATTCAATAAACATTATCTGCGGATAAATAATTTTTTTTCCACTCTTATTTATTAATCCGCAACTGTAACTATCAATTTACGCATGCACATTTTAATTATAATTATCAACAATCAGCAGATGGACTGACATAATAAAATATACAAAAAAAAAAAATAAAATGAATAATATAAAACAAAAAAAGGTGATAAATAAATTAATTTGGAAATTGGGACGCTAACTAATTCGATTTAGGAATTGTCCTAGGCTTTGGTACAGCTAAAATCAGCAGAGTTCGTTTTTTTATGATTCAGTCTTTTTTAACTTGAAATCAGTTGAATTGAAGTTTTCTATGATATAGGGATCGTTTATTAGGTTTATAACGTTTCTGATTCCATTTCTTTGGAATTTTGTATCGCACATGCACATTTTGTTTTTTCATTACTGTTTTCTATGACATAAGGAAAGTTTATTAAGTTTTCGGAGGTTCTGATTCCGATTTTTTAATTGAATTTTTTATCGAGCATGCCCATTTCGAATTATTATTACAGTTGACATTTCTTTGGTGCAGTAACATTTATTATGTTTGCAATGACTATATTTTCAAATTTACTATCGGGGTTTTGATTGCGCATGCACATTTCGATTTACTGGTCTTATTGAACTTTTCTGCATTAATAAGTACTGTTTATTGGATTTTCGAGGGTTCTTATTTGGTTTTTTGAATTGGATATTATATCGAACATGCTTATTTCGAATAACCATTACAATTGAAATTTTTTTCGGTGAAGTTATTGTTTATTAGGTTGTAGAGGATGATATACTAAAACAAAAGGTCAAATGTAATTGTAATTTTAAATGCGCATGCTCGCTAACAAATAAAATTTTAAATATTCAATCAGAACCGTGAAAACCTAATAAACATTTTCTTTTTCAAAGAAAACTTCAGCAGTATCAGTAAATCAAAAAGCGCTTGCGCAATCAAAAGCCAAATTCAATAAAATGGAATCAGAACCCTCGAAAACCTAACAATTCCTATATCTTATAAAACTTCAACAGTAACAGAAATGTAAAATGGGTATGCGTGATCAAAAATTCAATTAAAGAAATGGAATCAGAAACATTATAAACCTACTAAACGACCGCTATGTCATAGAAAACTTCAACAGTAACAGATTACAAAATGCACAACAAAAATCCAATTAAAAAAATTTAATCAAAACCCTTGAAAACCCAATAAACGATCCCTATATAATAGAAAACTTCAAATCGAAATGCACATGCGCGACCGAAAATCCATAAGTAAATTTGGAAATAGCGGCCTTAAAAATCTAGTAAACGATACCTATTCCGAAGAATTTTGAAAACTTATAATTAATTAGAAATGCTGATGGTCGAAAATTTTGGTAGTAATTTTGGCATTAAGCAAGAAATTTTGGTTTAAATTTTTAAATTAATTTAATAAAGTTGGCGAACTAAAATGCAGCCCATTATTCTGAATCAAATTAAACATTTCTTCACCTAAATTATAAGAAAAATGTATTGGTATTGTCTTTAAATTTTAGTAACTCTTTGAGGAAAATGTTTTTCTACTATTTTTACAGTTTGAAATAGGTTCTCAATTCTTAAATTTCCCAACTTTTTAGGATTTCCAGTTATTGGACGAACAGGAAAAGATAATGGGGTATTACTCCTTCCAATAATTGGAAATCCCCAAAAGTTGGGAAATTTGAGAATCTACTTCAAACTGCAAAAATAGTGGAAAAACATTTTCCTCAAAGACTTACTAAAATTTAAAACTAATACCTATACATTTCCTTATAATTTATGTGAAGCAATGTTTAATTCGATTAAGAATAATGGACTGTATTTTTCTTAACCAACTTTATTTTATTATTTTATAAAGCTTCGGCTATACATGTCATCCTCAGGTACATTATATGTTGGAGTTATAAGTGTTCTATTGTACAGATTTATTCATACCTTTTGTGTAAGAAATTGGAATTTTATAGATACAATGTTGAGTTTGAATAGAAATTTTTTTTTTATTTTTGTTAAGTGTCAACTTTCGCATTAGTTAAGTGAAAAGTTCAAATTCAGAAGATTTGAGGAAAATTACAATATTTTAATTTCCCCAAGGAAATAAAAATATTTAATATAGTTAGAAAATCCGGACAAAAATTGCAGGGAAATTTTAGATCTTTCCCCTTACAATAAATTTTTCAATTCTGTGGAGTGACCTGGATAAGGGGTTGCCATGATTCATTTTATTCCTATAATTATGAATTTTGTCATATTGTTTTGTTTTGTAAAATAAGTTTATGAATAAAATTGCGGTTTTCTTTCCAATACGTGAATTTTATTTATTTACACATGAATGTTTTTGAACTGTATTTTCTAGTTGTTTTTATTTTTTTCGAGGCATCGATCCCTCGGTGTAAGAAGTTAAGTAACAATTTTTCATTATCAAACAGGAATACAACCTTTATGATTATACAAATTCATTCTCAAGTCCTGTGCAAATTCATTTTCAAGTCCTGTACAAATTCATTCTCAAGTTCTGTGCAAATTCATTCTCAAGTCTAAATTGTACATTTTATCATAAGCCAAACATGACATTTTATGGTTCCAATTTTGTTTAAAATTTAATCTAATAAATTGATGAAAAGCCCCTTGCTTGAATTTGTTCATGCTATATCGCTGGACACCCTGTTTAATTTTTTTTTTTGTCTAAACTATATTATTTTTACATATTGTAATCTTGTACATGTTTTCATTCTAGCACTAATACAGACACTATGATTGGAATTGAGAAAGTACCCAAGCAAAATTTAAAAGATGCTGTTCTCTGCATCTGCCGATTTACAGTTGCCCTTTTATCATGTATACCCATAGAAAGGATGCCTACTGGAGCTGATGCAGACATTCTATGGACAGCTGCAGAAACATGTGCATGTATTATCCCCATATCCAAAGTTCCTAGAAGGTTCCCGCTGACAAATATGTGCCCGAGAAATCTGTTTAGCTGTAAGTACTGCTTTATTTGCTTTCTTAATTGTGCATGGCAGATCAGTGATGAACTATAGGTAATAAAGAATTAAGAATTCATTAGAAGAAAAAAATGTATAATTATAAAATTATAGTGAAAATTCAAAAAATATGTATGTTTTGTTCTACTGATAAAAATGATTGTGTTATTTCTTTTTTATTTTAGATGACAGTGATTCTTCAGAAGAATGTTCTCAGATTAGAAACTTGTCCAGTAGTAGTTGTTCGTCATCAGGGTCATCAGGTAGGTAATGATGAAATATTTTTTATTTTGGATTTTTTTAATATATGAACCAAACTATATCAAATTTTATTTGATGCATTCGTGGATTAATTTAGTCTTGATGGAATTTTCAATATGCTATAATGGTGTTTTAAAATCATTGAAGGATGGTGCACTAACTATCCTTTGATGCTGCTTTGGCCAAAGTATTGGCATTTCCACAGACACCATTATATGCTTTAACCCCTTTACATTGACAGTCTTGTTCATTAATATTAAGTTTAGTCTAATGTTGTAAATCAAATAATCTTAGGGGTACAACTTAACAATCGGGATGCCTTATCACTGGCTCGAGCCGAACATACCCGAAGGTCGCCACACTACCACTCTCCAGTGCCATTTGTGCTAACTGCTTTTATTCAGTTCTAACATTCGTATTCATCAAATTTATTTAAAATTATTACTGATTTAATTAGATATTATTTAAAATCATTAGTGCTGTCGACTTGACTACTCTCTACGCTCGCTCAAGAGTGTAATAACCCCAAAAGTTCCTTTTTTGTTGAAATCAGGCCCTTACCCTAATTTAAATTATTACTACAACTTCCCCAGACCACCGGAAGTCGACAGCACTTATAATATCTAATTAAAGCAGTAATAATTTTAATAATTCCTATGAATACGAATTTTAGAATGTAATAAAAAGCAATTAGTTAGCACAAATGGTGCTAGAGTGGTAGTGCGACGAGTTTCGGGTTAAGTTCGGCAAGAGCCAGTGATAATGCACCCTGATTGTACCATCTTAGGTTTTGAAAGTTCATACGCCATCAATTAATGTTGAAGATTTGCTTATTATTGTCAGTTAAATGAAGGATGCATTCTGTAGTTGCCATTCAGAAGTGCCACTTCAAACTATTTATCTCTTTGTGAGACTTGACTAGAACTTCAATGACCCTCTTAAAATAAAAACACCATTGAAAAACGATTGATTTTTTTTTTTTTAATCCTTTGCATATACTGAAAGCACTGTGAAATTTCCTCCATGATAATTGGTAAACTGGCCATTCCAGATGAAGAGCAAGGTTGCATTACCTTGTGAGTCTATCAGATTTATAAGCATAGAAGGCCTTAATTTATGATATAAATCGAGAAGTAGCTATATTTTTTTTACTTTAAAATGAAACTCAATTTGACTGCACAATTGTTGATTCCTTCAGTTAAAGACACATTGAAATATTACTCAAACAATAAAATAATATGGAGGGACGATAATTTTAATCTGAATTTTCAATGTTTTATTTGGCATAACCGAATCCCAAAATATAACTGAGAAATAAAAAAGACAAAGTAAACAGTAAATGAAAGAAACTGAAAATATATTAGGTATTCTAAATACATTATGAGCAGAATTTGTGAATTCAATTTTTTTTTTACATTTTGTAGATCAATTTTGTTCACAAAATTATGACAATGCTTTTGTATCATTTATGGATGGCATTGGGAAATTCCATTTTTAATTTTTACAATAATTGAAAAATAAATAGTTTATTAATTCAGTGTGTTGCATAAAATTGTTTCTTTATAAGCTTAAAATATCACCTTTGAGTTTAAAGAGGAAGAAAATTGAAATATAGAAATAGTATTAGATCTTATAAGAGTGAAGGAGGGGGAGGGGGCATACGTTTGTCGTGCTCCTTATTGCAGGCCAGGCTTTGTTTTGTCAATTTTTGTTTTCTCTAAACTAGGCACCCACTTGTAAGAAGCAGAAAGCTGTCACTGCAGGAAGTTGCCCTTTTAACCAGAGAAAGGCATATGAGTGATGTACTTCTAACAAGTTTGATAAAATGCACTCAATTGAATTAAAAATGTAAGAGTAACCATCCTTCATAAGAGTAATGATAATGTTGGTTGGAAAAACATTCTCTACAAAAAAAAAAAAATAAATAAATAAAACCACTGCCTTAAACAAAAACCAAAATTTATAGTCTTCTTATGTTGCAAAAATAAAGAATTCTTTTTGAACAAAATGATAAAAAGCCGATAAACCAAAATAATAAAAAGTCTATGAACAAGGCTAAATTTGCATGGTAATTGTTCGAAGGGCTCCTTGAAATCCTTGCAGGGCAGGGCTTCAGCATATTTTGATTTGTTGCTGCTACCGATTAATATGCTGAAATCTCAGGATTGTTTTAAGAGACTATAGTTCAAAATGGTTCCTTGCATAATGGACTTCATATTTTATACAGCTACATCACTCCCCTTCCCTCATTTAACGATGTCACTGAAAATTACTATCTTCTTGATGGTTTAGCCTGCCCTATTTTTTTATCCTGTTAGTGATTTTGGTGAAGATTGTGACTATTGTTGATGTGGGGTGAGTCTGGTTGTGACTGGTATGTGGTTTGATGCTGAAGGACTAAAGGCAATCCGAACAATCGAAAATCTGGGTAATAAGATAAAATACTTAAATAAGCTAACTTACCATTTATTGCGATAAAAAAGGATGTTTTATAACAATATTACATAGTATTGTTCTTGAATTCTATAAAAATTATTTTATTACTATAGTTTATTGTACCATCTATGCAGGAATTGCATATTGAATTAAAATAAAAAACAATTATTTGGCTTATTTATATATAGTTATGTTCTTGCTAACATAGTTCAAAATTATTATCTAATGTGAACATTTAATATGCACAAAAACTGTCTGAAAATGGAGATCCAGATCAAAAAAGGCCTTATAAACAAGGGTTTATTGTAACTTTTTAAATTGGTCCATTATTACATTATTTTTATATAATTACACTTTTGATTATGATTTTAAAGTTTTTATTGCCCTATGAGTGCCCCGACCAAATACATTTTTTGGTTCCAATTTTGTTTTATATTTAATCCAATAATTTGACAAAAAGTGCCTTGAACTTTACAGTTCACAGCCTTGAAATCCTTGAATAATGCTTGAATTTTTTCATGCAATATCGCTGGACACCCTGTGCAACCATGAAAATCATTCTGAACTTGCATCTAACACAGTGAACAAATTCTAACTTATTACCACATCGAATAAAACTAGCATTGTGACTTCAATGTATATTTAAACCTTTCTTTTGACCTCCTGATTATTCTACAAAAATATCATACTCAAATAGAAGTATAATGTATGAGGTGATTGAAGAAGACCTCTGAAGAGGTCTTTCTAAAAATGATTGGCATTCCCATTAATTCTGTGCTGAAGAGATATGCTAAAGTAGTTAAGGATACACCACTTAATGTGTACAATTTTTAACTACCATTTTTATGATATTTCAGTTTTCGCTTACTGAATTCTATTTAGCATTTCCTTCTCTTATTTTTATATCTATCCATTAACAATTTTCAGAAAGGAAAGTCTTATTTATTTATGAAATGAGTGGCTTACCTCCCTTGTATTATTTGGTTTGCTTTTGTCAAAGGAATAACTAAATTACTTAAATGAAATTAAACTTTTGTGGTGATTGTTTTTTGTGTTTGTTTCTTGTAAGTTGTTTCAAATATTATTCATTTGTTTTAGAAGAGTTTTACACGGCTCCAGCTTCACCTCTGGCTGACATAATGATAGATGATGGGGATGAAGAAGAATTTATGGTCATGTCGGAAACAGGACCAGATGTGTTTTTGACTGGGAATTTCCCAACCAAATTGGACAAAGATGTGTTGGAGGCGATAGATAACTGTGATATACCGCCTTTCAAATATCCCTACATTTTGCTATGGAAATTAGCATGTGTGCAGAGATCAAGCAATGAGCCAAATGAAAGGTGGCCCACTCCAAAGCCTCCACAACGTTTTCAAATCCGTGTTTAGTAGTTATCTGTTAATGTATTTTTCGTATTTTATAAAATATTAGAGCTCACAATAATATAAATGTATTTTAACATAAAGTAAAGAAAAAAAAAAAAAAAAAGTTTTTCTAACCCTATTTGTTCTATAAATGTTTTCTACATGTTAACTTATATAAATATTTTTTCTAATTTTATATTTATTACTTTCTATTTAGATATTTGATAGTATTTAAGTAGGACTAGACTGAATCAGTTATACTTTTAACAGCAATATGATACTGTACAATGTGTATTGTGTTTTTTATTTTGTTTTTAATCATCTTATATTTATTGTACATAATTTGTTTTACTCTTCTAAGAATTGTTTTTACTCTATTTCATATTCCTGTTCTTTACTTTTTTTTATTTATTGAATTAGAAATGTTTTGTTATGTTTTATTAAACCTTTCAATAATTAAACTTTGTTTGAAATTCATTTTCATTTTTTTAATCATTTACTCAGCTCAGGATTAATAAAAATATTTTATTAATGTTATGTTGTATATTGTCATAGATATTTGTTCCTATTATAACAACCCCTTGAACATTTTTGTGAAGTTTTAACTTTAGTTATGTTTTGTTTTAAGTAGTTAAACTTTTATTTAGGGGTTTAAGACTGACTATTGTAAACCACGGACTGATTGTATGTATGTATATATATATATATATATATATATATATATATATATATATATATATATATATATATATATATATATATATATTGAAGTGTTCATATTTGCACAAGCTCATTTAAATAGAAAAAATAATACCTCTTTGTATGGCATTGGTTTACCTTATTTTTGTGTGTAGTTATGTTCTCATTATTTGATCTCTGATTTTTTTTAATGCTTTGTATTGTTTACTTATATGTTATCGACTGCTTCGGCATAATTTTAGTAATATACTTCTTTTTTTTGTTTTATTATAAATAACTTTCATTTTAATTTTAACTAATTAGCTTATATCATAAATTTAAATGGTGATATGCTGTCAAATGAGTCCAAAAAAGAAAGTTTATTTGATTAAAATTGTTTACCAATATTTAAAAAATATGTATTCAGGTCCCAGGAATAATAAATTTTCTTGAATTAATAGGTAAAACTAAAAATTGTGATAAATTTTTTATATTTTTCAGTTTGTATAGTTATTGTAGTGTATACGTTTTAAAGACATGTTATATTAAAAAACTAGAGGAGTTTATATATTTAGTTTGTAAAAGTCAAGAATTAATCTTTAAATTTTTTTTTTTTACTTTAATTAATTATTTTCTTTTATTATTTTATTGATGTTAACTTCTGAGTTTCAAATACCTATAATATTTTATGGTTTATTTTACTCTCAATTTCTTTTTTAATGTTAATCAGTTTAATTCATTATTTTTTTTTTATTATTTATAACTTTGAGTTACCAGATTAAATACCTGTTTTTATTTTGTTTAAACATATAATTTTGGTTATTATATTTTCATCACTATCAGTTTTAGATATTTCTGTGATTTGATTAAAAGAACTTTTCTGTGATGCATAATGAATTAAGTTGATAGGCACACTTGTGTATGTGCATGTGATTGTTTATTTTAATAAATTTTTTAATAATTGTTATAATGTTTTGTTTCATTTTTGTATACCCTTGAAGTTCAATTATAAAGTAATTTTGGTTTAAACCTTTGTAATTGACCAAGAAAAAAAAAAATATTATCTTTATCCCTTATACCTACATGTTATGACTCAAGTTTTTGCTGAAGAAAGCTTTACTCTTTCAATGTTTGAAAGAAAAACTTGAAATCATCAATAAATTACTGCTTAATTTCACAAAATGGCAGCCAAAAAAAACTCGACATTTTAGGACTATTTTTAATGTTTCACCTATAATTCCTAAATGGGGGCATTCCATCTACTAAGTTATGGTATATTAAATTAAAGAGCATCAAATTCTGCATTTAATGAGTACCTCTCTCTCTCTCTCTCTATATATATATATATATATATATATATATATATATATATATATATATATATATATATATATAGTGAGAGAGAAACAGAGACTAGCTCAAAAAACGAAAAGTTGTCCGATTGTAAAGAAGTTAAAATGAAAATAATATTTTTTTAGTAATAACTTAAAAATAATTCATTTTATGGTAAATTATGTATAGAATTGTATAAAAGGTAAATAAATTATCTAAAAAACATAAAAGAATCATCAAAATCGGACCAGTATTACCAAAGATACAGCGCATCGGACTAATCGGAAGTATATAATGTATTTTTCAATTTTCTCGTAAACGGCTCTAACGATTTTGTCGAAAATTGCCTAATGTCTTCTCCTTTAAGCCCTTTAACTTGTCATGTATGTAGTATTTCAACGAGGAAATGTAGGAGAAAAAGTTATAGCGGAAAGAAAATTTTATTTGCGCATAACTCAAAAAGTAACTATTTTATGGTAAATCATTTATGAAAGATGATTAAATTATCTAAAATATAAAAAGGAAATTATCGAAATCAGACCTGAATTGAAATACAGCGTATCTTATGGCTACAAGACCCTAGATGGATAACCGAGTGCATCCGAAAGGAGACGGATGCAACCGAATCTCCTCCCACCAATCTGTTCACAAGCTATACGCTCTGTAATAATGTAATGCAAGAACATAAAAGTAGAAATTAACTTAATAATTTCTACTTTCATATTATTTAATGGAAACAAAATGTTTCCATGGAAACTAAACCGAAACTTTTAAAATATATTTTCAACATGACAAGCTTAACATATATAGGTAGTGTACTCAAATTGTACTAACATTGTTTACAAAACTGTTTTATTGTATTTATGTGGGAGAAGAAGTGAATACTGTTGAGTTAATTTCAAGTATTATTTATGTGAACTCTTTAAAAAGATAATTATTATAGGACGATAAGGGAAAGTTATGTGATGCGCGGACCGCACCAGATTTTTATGTATACAAATGGAAGTAAGAGTTCACCCCCTATGGCCGATTCCTTGACCAGATTTGTCAAAACCTTGTCATCAAAGCTCTGTAGTCAGAAAATGGACCTATTAGCTATATTATTGATTCAAAAGAATATTTCTTACCGCATGTATTGGAAAACTTCACTCGCAAAAATTATTAACTTCTTTTATGTAGTTTATATCAGTAGTTGCATAATAGGATAGTTGCGAAATAGTAAACAAAATATTCCCAGTATTCTCCTGTGAATATGTATTGTGTCGAAAGCATTGTTGAAAGTAAACAGCGATGTTGTGCCATCAAAAAATCTTCTATCCTATATTGTTGGGTAGATATTGTCTGAGAGGAAAATGGAGTTTTGTATCTCACGTTCACTATTACAGCCTCGACAATGGCACAACATAAATCATAGCCTGAATGAAAGGCTCCTGAAGCTTTTGTCTCTGACGCGCACCTTTAAACACTGTTTCATTGCATTCTAAGGCATTTGATCTTTACAGTTTGCTTCATTTGTGCCCTTCTCTTTGTGTGCCACAAAGAGAGATCTATAAATCCAAAAGTTCTACCCTACTGTCAAATGAGGTTTTAGCCTAGACTATTCTAACAATAGGACGCTTTGTAATTCCGATTTAGGTGTTCTTGCCCTCATAGTCTAATGACAATCGGTCTGCCTTGGTGGCGATTAATATCCCTGGCTATATTCAATGGAATTATAAAAGCCACCACAGATTAGATAGCCGGCCCTTTGATGATAATTTTTAAATTTTTCCCGAAATTGAGAACTCTTAATTTGAACGGCTTGGAGTTAATTTTCTTTTATTATTTAACGATGAGAAGAAATTATCATTTGACGAAATAGAATAAAAAAGCCTAAGGTCAGCGTTAGCAGGAGGTGAGGATGAGGAAAGCAGTGGCGGATTCACAGGGGTGAGGGGAGGGGAAATTTCCCTTCTCAAACTAACCACTGAAAAAAAAATACAGCTGAGCTTAAAATATACCTAATAGTACCAACACTCGTCCGTAACTATGATAAATTACCATCCATTATGTAATAGGAAAGGGGAAATTAACCTTGGCTCACCTTGTAGGAAATCGATAATAATTAATACCTTGTCTATGCCTACGACAATCGGTTTTAAATAGTTCGAGATATGGACAATCAATATCACCTTAGATTAGGGTTGGGATATCGAAACGCGATATATCGATATATCGGATTTGAAAAACCGATATTTTCTATCGATATCTTAATATCCGATATATCGATATTTTACAACGATATATCGATGATACCGATATTTTAAACTATATTACTGTAGAATCTCGATAACTCATATCCCGGTAATTCGTATATCCCGATAATTCGTATGGATTCTCTGGTCTCTTGAAAATCTCCGTTTAATTCGTATAAAAACAATGCAATCCAGTCCCTTCGATATTTCGTATTTATTTTCGTCTACTAAGTAATGTAAACGTCTTATAATTCGAATTTCCAAATAATAAAATCTGGTTAACTCTTAATCTTAATCTAAAAGGAGAAAAGAGTTAGTGAGAGTTTCTAGGAATTTCGGTCGGTTTACCCTTTTTTTTTTTCTATTCATCTCACTTTAATTTTTTTTCTAAAATCCTGTAACCATATTGTTAGCCGCCAAATGGATTGATCTGAAAAATTAAGTTCGCTCATGACTGGCAAGTCCGCGAAACCAAGGTGTTTTAAAAACAAAACCGTTTCCGATAGCCTATCATGCAAACACAAAAGCATGGGCCTGTTCCACGAATGGGTTCAATCAGATATGGAATAAAAAACAGCGAAAATTTTCAACTGTTTATTGATAATTGTACGGTCTACACCAGTGCCCCGTCACTCATGTTCTGTTTTTGCCTCCTAACACAACCTCTAAGATGCAGTTTTTAGACTTGGCCAGAATTAAAAGTTTTAAGACATTTAACGCAAGGAAGTAGCGATTAAACTATTTGACAGCATCGAGTATGGGAATCAGCTACATCAAAATGAAGAAACTCTCACAACTTTCCGAGATGTCGCCCATCTTAACGAAGATTTAGCGGTAGCTAGGTTCCTAACTGACGAGGAAATTTTGACTCCGTTCGAAAAGGAGATGAAGAAGAAATTTATGTGCCGACGATTAGTTCTAAAATGCATCTACAACGTTCGCCATTTCTTAACAAAATCTGATGGTGTAAACGTATTTTCTGATTGTAAGCATAAATGCTGATTGTATTTAGATGTATCGCAAATGAAATCAACTACCTCTGGATCCGCCCCTGGAGGAGAGCTACCAAAATTTCGACGAGGGCAAGCGAGAGATGCTACAATCAACTAAAATGTAACCATAAGCATCCAAAATGTATACACTAACATTCATAATGGCGGAGATATCGTTGACCGTAGATTTAATCAAGGAGAAGTTGGTTGGAAGAGGGGGGGGGGGAGGGGTGAGGAGGAAGGGGTGCGGTCAAGAAAAAGAATGTAAAGCGTTCTTACACACATATTACACAATGTAAAGTGTAATATATATATATATATATATATATATATATATATATATATATATATATATATATATATATATATATATATATATTTAACGTGTACTCACATTTCGGCCTAAGTTGTAGGTCTTCATCTGGGCGACGAATTCGGACTTTCTTGTGTTTTCTTTTTTGACCGCACCCCCAGCAACTTCTTGACTAACATTCCGATTAAGCCTGTTCAAATCGTCAACGGACAAAGTTGCAAAGTGGAAGGTTCCAAAACAAGTCTTAAATCTTACAAATAGTAGGGGATAACTGACCAGTCGATGTTTTTGGCAATTCGGGAATCATCGGGACTGTAAAACATTAGTGTGACTTCATGTTGATTAGCCCAGATAATGCCTAAATTGAAGACACTTCGACTGCTTAGTAATTTACTGCTGTTTGGACGACTTATGCTTTGTATCGGAATTTTCCAGTAATGTCCAAACAGTTATTTTATCTCTCTTTTTTTTGAGTTTTTGCCCTCATTAATTAATTTATACGTCATTTCATCTGAGAAAGCAGTATTAAAGGGTTTATACACCCAGGTGCGATAGTTTATTTTTTTAAATAAATTTTCAATGGACTTTCTCAACTTGATAATTAGGAGAGAAATATTTAAAAAAAATTGTATATGTTTTAGATAAAATCGGTGAGTAACAACCTGTTGAAAAAATTACATGTAAAAATAACAATAACTTTTCGTGGTACGTGACACTTCCCCTTCGCTCGCACGCTAGAAAAAAAAAATGATTTTCAAATCCTTTTTTGAGGTATTAAATTGAACCTCACATATATTTCATGAAAATAGGATTGTATTGCAACTCTTTGCGAACTAATAGCGCTTTGAAAAATCGCCATGACCATTTTGGGCCTTATTCAAGTCGTTTTTCGAAATCACCTGTTTTTACATTTTCTCATTTTCCGCGAAAACTTAATATTATTTTTGCATGAAAGTTTTATTGCACGTATGCACTACTAAAAGCCACATTTCTTTCCACAAACATGTTCCTGCGCAAATTATAACGCCTTGAATTAAACATCCAAAAATTGCCATACTTCGCGGTTTTTAATTTTTTTTTTGCGGGAAATTGTTGACCGACTTCAATTGCTTAAAACCCATTTTTCCATATTTTTAAACGCTATTATGTACTATTTTTTATTTCTCTGAAACAAAAATTTTTCATATTTTAAAAGTGAAAAAATAACTTTTCAGCGCATTTATAAATTGTTTTCATCAGGAGGCTACACACAGAATTTATCTAAAACATATAAAATTTGTTTCTACTATTTTTCTTCTAATTATCACGTTGCGAAAATCCATTGGAGATTTATTTCAAAAAATGAATATTTTTTCCCTATCGGGCCTTGATTAAGATTCTGTACGGTTTTATAGAGTGTATATTGTTCTGATCACAGTCGTAGTTATGGGGGAGGCAAGGTATATTGTCCCATTTCAGGATTAGACTATTAAATAATAATTCATACACTGTAAAGGTTTCAGCAGTATTATGTATAAGAGCTATCTAAGTCACATTTACGTACATTTATAGTTTTATTATTGGTACGTTCAGTGGAGAGGGCAAGGTAGCCCAACTGGAGAGCGCTGACTGACTTACTGTACTGAACAAATCCAATTCAAATTTCGTTTGACTCACAAAATTTTCTCTCGAGAGAAATTGTAATCATTCATGCGGTTGTGAGTGATATCAGGGAAGCTACCGACACTTCAAGTTTACTAAATAATAAAAACAGATAAATGAGAACCAATCTAATGGCAATCGTTACAAAATATATCCCTCACGTTTCCTCCGGAACCCGAGTAAATCTTTTTTGAATCCGATACTTACCTACGCGTAACGAAAATTGGGTTGCTTTGACACTGACAACAGGCTATGGTCAGGAACGTTGTCATGGTAGAGGTAGAGGAGGGACGGGAGGGGGGGGGGAGGGGTCAACTTCCACCCAATAATTTGAAAATCCAAAAAGTTGGGAACTTTGAGATTTGAGAACCTACTTCAAACTGCGAAAATTTCGGTAAATATTGTACTCAAATAGATACCGTAAGTAATACCGATTCCTTTTGGTAATAAATTGATGTACCAACATTCTTGGTAATGGTTAAGGGTTGAATTGAAATTAGACGTCAATACCAATATACATGCCAAGACCAGGACCCGAACTAGGGAGGGGGGAGGAGGGTGCAAAGGGGGTAATTACTCCAGGCGGCAAAATTTAGAGAGCGGCAAAATTATAACGAAATTTTTTAAAGTAAAAAATATTTGTTGCTGCTTTTTGATTGTCTGGACCTTAATTCAGTCAATAAAATGAATTAATGTTGTGATATGATTATATTTATTTCGAAATATAGTAAATTAAATAGCGTTATAAAACTGTTGATTTTTATTGGAGGAGAGAGAGGAAGGTAGATCGCAAAATTAAGCTTGCCCGCGTGGTAAAAATCCTAGTTACGTCCCTGACCAAGGCCAAGTCTTGAGCCTGAACCAAAAAAAAAAAAAAAAATTGACTGTTCGATTTTTTTCATTTTACAATCCTGGTGAATATTTATTGATGTGTTAAATATCTTACAATAAGACTTCTGGCTTAGATTTTTTTTTTTTTTTTTTTTTTTTTTTTTGCACTTGAGCATTTTCTATAAAATCGAGTGTTTAATTATAAATACACTGTTTACTAAATATATTTTCAATACAAATAGAAGTAATTACAAAAAAATTCACCTCCTGATGTCCAATTCGAAGACCAAGGCAACCATTGTAGAACCCTGCTTAACCGATATCTGGATTGTTCGGAACTTTTTTACTTCGTTGGACGCAGTAACGGAATTATTGTAATCGCGAAAATTTTTGGTTTTCAGATTTCAACGGAAATACCCATTTTGACCATCCCTGAATCCATTTTGACTAGTTTCGTCGTGACATCTGTACGTACGTCCGTTCGTATCTCGCATGACCTCTTCGGTCGAAACCATGAGGAATTTCTCTACGTGTACGGCGGCCTTAAAATACTTTTTATCCATTGGAAAATTCGTGTTGAAAGCAATGAAGCATAATTAACGATTGCCAAAGTTTTATTAATGATTGCCATTGTAATCATTCTATTTTATTGTCGTTGCTTCCTGTACTGATGTATCATGTGATACACACATGTATTTAGATAATTATATTAGTCAGTTTTATTAATGAAGCTGTTTCTATTTTAAATGAAAGGAAGTTTCCAGTATCACTAATCACCGGTAGAGGTGTGGGCTTTGCCACCAATACGGTAGAGGGGGGGGGGGGTGTTTAATGCAATTGTTAAGTTATGTAAATAAATCCCTAACCTACCCCAAGCCTCGACGGCTTCTCGAATAACTTTGCATCAATTTAAATATATTCCACTCGCAAGAAGTATTCCATATTTCATTAGGCAAAAGGAAGGTGGAAAAAGATGGGAGGATAGCCTGGCAGGGCAACCTTTTTGCCACCACCGGAAGTGTACTTGTTACTGTCTCTGACAGATTAGCTCCTTCCTTCCTCTTTGATTATTAGCTTCATATTTACGTCCTGACAAATTTGTCGCCTCAATTTGAAAATGAGACTTCTGTAATTATTATATATCAATTTCCTTTGACATTTTTTTCTCACCTCAGATATGTCCATTAATCTGAATGAATAGAGATAGACTGGTTTCTACCTGACTTTATTTGATTTATCAGGAATAATCATTTAGATTATTCAAATCCATATCAATTAGATAGCTGAGTCTTAACTTAACTTAGTCGCTGTATTCAGTATAACGGTGAAATTTAAATATTTTTATAACAAACGAGAACCGTTATATCAAATTTACTGAGTATTTTTTTTTTCTGCTTTCTAAAGCTCTGTCCACACTATGTAACAAACCACGTTATATTACAGGTTTTTAAAAGTTTTACAAAATTGTTATAGATTCATATGAAAAATTTTGTGCAACAAACTTTTATAGTTATAATATTATTATAGTTATAGGCTAGTGTCGGTTAGCAAAGGCGTAAGCAGGAATTTTTTTAGGGGAGGGACCGGTCCTATAAAAATATAGCTGACATATCCGAAATATAAATAATTTACGTAATTTTGCCTTGGACGTAAATTTGAGTGTGTTGCGACTCTTTAGAGCATAGTTCAATTCATTATATTTTCACCCGTTTCAAGAAAAACAATTAAAATCGCACGATAAATGTTGGCTTTTTGGAGCAGAATTTCGCTCAAGAAAAATGGTAAAAATGGACGAAGATTGACGACTATTAAATATTTCTAGAGCAGTAAATTATTAACTAATCTCACCCCTTCAAGAAATATTTTAAAAACCAGATATAAATTTTGGTGTTTTGAGGATTTCTGGTGCAGAATTCAGCTCGTCATATTTTTCATAATCGTAAGCTAATTGTCAAGGTTTTGAACCTTTCAGAAGCAGAGCTTAGCACCTTCTAATATATCCCTTTCCAAGAAAGTTTTTAAAAATCTGACTCGGATTCGAGTATTTTGGTGCTAACTGGAGCAGAATTCAGCTTGTTATAATTTCATTATCGTGATCTCTGCATATGTTCGCCAATGATGTAGAAGTTCCAGTGACACCTGCTTGGCTTCCAGAGGGTATCGCGTCTGCCGGGATTATAATTTCATTTAACACGTACTCCTTTAACATTTACATTTCATTTCATTTAACAATATTCCTATTCGTTAAAATTATCGCTTTTTTAATGAAGCAATTGGTCTATTTTAGTTGAAGCTAAGGCTTCCATTATAACTCGAAGTTTTCAAAGGGCATTGCAAGATCCTAAATAAACCTCTCCTACTAATATTGATCAACTGAAACATTCGAGTTTTGAAGTAAAAATAGTCTCCCCATACCTTTTTTTCTTTTTCTTCTTTTTTTCTCTATCTCACAATTTAATAATTTTTTTATTGATTTTTAGGAGAGGGGAGGGGGCAAAGTTCCCTCCTGGTCCTCTCCTGCGTCCTCCATCAGTTTTATTATAATTAGGATTTTTTCGGACCAGTGCGAGCTACCTGGCAACCAAAAAACATGGAAATTTTGGCACTATTTTCAGTTTCTGATCAAATGTTATAGATATTTTTTTTTAAACTTGATTAAATTGATCACAATTTGAAATAGAGCCCGGTTGTTTGTGTATTTAAACTAGAGATGACTTGGAATGTATCAATTTGATACTTTGTCACTGACACCGACAAGTAATAGATACGCAAACAGGTGACAAACTAAATGTATCAGGTTCTTATCGTCCAAGCTGGGGATTGCTGGCACAGCGAACGACCTTGGGCCAGTCTGCCACAACCTATCTCTGATTTGAACAACCCATAGAAAAAGAATAAATTCGAGCAACTCACTTCACGACAAAAGAGTTAATACTGGACCCGACTGGGTCAATCAGCTATGTATGTATATGCTATAAAAACAAATGATTAAAACAACTAAAAAGTAACGAACGACTGCCAAGATATTCACGATGAAATATATATATATATATATATATATATATATATATATATATATATATATATATATATATATATATAATCTTATAATGAGTACTTATATAATTGCATATGTTAATTATTAATTATTTTAATATATTTGATATATACGTAAAACAATCGATTCCAAACATATTATTCCGGGTAAACGGAGTTTTGCAGTACTTGTAATCATTGTTAACTGGTACGAGTATAGTTTTGACGTGTTAATATATCTAGATTAATCACTTGAAAATATTATCAATATTCCTATCCTCCTAAGGATAGATATTTTTCAGCTATAAGATTGTTTAGTTCATGTTCTTTATGCTTAAGTACTATGGTCACCAGATGAATTCGATCCACAACTGACAGGCAACAAACAAGCAATAAAAAAATACCGTATTCCTCCTGTTAGCCTGTAAGTGTGGACACCGACAAGACAGGCTGCAATTGTCTGCCTTCCTAAATTCAATATTGTTGCCCCAACAAAAGGCAGAAGAACCTTAACGCTACGGTAAAGCCAGCCTTCAAAGGATTGTCAATAAGGGAACTATGAATTAATGAATGTAAATAGGGATAGGCTCTTGTTTGCTTAGGTCTTGTGAACAATCATCGCATGTTTGCCCAGCTTCATCGATTAACTCCCTTCAGGCACAACCCTCTATTCTTTACACGCTGTTAAGGATAGCGACATCGGTGGAACCTTGTTAGCAACCTTACAAAATGTAAAAATCAACAGTTATTGAATTTGTCTGAGTTATCTTAACTACAAAATTAATTTATTTTTTATTTTTTATTTAAACAACTTTACTAAAGATAAAACAATGATATATCATTATGTCCTATCAGTGATTTTTGAAAAATTAATCATTGGTAGCAAGCATCTATAGCGTTACTTCTATGGTAGATGATCCCGGGGTCAGAATGGCTAATAGACATCGATGTTTCCAAATCAACAATGATGAACTTTTAATGAAAAACTATCGATTTTAAAATACGCACTCACGTATCGATTTATTTTAACATTCTGGATATCATCAATATTGAGGTCCATTATTAGGTTATCGAGGGTGCGGATTATGAAAAAATCAGGATTTGTTTATCAGGTTTTCAAGGACGCAAATTACTTATTTACTACAGGATAATAGACAATAGAAAAATTAGGAGACAATTTTAAGATATTTTTTATTTATTCTTGGCGCTACGGCCCTGCAAGAACCTGGGTCTCTCTTATTACCCTCCTCCACTCTCTCCTATCCCGGGCAAGCATCCGCCATCTTCTTATTCCCAGTCTCATCAGGACGTCCTCCAAATCATTCAACACCTCGGGCGTGGTCTTCCTCTACAATGTCTTCCACCAGGTCGGTCCTCGAGCAGGCGTTTGGGGGATTGGTTCTCTGGGCATACGTGCCAAATGACCTAACCATCTGATCTGGCTCCCTCTCACAATTGAGACCAAATCAGGTTTCGCATACATTCGGCACAGTCCCTCACTGGTGCGAATTCTCCACTGCTCATGTTCGCACACCGGGACACAGATCCTGCGGAGAACTCTTCTCTCCCATGCCAACAGTTTACTTTCAGACGCCTTAGATAGCACCCAGGTCTCAGAACCACAGGTGCGACGGGTCTGATGACTTTCTCATACACCATGATCTTGATCCTGCTATAATTTAATATATTTCGCCAGGCAAAGCAGCATGTGTTCCTCGCTGTCATCCTTGCTTCTCAATCATTTCATTATTTTTTGCAATTATCGCACCCAGATACTTACAGGTTTTAACTGCTTTCAGGGTATTTATTTTGCGAATATATTTTGATATATTCCTCTGCTCCACCCGGTTCTCTAGAAGTTAACATGTAAACAGCCTTCTGCTCATTGATTTGCAGCCCTAGCTCTTTTGCCGCCTTTTCGAATTCTTCAAAAGCGCATGCCAACGCTGTTTTATTTTTTGCCGTTATTACAACATCGTCAGCATAGGCCAGATGCTGTATCATCCGGTTATAAATAGTGCCACCAGGATATGTCCGTATTGCTCTTATTGCATATTCTAAGGCAATATTAAGCAGAGCAGGAGATAGTGGATCCCCTTGCCTAAGCCCATCTCTGACCTCGAAATCCTCCGACAACAGGCCATTCATCTTTACTATGGATCTACTACAGTTTAGAGTCATTCTTGTCAAATTTATTAGCTTTTTTGGAATTTCCAGTTTCAGCATCACCTTCATTAATTCTTCCCTATTTATACTGTCATATGCCTGCTTAAAATCTATAAAAATGTGGTGTAAGTCTATCTGGTATTCGTACGTTTTTTTCAGCATTTGTCTAATAGAAAAAATATGGGCTATAGTTGATTTACCTGTCCTAAAACCACATTGGTATTTAAGAGCTCGGTCGCATCATCGTACCATTCCTTACTTGTCCTTTTTTGTTTTATCTTCAATACCTCCGCTGCATCCTGCTTGATGGATGTCTTAATCTGTTCCCAATGATTGTTTATTTTTGAATTTCCATCAAATCTCTTTAGAAATGACTCCTGTACAATTTCTTTAATTTTTTCAGCTTTCTGGGGTATTTTTAAAATTTCACTTTGTTATCTGGGAGTTCTTTTCCCTTTTACTCAAACACTATATTCTATCCTTTGTCTGTAAGGTACTTTAACCAAGTAGTGATCAGTATCAGCGTCTGCTCCTCGATGGCTTCTCATGTCATTTATGTTGGAACAGTGTCCAGAGTCAATAAGAATGTGATCTATTTATTTGATTTCTATGCTTTCCATCTGGTGACAGCCATGTTTTCTTATGAATTTCTTTATGGGGAAGTGCGTACTCCTGATTACCATACTTTTTTCTTGGGTGAGCTCTATACATCTGATTCCATTATCGTTTGACACATCATGTTTACTGAACTTACCAATGGCTGAAGATTTCTTCTTTTCCGATCTTTGCATTTAGATCTCCCATAATTATTTTAACATCAAGATGTGGTAACAAGTCATATTCTTGAGAGAGCGTCCCATAGAAATCATCCCTAACTTGTTCTTCACTGTCTTCTGTTCATTAAACGTTTAGAAGATCCTTTGACCCGCCTAGTTCGTTCACAAAAGACAGTCCAGTTTTTCCTTAAGATATTCGTAATTGTATAATTTAGGGGAAGCGTGTTGTTAGCCCACTGTCCGCGAGGCAGATGGAGGGGCTACCTCCTCAGAGCCTCCTGACTTGATCCCCCATCCAAGGTGGCTTCCTAGGAAAGATGACCCTATGGCATTTACTGTGTGTGATCTTTGCGTTCAGTGTGCTGTTTTAGTATACTGTGTGAATGCCAGTGTAAGTGTTCCTCCAACCTGGAGGACCAGTGGCTAATTGCGGAATAGTTACTGGGCGATGGGACCGTTACCTACCTACGCCTATATATACCTCCCGCACTAATTTTAAGATATATATGCATCTTAAAAATTGTCTCTTAGTTTTTTTAATTGTCTCTTAAAAACATTATGTATATATATATATATATATATATATATATATATATATATATATATTTATATATACATATATATATAATATTTAGGATCTGGAGGTTCAGTCAATAAATGCAACTATATTTTGGCGACGTTTTCAAAATGTAGTCTTATTTATTGACTGAACCTGTAGATTCCTCCAAAAAATTATATAGACATATATTCACTGTGCACTGTAGGTTTATTGATATTATAATACACAATTTTAGTAAGTCCTAAAAAGTTTCTATTAATATTTATATTGTCTATTATTCTGTAGTAAATAAACAATTAGCGTCCTTGAAAACCTGATAAATGAATCCTGTACCGATGAATTATGTAAAAGTTATAATTAATCGAATTGCTTGGTAATTCAAAATTAGTATCTTCGAAAACCTTATATATTCGCACTATATCTTTGAAACTGCTCCTCCATTAACCCAATATACGACCTCAATATCAAGGAAATCCCAAATTTTTGAAATGAATCGATAGGTAAACAAGCTATTATTAAATCGACACTTTTATCATAAACAGCACCTTCGACAACCATATAATAGATATCAATATCAAGCAAATCCGAAATGTTAAAATAAATCGATACGTGAGTGCGCCATATTAAAATAGATAGTTTTTTTTATTATCAGCACCCCGGTAACCTAATAATGGATCTCAATATCGTTGATATCCGAAATATTAAAATAAATCGATACGTGAAGTCGCGATATTAAAATCGATATTTTTTTCATAATCAGCACCCTCGGTAACCTAATAATGGATCCCAATATCAAAAATATTTGAAAATCCTTAATATTCATAATCAAATAATAAAATTTTAGCATTGATTTATTATTTTTTAAAAATTAAAACATAAAAATCACATCATGACTTTTATTTATCAAGGTCATTATTCGAGAGAGTGGCACTCCCCCTCCCCCCCTTCCATGGAGACATTTCTGATTATGGTCAGAATAAATGATTTTATTTATTATATTATAAGTAGCATTCAAGATTATGAAGATCGGACAGGGGTAAGAAAAAAAAAACATGAGACGGAAATAATTTTAAAGTTCATCCTATTGAAGAACTTGTGTTTAGGCATAATTTACAACAAAACAATCAAATTTAGGCTAGTTTAGTTTTAGAAGGCTATATATATGACTAGTGAGTTGATTTAGAAATGGCTAAAAGAGTTCTTTTGATTTATCATTTTCAATAATGACCCTTTGTAATTCATCAATGATCCTCGGAACTCGACATTCTATCCGCCTTTTCGTTTCAAAATGGTGGCCCATTAGAGATTTTATAAGCTTATAACTTGGCCATTTATAAAGATAGAGGTTTTTGTTATCGTTATTCAAAAGGTAATCAAATTCTCTAAAAAAAAAAAAAAAAAAAAAAAATCGAAATCGACCGGTATTAGCTGAGATATAGCATATTGAAATATAGACTAAATCCCCCGGCGCTACAGGTCAGCTTGGCCCTTGGCCTGGATTGTGGGCTTCTATCTTGAGACAAATACCAAGTTTCCGCTCTATAGGTGACAACTGGTCTTATAAGTCATTTATATAATTTTAATTTAATTGCTTTAGACGACAGTTGAGACTTGAGAAGTTTTAAGTTTGCTTAGTAGGCTCTATTGCCCGCCATTATTCTACTGTTAATTTCTTTGCTGAACTTGGTAGATAAGCTTTATAAAGTATTTTGCAAATGTTCCTATGAAAACCGCTTTACCTTTGTTTAATAATCGAATATGTTCCATCTTCCGCAACATTCCAAATGTTATGTTTCCTATATGAATGTCATAAATTGCTATATGCTATCCATATAAATACCACATGCCATCCATTTGAAAGATAATCTAATTTTTTGGGCTAAAACCGAAGTGATAAGGAAAGTCGTGTGAATAGACAAACCAGATATTTTTGGAATATAGCTATTTGGAAATAATAAACCATTGCATAATAATTTGCAGCGTTTAAAGTTAATGTTTTAGCATTTATAACAAATAAACTTTTAATATTGTATAATTATTAACGTTGATGACCAAAGATGTTTTACGCCACTAAACAACATGATCAATATTGTATATCATGTTTTTTAAGGGGTGGGGTAGCTCAGTGGGTAAGGCACTAGACTCCAAACTCCTGGAGATCCTCCTTGGGAAAACACCCTCTTTAAAGAAGGTACCTGGCCGTTCTTGGCTACGTATTTCCCCTGGCTTGGGGAAATACGTAGCGGTTGAGCTTGTATGGCAACATCACCTCCTAGTTTAACCGTTGATGGAGAAACTGCCCGTCCTTACTAAGACCCTTCCTGGTCTGTAGTAGTACATAATTTTTTATAATTTTGTTTTACTAATATACTGTTAATAGGATCACTTCACCCACCTATTTTATAAATGGACCAGTGAAATTATTTTTGAACACCAAATGTTACGTCCATTATATTTTTTAAATTAATTCTAGAAGTCCATGATAATTTTAGGTGTTCATAGCTTCATAAATAAGTGACACATACCAATTTAAAAAAATATTGCTCTACATGAGTTGGTCGAACAACAATATATACATATACGAGTATATTATTACAGGAACTGATAAGGAAGCAAGTTATTTTTCTGCCTCTAGACACTTTTTACTGTTAAAGAATTCATTCAGTATCGTCTTCCCCTAATGTTCCTTGGGTTGTGGGTACGGATGAATCAATGATTTGGCTACGACTGGAAACATCAAGGTCAAAGAGACAGAACTTTCGCCGGGAAGGTTTAAAAATAACTTTGAGCGGTGAGCAAATAGGATTTGGTTTATGGATCACCGGTCTTGCCTGGCTACTTGGGAGAAGAGGCAGTCGAGTATTGATTCGGCCGAGTACAATGTAGCATGACAAAGCCCTTATTAACATAATGAATAAAATATGCTGTATAAAGGTGGCGAGTCAAGTGGGCGCTAACTAGTCTTCAAGGGCCTCGGCAAACATTTTCCTCTTTTGTTGGTTTTGTTTGGACAATAATGCTATTTACTTACATTCCCCCCCTCTTACTTCCCTCCAACCAGCCTACCCATCACCTGGCTAAATGGGACGATATATCTTGTTTTCATTCAGCTACTTCCCCAGTGACCAATCGGAAAAGCCTAATCCAACAGTTCGATGATGAGAAAAAATTGATTTCATGCATGGATTTCTCCTAAATGGTCTGTCCAATTTCTAAAAATTGTCTCTCACTATCATCTCACGATTTGTTGATGTAGTTTTGCAGCGGGTGCGTTGTATGGATTGGGAGGTTACGATCACCAAAGAGACAATCGTCTCAAACAAGCGACAAGTATTATTCCATAGTTATTAGTAAAAATATAAGATTTGAAATTTAAATAATATTTCAATCATCATATAAGTTTATAAAAAAAAAATCAAAAAAAGAGACAAAAAAATATTGTTATGATATAATTAAGAGATTCCAGAAACAAAACAAGCCTCTCAAAGTTTCGCCAATTCAAGCATCATCAGATACTACAAATGTGAGATGTGCTGTCTTTGGTCTGAAAATATGTGATCTTATCTTTTTCTGCCCTGATAATGCCTGAATTGGTGAAACGTTGATTAGTTAGTTGTTTAATGGTGTTTGAGAGACTTAATGCTTTGTTTTTGGAATCTTCAAATTATATCTTAGACGTTTCTTTATCTGATTTTTTTAATTTGTTTTTGGTTTCATTGAAAATGGTGCTTGGCTGTTTCAGGCACAATTCAGGAGAGGAACCGGCTGTCGATATTCTTTCCATACTTTGCGACCTACCGTCTGTTCCACTCATCTAGTGCCTTGCCATCCTCCCTCATCACATTCTTTTACCTAAAAGTTCCTCACCTATGTTCTGCGTCCAGTTCCCCTGCAACTGAGGTTGGAGTTCATCCAGACGTAGGGAACACTATTCTTCAAGATCGCCACGTCGACACCATCAAGTCCAGGGACTCGTCCATTCCTCTGCTTGTCCACCGCCAGACGAAGATCCCTAAATATTTTGAATTGCTTATTTTTGAATTTTTTGTGTGCTTTTAGAACTGAGGATGAATGTATAACATTCGAAACTAGTTTTCAATAAAACAAATTTATAGAAGTGGCAAATAATTTATCAATCCCTAATTAGATTGATCCTTCTATACCATCATGCGGATGTCAACTGAAGATCCCTATGTCCCATGGCGGGCACAAGTCCGCTCCCGTCGGTTATTCCGTGGTACGCTTAATCATCCTATCCTCTTCTGTTTTCTGAGGCGGTTCATCCTTTGGGTATGTGTAATCCAAATACGTTGTCGCCGTCTCCTCCACGGTGGTTGCTTGGTCATGTCCCACTTTAATAGCCACCACCATCTGCGATGGCTTCACATTCAATACCACCTAGTACGGTATTCTTCAAGGATTCTTTGCTCTCTCCTCCACAATAAACTCGTCCTAGGACTTCTTCTTCAGGTGCCGCACCCCGTTCCGATAGTCCTGGTAACTGGACTTTCTCTCTTCTTGGAGTACAGCCTTCGCTTCCTGTCCTCTGTACCCCTGGAACCTTCGCCTCGAAAAAAAATCACATAGAGTCAATCTGGTGACCGTACGGTCACTCTAGATCAATCTTCTAGGGAAAATTTCCCTCAAAATTCCAAATGAACTGTGGAACCAAACATCCTGTGCGTCAATTTCATCTAACATAGGATAGTATCGAGGACGTAGGATAGCTCCCAACATGTGCAAGTAACGGTCGGATTCCGCAGTCACCGTTACATCCCCCTCTTCAAAAAGTACAGTATAATAAATCCGAAGTCACCAAAAGCGGCCAACTTTGGCTTCCCGAAATATGTCAGTTATTCCACCAGAAATGACTCGAAGAGTGATGGAAAATTGCCGGTAACTTCTTCGGCAATGCGTAATCAATAATGGCTGGCATTTGGAAGGTGTAATTTTTAAAACCCACTGAAATAAAATCATTTTGAATGTACTTTTTGAAAATAAAACTTTTTTTTTCTAGAGACATTGGTTTGGTTTTTACAGCCCTTAAAAATGTGTCAGTTATTTCTACTTCACCCTGGATTATAACAAATATTAACACTTATTGTTATAATATTATTAATAATAATATTTGTCGGTATATACAGCTTATATGCTTCCCATTTGTTAGACGGCTTTATTTTCGAAACCAGGTTAAAAAAAAAAATACACTGTAGTTTAAGAAATGGAGCTAGAATATTCTTTGGAAAAAGTGAAATAAACTTAAATATTTTCAGTGACTTAGGACAGGAGTAGACAAAATAGCACCTTAGGGAGCAGGAACTATGGCTGCAGGCTCATTTCAATCATACCCATTCTCATCGACAGGGAGTCCACTGTTTTCAGTTTGAACATTTCCATCGAACGTGTTTCTCTCCTCAGCCATGCTGAACTTGAGTTTATATTTTTTCACAGGACTGTACACTTACTGATTAATAGAGTAAATATTTTATTAATTTCCAGAGATGATGCCGAAAAGGGGCAAAAACTACCGATTTGATGTGATGGTAGTTTTTACCCCATGATGGGTAGTAGTCAAGAGGCTACTGTTTTGGGAGCATACTTAAAAAAAAAAAACGATAGCTCAAGATACCTATTTAATGAGTTGATGAATAGAAACACGATCTTATGAATGAACTTATGAAGTCGTTTGGTCATATTACTAAGCTTAACGACGATACAAATTACATTAAAATTGCCAAAAACAATCTTTTCCCATTTTCTTTTCGTTGATGTAGGAACCACCTCCATGAGTAATAATCACACAACTGGATACAAGTCTGAAACTTGGAACCTCTGGGAATCACAAAAATCGTTATTAGAAAGGAAAATATAGCGCTGGTAGTTTTGGCCAAGTGTTAGTATTTGTCCCAACCTACCCTAGTTATTCTTTATTGAATTGAAGAAATACTAACACAAGCCGGAGAACTGTACTGAAAAATAATGGCTGTTTGTTTGGCTTCCATTGTTGATGCTTTCGTGCAACAGCTTTAAGCCCAATTGGCTATCCGATTCACGAACGATAGAATAATATATACAAATTTAATTTTGCACGATCTTGATTTTTGTTGTATTGCATATTTTGTTGTATGCATATTTTGCACTTTTTGGATCAAATTATGATATTTTGGATTTTAATAGCATAAAATTTTACCTTTGAACAAAATTTCCTATATTATGCATGTACGAGTATATATGTAAATATTTATTTATTTTCCTTTTATTTTATCATTTTTTCCCGCATTAAATTTATAGTTTAAGATAGAAAAATATGATCCAAGGCAAATAATTGTTTAACACACCAAAAGTCGAATTCAATTAAGAATAAGTAGGTAAACACTAGTCCAGAATATTCTTGGAATAGTATTGTTATTGGACAACTATAAAAAAACATCTCTTTAGAATAATGTGTTACTTAGTTATGAAGAAGATCACTGTTATTGTTGTTAAATTGGGTTGCAGCTCGGCATACTGTCCTTCAGCGATCCGTCTTAAAAACCTCTTTCGAATATGCCAGTATTTTCTCCAATTCCCATTTTATTTACTTTTTGAATTAAAATTTCTAGCGGGTACATAATTACATATATTTCGTTTCAGAATAAAATCTACGAGACGAGCAGTTTTGGATTATAAGCGTGTTAAGAAAAATACGCATAAGCGAAAGTAGCTTAAAAAATTGACAAAAATTGATAAGGGGCCACTTTAACACTAATCTCTAACTGTTCTCCAATTACGGACCGAATTAGACAACCCACTTTCGAAATATATGTGTGCCAAGGAAATTCGTAACTGAAAATAGGGGATGGATTTTGATTAAATTGATAATAAACCATTTTTATACGAATCCTCACCCATCTTTCAACTTTGGGCCAAATCAGAAGAACAGTTTTTAGGCTTGTCAAGGAAAATGCGTCTGCGCACCCGTAAGCGAAAGTAGTGGATGGAATTTGATAAAATTGATGGTCCCATCAGGCGCACTCGCACCATCTGAAAATTTCTTCAAAATCGAATTAAAGGTAGCAGGTGTTATGACCGTCACATGGATTTGACTACAGTCTGAAAGACATGGAACTAAATTTGTTCCTTGATGCCTCTAACGTAAAACGCGAACGGAAATTTTTCGATTCTGAGACTATTTTTTTTTTTTTCATTTCCTGCATTAATACAAAGCTTCCCTACCTTCGATAGTGAGGAAACAAAAATTATGCTTTAAAAATTTGACTCTGTTGTAGAAAAAATAGGGGTACGTTCTCATCAAAAATACAATGACTCCATATACGATTAAAAAAAATGAAAATGTCGACAAAGAGATAGTTGCTTGCTACAGTATGAGTCCTATTACGTCTTTTGATGTATAACGTTCATTTACCCAATTAAAAGACATATTGAGTGATTGAGCGACAAAATATTTCGAAAAAAAAAATAGAGATATATAATACTGTAAATTTCATATTAACCAAAAAATGTATTTTTACATCGTTTTGGACGATTTTTACCTATGTATATTATTTAAAATAAAAATTAAACATCTAAAACCAATACTCATTTCTTATCAAGGCTCCAAATTTTCTTGCACAAGGTTCTTCGATATTGACTTATTACTAGTTAGCAAGTCAGTTCTCCGTCTGATTAACCAATTTAAGGACAATTCAGACAAATGTATTCAATTATTTTGATAAGTTTTCCGTGCTTTAATATTATGAATAAAACAAAAACGATAATCATGTTTTAGGCATTATATAACACAATTTTACACTTTTTGGATTTTTACTGTACGATTATGCACATTTTGAGTTTTTTTACCGAACGTTTTTCGGATTTTTTCTGCATATAACCATATGCGTAACAGTACAGATACCTTAACGGGAAAGAATAAATTTTGATAAAGTTATGCAATTATGGTAAAATTGCTGTTTCTATTGACATCAAGAGAAATTTCTCGTTTAAGGTAATCGATTTCCGTCAGCTGGGCTCGTCCCTTACAAAGGTATGACGAACCTCGAGGTTATTTTATTTTTTAATGAAGCTGACATCACATTGCTTACGTCAGCGGAGAGCAACTATAAGAAGCTATTTAGGGGAGGAGTGCCTATATGCCGAGCGAAGACGTGAAAAAAAAAATTCCTAATGGAAGATCAGACTAAGAGGTAGGAGGTAACTGTTTTCGACAAGTTGGTAATTACTATTTCTCCACCCCTGCCTATGTTATTATTTCTTCTGTTTCCTTTTTCTCCTCCAAGGGGTCGGCAGAACAATACTCGCAATTTAACAGTGGCTCGGGTCCCCTCAGTTTATTGTGTTTACTGACTAGCTCCTTTCATTGGCGTGTGGGCATTTTTGCTGATTCTCTTCCACCTCCCCCCACCTCCTCTGATTGTGTCTTCTTGTCCGGCTAATTCCTGCATTGTTTCCCTAATCCCCTCTCTTCCTCCGTCTTTAACAACACAGATTTTCCCAATATATAACCCCTCGCCATACCTTTCGTTATTTAGTCTTAGCGATCTTGAGCGTTTGTGATGCAACGAACGAAGTTTCGATTAAAATCGTACTTTTCCATCTTTTGCATTTCAAATTCTCTTACAAAAGTTAAACTCAGTAATAAATTAAAAAAATTAATCTTTTTTATGACCAATTACTTTGCTATAATTATCTTATATTCCTTGCGAGATTGGACAGTCGAAATAAATATGCGTTCGACTAAACTTATGTTTATTGCAAATATTCGACAGACCGGAAATCGCTAACTTACATCTGGGTTGAGAAAATTTTATTCAAAAATACATTAAATTGAGCATAATTTTGTCAAACACATTAATAAATAATGAATTGTAATTTTGTTCTTTATTGACACTTGCAGAATAAGTAGAACTTTTAATATTATAAATTAGTTAACTCATATGATCATTAGTTAAAAAGAGAAAATATTAAAATAAACAAGGAATATTTGATGTATTTTTTTCTCTTTAAACAAAAAATATTAGTTGACATCCGCTTGATGGTATAGAAGGATCAATCTAATTACGGATTGATAAATTATTTGCCACTTCTATAAATTTGTTTTATTGAAAACTAGTTTCGAATGTTATACATTCATCCTCAGTTCTAAAAACACACAAAAAATTCAAAAATAAGCAATTCAAAATATAGTTTGCTATTATTTTACACATTAAATTTCTTTTCTATTATAAGTTCTACTTATTCTGCAAGTGTCAATAAAGAACAAAATTACAATTCATTATTTATTAATGTGTTTGACAAAATTATGCTCAATTTAATGTATTTTTGAATAAAATTTTCTCAACCCAGATGTAAATTAGCGATTTCCAGTCTGTCGAATATTTGCAATAAACAAATTTAGTCGAACGCATATTTATTTGGACTGTCCAATCTCGCAAGGAATATAAGATAATTATAGCAAAGTAATTGGTCATAAAAAATATTAATTTTTTTAATTTATTACTGAGTTTAATTTTTGTAAGAGAAATTGAAATGCAAAAGATGGAAAAGTACGATTTTAATCGAAACCTCGTTCGTTACATCACAAACGCTCAAGATCGCTAAGACTAAATAACGAAAGGTATGGCGAGGAATTATATATTGGGAAAATCTGTGTTGTTAAAGACGGAGGAAGGGAAACAATGCAGGAATTAGCCGGACAAGATGACACAATCAGAGGAGGTGGGGGGGGGTGGAAGAGAATCAGCAAAAATGCCCACACGCCAATGAAAGGAGCTAGTCAGTAAACACAATAAACTGAGGGGATTAATATAAATCAGTATTATAAAACATTTATGAATTATGAATTTAATTAAGACAAGAAATCAAATACATGTTGGTACTCACCAAGGTTTAAATGGATTATATCAAACAGAAAAGTTTGTACTGGTTTATTCTCGCATTGTATTAACAATGAACGAAAGGTAGGTAGGATGTTTTTAGGTAAACGGTTTAAGGGTCAGGGTTTTTCCAGTAATGCCGGTGAGTAATTGTTTTTTCTGTTATAGATGGGAATAAATTTAAGATTGGGCTATCGGAGACATTTATTTGGTCATTTAAGCAAACATCTGGATTGGATTTGAAGGATTTTGTTTATGGATTATTTAATTTCTGTTATTATTATAATTATTATTACTTCATTGGGAGTATTTATTGCCTTTTGAGGTTGATTTAAATTTTATTTAATGCCAGTGACACGTGTTATCAGTACATTATGACCAGGAGCATACGCAGAATTTTTTTCGAGGGGAGAATTTAATATGAATAAGGCAAGTAATCACATAAATGTCTATAATCGCCAAATTTGGTATAAGATTTAAGGATAAGCATGAAAATTGGATCAAAAACTATAGTTTACCAAAAATATTACTCAAAATAGAAATCTTATATTGGTGGGTATGAAAATTAAATTGTTTCATACATTTCGGGAGGAGGGTGTATTCCCCTGATCCCTCCCCTGCATACGCCACTGGTTATAACACAGTACCATATCCTAAACTGTTGTGTCACATCCATTACCTAGGCCTTCATTTGGACAAGCGATTAACATGGAAACATCATACAGGACGAAAAAGACATTACTCATCGTTTCTGACTACTTCATTAATTACTAAACAAACATTCTATTACAATGAGATCGTCTATCTGACTCTAATCGGTCCTATATGGACGCACGAAGTTGAGCTTTTCGACTTCATTACACCATCAAATTCATTCCGAATCCAACCCTTACGACCAAACATGCTCCTTGTTATGGAATTAATACGATTATTGGTAAAGACATTGAAGTCATAAGATTTGGCCCGAAATAGAAACCTTTTCTCCCATCATAAAGTCCATGCACACAAATACAATTTTGTGATGCGTTAGAAAAGAAGATGACCTTGAGAAGAAGGGACCTCCTAACAGATAAAATTGCGACTGGAATACTTAACAATTATAGGTATTTTCTCCACAATTCACTGTCATGCCAGATTAATTTGTCAACTTAGAATGTTTAACTATTTTGTGCTACATACATTGTCGCATCTCAATAAATTAAAAAAAAAGTCATTCCTTTGAATCTTTAGGCGAGAGATGCTCGAAAAAAATATCAATAATTCATGGTTCTCTTACAGACATAATTAAGTTAAAAAAAAATTATATTTTTTAATTTTTCCCAATAGTACTAATAATCCCTTTTCTTAAAGACATTCATCAGTGGCTCATCATATCTTGAAGAGGCAAAATCTATCGTACCAACAGTGGCTACGATAGTGCCAGTACATTTGGTTACAGCCTTAATTTCAGTTTTATCACTTCTTTTTTTTTGTTGGACGGTAAATATTTTATACAGCGTATATGGGCCATTGTTCGAAAATTGGGAAGTTTTATAATAATTTTCTTATTACTTCATATGACACTGTAATATTTTTCTTTAATATTTTATTGATTTTAATTGCATCTCAGACATTGTCAAAATATCCCACCGTAATTGTTTCTAGAACGGAAGAAAAATAAAAATGTTCCAATTTTCCGAAGTGAGAGAATGGGGGTGTATAGGGGAGTGATAGTAGAGTGGGGGAGTCGAGATGATGGAATATTACAAAGAAATAATAACAATAAAATAAAAAAATTATAGTTTTATTGAAATATCATTAATTTTTAGTTAAATTATTATTTAATTATCATAAAGCGTATGAGATAAATTAATTTTAGTCTACTAATAAATGAACTGAATTAGAAACATATTGAATGAAATACAATTTTTTTAATAAATAAAAAGTGAGTTTTTTGTGCTTATTCATTGTTTACTGGTTAGGCCTTAACTTTAAAGTCTCCACATTTTCATCACACCAAGTCCCATAAAATCTGAAGAACTACAATAGAAATTAAATTTAACTCGTTTGTCTACAGACAAGTTGAAAAACTTTGAGGGGGACGACTTTATGACATATGAAAACGATGGCGGCTTTTCCTATATTACAATATTGAGTATACGTCGGGGTATCGGACTGCATTAACATGAAAAAAAAAAATCTAGTCTACGTATAGTAATGATAAAATAGAAAATACCTAAAATTGAAGCAAAAGAATAGCGCTCGGAAGTTGAACGGAAAACTATAACCACCTTTTTATGGTTCTATAGTTGAAAAATACTCAGCAAAAATACAAACCACTACAAATATTTTGCTGTCAACAGTTATTTGGGTGTTACTTCAGTATTTCATTAGTTTGTCAGCATTTAGCAATACTATCAATATAACCAGCTAGATAACTTGGGAGGGGGGGATTTCGGGCGCTTTACTATAAAAGATGTGCAATCAAAAAGCGATACAAAGCAATAAAACTATTTATTAACAATAGAGAAAACTGCCTCATCTTCCACATTAAGTTTTATTTATAATAATAAATTTGTCGAGGGGTATCCTATCCTTACTACTGTCTTTGGAATATTACTTTCTATCCCAGTTTCGGTTTCCTCTGCATAAAAGAGTTCAGCAAGTTGAAACTAATTAAAAATTATTTAAAGAGAACGATTGCTCAGCAAAGGTTAACAAATCTGAGTATAACATATATATATATTCTATATATGTTACCCAAAATACCACTGTAAAACTATTGACTTTTATTAATGGGTGGGGGAATGATGAAAGAAAGGCTGGCAAAATTAATCTTGCCCCCATGGCAAAAATCCTAGTTTCGGACCTGTATTAGGCCTGTATATATATGACACATATATATATCATAAGCGTGCAGGAATATCATAAGCATCCTTTAGTAGAGGGTGCACGAACCAAAGCAAAGCACCAGAGAAACCTTCAATATATTCCCCAGTCGGGCGAGGGGTCTGGGTTAAATTAAACCAAAAATTTAACATCTATGCACTTGTGGCATCTCCCCTCCTCCCCGTGCGCATGCCAATGATATGTATATATATTTAAATATATATGTATATATATATATATATATATATATATATTTTAAGAGGAGACCGTTGTGCCTACAAGCAGATGTACCTGCGAACACTGCTCATAAAATATTGGTTTAAATCAGTAAATATCGGGTTGCAGTGTCACGCATACGTGAGAGACGGGTAATAGTGCGACATTGTGAAGCAGTTCTACCGTAGGAGTGCAACACTCCAACCCAATATTTACCGAGTTAAACTAATTTTTTACGAGCAGTGTTCGTAGGTACATTTGTTTTTAGGTACAGCGGTCTCTCCTGTTTGGACTTTTATAGGATAAAACGTGGTTTTCTGGAAAACACTTCAAAAAACCATTTCCGGAAAACGGACTGAGATAAGAAGGTGCAGTCGGCGGCACCGAACTTCATTTTTTATAGGCTATTCCTCCCTTAATTACTGGCATTTCCTTCTGGGACACCCTGTATATTACAGATCAATTTTTATTAATTCTTATCTTGTCAGACCAAATTATTAGAATGTTCCGAATATCTGGCAAAGATACATCCAGCCTTCCACACATAGCATTTTTGATCTCTGACCCTCATATACATCTATATATGTATATATATGTATATGTATATATACCTATATGTATATATATATATATATATATATATATATATATATATATATATATATATATATATATATATATATATATATATATATAGGGTTTAAAAATAAATTATTTTACTGGAACCTAAAGTTTAAAAGGGAAAAAGAAAAGGTGAAGAAAAAAAAAAATGAGTGCACGGGAACATGCTCCATTTAGGCTAAGGAGTATGTATTTGTATGTTATTTCTTTCTCTTTTTTCGGCGGAAAAGTTAATGGAATGAGGGTAGGTAATATATAAAAGGCCGGGGGTTGAGGCGGTGGAAGGCTTTTATCGGCAAGGAATGAATTGGATTTATTGGGAGCTTGAGGAGCTGCGACAAAAGAATCAATAAGCTTTACTCAATGGGACAAAGAGTACTTAGCCAGCTGGCCTTTCCTCACCGCTCCTCCATTATTTGCCAATGAGAGGGCAAATCGTCTCAACGCTCCCCTAACTTTTGTCACTACGACGTTTTTCTTATCCTCAAATAATTTTTTTTTTTTTATTCATTACTAAAATCTAGTGTTATAAATATACAAGGGAATTCAGTCCGATGTCGATCTTAAAGCTTTGGTTTACTTCATATTTTTTAACAAACAATAAAAAGCATGACTTCTGATAACCGGCGTGCTAAATGTCGGCTTATTAATATCGAAATAAGTATTGTTGGAGAACTAAACTAACTACAGTATAGAGTTTAGCTGCAACACGTACCCCAGTGATAAGTAATCCCCGAAGAGTGAAACCACGGTAGCCCCGAGACCTTTTTTAAATATGTTATTGGAGTTCTGCCAATGGCCAGCTTCTCCACTCAAGTTCTCAGGGACTTCGGCTATAGACCCTCACTCAGCCTCCACTGGCCTTCAATACCAGTAACGCGACTGAGAGTGAGGTTCTCATTTGAAAAAGGTCCTCTTTTGCCTTCTATATGTGGGGTAGCAAAACTTGGTTTGGATCTCCCTGGCCTGAGTCTAAATATTAAACATAAGTATAAATGGGTTCAAAATGATTTATTTTAACTTTATTTTTTTTTATCTTTATCATTCATGACAACAATTTTATAACTGAAGGAAGTATTTAACATTTTAATTTATACTTAACATGTGAACCAATCTATATTTATTCTTTATTGTTTATTAATATATTTTTTATTTATTCACTTTTTTTAACGTTTCGAGGCTATCTTCCTCATCTTCAGAATCTTCTAAATAAACATGCACATTAATGAATATTAATAAGTAATTATATTTTTAACTACCTTACTCTCGTATATTATTCAATCACAAATTTTATTGGTTTATACATTAATCCTCATAGTAATCTTTTTTAATTCATATATAAAATTATATGGTCATTATTACAGCCATGTTGGAATCCATATACAGGGTGTCTCCAAAAAAGGATTATGCAAATTTAACGCTGAACAAAAAAGTTCCTATGAACATGTGTCAGCAAATAAAGTCTTGACCAGTTTTCAGGACAAAAACATGAGAAAAAAAAAATACGGTTTTCCGACACTTTTTGGCAATGAATGAAGAACCGTGTCCTTGAAGAAACACGGATCGAAACTAGCGTGATGGAGAATTAAATTTGGCGTCGAATGAGAACAATAGCAGCTTCATAGATCAAACACACAATCTTTGGTGAATTGTCGGAATTAGTATGATTTTCAAAATCAAGTTCTACGTCGCTGTTAAAAATACCGTTTTACCTTTCTCAACGAATTTCGAGACTTCGTTTGTAGAATTCCACTAAGAGAATAAATAATATCAAATTGGTTTTTACATTTAAGACTATCTACAATATCAACGGGCGAGTGGTCAAAAACAAGAAAAAATAAAAGTAATAATAATGAAAACAAATGTATTTTAATAACAAAGAAAAAAAAACAGAATTTGAGGGTAAGAAGGTTCATGATTAGCGGAGTAGCTCAGTGGTAAGGTACTGTATTACCATGCTCCCTGTCCCGGGTTCGAGACCGGCTGTGGCAGATAATTATTTATTCTGTTATCAGTCGTGGATCAAATCTGTGGGATCGGGAGACCCTCCTGGGAACCACCCAGCCTCTATAAAGTGGGTACCCTTAATTGGGGGAAAACCTGGCGGTTGAGCGTGATCCCAGCCAAATCACCTCCTTGCCCAACCGTTGGCCTAGAAACAGTACGGTCTTTACCATGTATCGAGCCCAAGACCCTTCGTTGTAGTGGCACAGGTTTTTTTTTTTAACTTTTTATTTAAAAGTTCTTACGATAAAGTTCATCAATAATTTTTATTATAAAAGTTCTTACAATAAAGTTCTCAAAGAATTTATAATAAAAGTTTTATCATAAAAGTTCTTGCATATACTATTTCAAAAAAGTTCCTAAGAAAAAGTTTAATTTAGAACAAGAACTTTTTAAAAATAAAAATGCAAAGTTATTTTCGAGCCGTCATTTCGCTGACCGGTGCAAACGGTAGGCAACAATGTTGCTAATAACGTTTCGGTCTAAACGCACCTTAAGTGTAATAGTTTGTGCCATTTGAACACAAAAAAACTGGTTTACATCTAAAAACTCAAAAATGCATACATTTCGAAAAAAACAAAACATTTATCATAAGAATTTTTTTTTGTTAATTCATACATTTTACTGATCATAAATCATTTTTTTGAGCCAAGAATAATGAGGCAGTTGACTCAGGTTCTCAGAAATGAGAAACGAGAATAAATTATAAAATAAAAGCAAATCATTTGTTATGGCTACGTCAGTTGGGCTCATCTGCTACACACGAATTCAATTTCGTCCCCTGTTCTGCAAATTAGACGCGTTAACAGTTTTAACTTGTTGCATGGTGCATCTGCGTGTATGTTTGTACAGGGCAAAATCTTGGAGGGTATATCAGAGCTGGAATTAAAAAAAAATGAAAACTGAAAACATTAATCCTACTCTTTCTAAGCTATTATATGGTAATTATTTTTGTGTTCATTCTTATAATTTCTTAGGAAGTTCCTGTAATTATTTTATTAAAGGGCAATATATAACTTCCAGGTATAATCTTCTTTTTTATTCCCTTAACGTTTCGGGGAAATATTCCCTCATCATCAGATTTTTTTTTACTAAAATTAACAAATATTACATCTATCAACAACGTTTTTCATGATTTAAACATTTTCCAACATAACACACACACACACATATATATATATATATATATATATATATATATATATATATATATATATATATATATATATATATATATAAAAGCAATATTAATTATTTAATATAATCTATAATTTAACAATACCTCTTCTGTTTATTTCTCTCCCATTGTTCATAATTAAAATTTCTGCATTTATTATTTTACATATTGCTGGGAGTCCAAAGTCACTGTCTGACATTTAGCTGAAATATATTCCTATTTGATCTTTGTACTCACCCTATATTTATCTCTATATTCGTCACAGTTGTTTATTGTTTAGAATTTATTGTATTTCTATTTAAAGCTATTAAATGATTTATATATATATATATATATATATATATATATATATATATATATATATATATTTAAAAAAAAAGATAATTATTTTGTATCCCTTTACCAGTAATGAAATTGAGGATTTTATAGCGTATATAATTCGTATCCTGACCTTTTGGAGCTGTGTTGAAACTAAACAATTAATATTATAATGTAAGTATCCCCCGTGATGTTTTGAAATTTAAAAACAACCAAGTAGATTGTGAAAAACTATTAACGATGGAACAATTACAGCTCAAGGTAAATTATCAATGCAAAAAACGGGCCAGTGGTATAATTACGCATAAAACTCAATGAATTATAGATGACGTTTGATTGAATGGCTCAATTATTGTAGATCATCGCCGCAAGCAAGGTTGGGGATCTAATCACGTGTAGGGGAATGGGGATTGAATCCTGACCCCTTTACTTTTTCAAGACTTGTTCTTTAGGAGGATTGTCTCGTGTCATGAGCTGTGATTATCTTTTTGACTACGGTATATAAATAATTAATTATTGGTACAAACAAATCCAACGGGCTCTGTTTGGAACTGTATCTACACAGATCTATTTGAAAAACAGAGAAATTATTTTGATGATTGTTTCTGTCAAGGAAACAAATTATCAAATTCCATTTAGTATTAATCCGGAAAAAAAAAAATCGATAAACTAATAATTAGTCGACAGCTGTGATCAATTAAAGCAGTAATTATTGAAATAACGGTAAGACCCCAACCTTAACTGAAAAGGGTCCATTGCATTTTTGTTTATTTTTTGGGCAAACGTAATGAGCGGAAGTCGACAGCGCTAATAATTTTAAGTAATATCTAATTAAAGCAGTAATAGTTTTAATAATTCCAATGAACACGAATGTTACAATTGAATGCAAAGCAGTTAGTTAGCACAAATGGCGCTAGAGTATGCTAGCCCGGCGACCTTCGGGAGGAACCAGTGATAACGCGCCCCTCTTGTAAAGTTGTATTGCATTTTTCATCAATTTATTTCAATCATGACGCAAATCTGCTGAATACTAATTTTCCTGACTTCAAGGAGCATTTTTGCCAAATTTGAAGAAAATCGGACTAAGCGTTTGGTCGTGATCGCTTAAGAGACAGGCGAAAACTAAGGCGGGCTGACGAAAACGGTCGAGTTGAAACGAACTAAACTGTTTAACCTTTTTTGATTTTTACATATACATTGATGTTATTTCAAAATATAATATTAGTCGATCAAGGAAACTCATTAGTCACTTATTAAAGGCGCTCATAAAATTCTTGTATCAAAGTGACATCTGTACAATGGAAGATTGCCGGGTAAATAAATGATTATAAACCTTAGAAACACTTTTAAAGCCGCCAAAAAAAAAAAAAAAAAAAAAGGACAAGAACCATCGCAGTTGTAAAAAGGTTTATCTTTTACATTTCCGTATTACAGGAGAGGAATATAAAGGAGAAGTTCTATTCATGAGAAAGGAACGGGTATAAAAAAGGAAAATTTATTTTTCAAGATGCAGTGTAATGGGATAAAGGAGGTACTAGGTGTAGGGGCTGGGGAAATTCTTAAGGGAGCTTTCTTTCTAACATAAATCAATTGAGGATGGTTGCTGAATAGGACCGGCTACTCAATCAATCAGACAAAGCTCTTCAACAAGGCATTAGTCTTCTGACAACAATCCCATATTCCACCCTTCCAGCCCTTCTTCCTCTTTCTAAGGGCTTCCATACGTCTTTTTTTTTTTTTTTTTTTGATAATTATTTTGGAGACTGAATGGATTGATTTTGTGTAATGGTTCATAGGCATTAGTAATATTAATAGTTACCAGAAAAGTTTCATTTTTGCACAATTTCAGCAAGAAGAGACAAAATCATTTTTTTTTTTTCAAGCCATGCTGCTCAAATACATTGGGTTGCTATTTACACTTTATACTTATCAGTTCATTGTAAAATGTAGTATTAATAGTTTTTTTTTTTCATTTTTATTTTAACTGTTTATCACTCTAAATTATTATTATCATTAAATTATACTACTGAATATTTAATAGCTGACCGCATAGAAAATAAAGGATAAGATGGTTCGGCTCAGTGCTGTGGATAACTTAATTTCAATTAAAATTACAGTTAGAAGTAATTGTAGTTGTAGTTGCAATTACTTGATGGACCACTGTATTTATGGTCCGCGATTACAATTACTAGTTGAGCCAAAGCAATTACAATTACCAATTACAATCTTATGTAATTGTATTTATGGAATTTTAAATAATTTTAATTAGTAATAGCAATTACTTAACTCAGAAATAACACTAAAAAAAGGTTATTACCACAAAGGCGTTCGGTATACGTTTCAAAATGTTGAATTTCAATGAATAAAATACGACAAAATTAAATATAGAGCAAATATTGCTATGACTTGAATTGCAGGTAATTGTGATTGTAATTGCAATTACTGAGATTCAAGGAGTGTAATTGAGAACCTTAATTACAATTACAGTAATCGAAAAGAGTATTTGCAATTACTTGACACGATTAGAGTAATTGAATATTACATTAGTGTAATTGTTCTTAAAAACCACTAATTTTAATGGTTTAGACCATTTAACCCCTTTCTTATTAAAATTACAGTCCACTTTCACTCATGTGATTGAGGAAAGATTAAATAATCGTGCAATTAATTACTTCCCAACTCTGGTGGAGTGAATAAAGAGACTAAAACAACCGTCTACAAAAACACATTTCTCCTCATAATGACTTACTTCAGGGAGCCATGGATTCTCATCACTAAACATAAAAGACTAATTCAGGCCATAGAGATGAGATTCTTACGCAGGGTCGAGGGAAAAATAAGGAGGGACTGCATAAGAAGCAAAACAATAAGAAACACCCTGGACGTAAAACCAGCTGAGACGGCGATAGAGCAAAATCGTAAGCGGTGGTTTGGTCATGTCTCTCTGATACCAAGAGCCGTGCGGCCAAGATAGCGTTAGAAAGTAACGCCGATGGAAGAAGACCTCAGGGAAGATCCAGGAAGACATGAGAGCGGGAGGGGGGGTAGTAGGTGTCTAGTAGGCCTTTGACAGAAGTGGAATTGACTGGCAGATTTATTTGTTTGTGCTTTATCATACGTACATATTGGCATATATTTATAATACGGCATTGTAGGTCCTGATGTCCTCTTCTACACCAGGATAGAAGGGGAGACATATATATATATATATATATATATATATATATATATATATATATATATATATATATATATATATATATATATATATATATATATATATATATATATATATGATAAATTACTTAATTTTTTAATAAAGGGACGTAAAATGAATAGTGGACAAATAAACTTCCATAGTTTGGAATGTAATGACAACTTTCCAAATAAAAAATAAAAAAAAGATAGTGCATACAAAAATATAGATGTTTGATAACAGACAATGTAAGTCCGAAACGTCACACAAAATGAAATACAGGTATTAGAAGTATAAAGGCGTAGTAATTAAAAGCTTACGAAAAAATATAAAATTGATAATACAATTTTATTTGTAATCAAAATTAAAAACAAAAACTTGTCAAATGCTAAAGTTTTAAGTTCACCTACGCTTTATGACATAAATAGGTCATATAAACAACTTATACTATTAACTAGAAGAAAAAGAAGGAACTATTCCATTATTCTATTAAATTAATATTAGGCTAATGTAATCAGAGAAGAACAAATAACAGAACTAATAGAAACAAACGCATGATGCAATGAATGTTTAACAGTGGTGGTGATATTGTTGATCTTAGATCTAATTCAAGAAATTGGTTGGAGGGGTTGCGGTCAAAGATGAAAAAACCATAGACAAGTGTAAAATTTATTTTTAATTCGTGCCGACGTTTCAAGCCTTCATCAGGGCTAAGCAAAACAAGATAACCAGAATACAACTATGAAAACAGGTGAAATACGTATCGCGTTAACTGTGCTATCGAGAGCAATGTTGATCAAAATAGCACTGTTATTGGATGAGGAAGAGAAAGAAGATAGATCTATCGTGAACCAAAAACATTTTTAGGTTAGCATTAGGTCGGGGAAATGAGAGCTGCGGGTATTCTTACTTATAGAACTGTCTGAAGATGAAATAAAATTTTATTTTTTAATTTTATTTTATTTTATCGGTACTAAATGCATTTCTGATTTTTATCAATTGTTTAGGCAGATAGAAATAAAGCCATTGTATTCGCCTAAATACTCAACCCTATTTTGAAATGCTTTGACTGCCCCGTGTTCCTATTAGACTTTCCATTCAGCCATATCAGGGAAGGAATGATCTCTCAACTGGATGCAATGATTAAGGGATGAGCAATGGCATGAAGTGCAAGGAACAGGGCTTGAAGTGTGAAAGACCCATAAGATTCATATTAAAGAACCCGAGATCAGCTCTTATGCATGGTACACAAAAATGGGTTTTACATGCTGAATGGGTAAAATGGGTTTTTACATTTACATGCTGAATCTATTAAAAAACTTTGAGAGCTCTAGGATAAAAGTTTTTTAATAGTTAAGCGCCATTATGTACTCGAACTAGGATAGGCTATCCTACAGGTTTCTCGCCAGAGTGTCAAGTTCGATATTTAACAAATGGGTCCGTTACCCACTTTTGAATCAGAAACACTTTCGGACATCAAATCCTCAGGGAAAAAATTATGGCTCGATTCCCTCCAAAAGAAACAAACAAAAAAAAATCTCATGGATTAGTCGATTTAAATATTTACATATAAATAAAAAACACATCATCATTGAGCAATGTCTTCAGATAGGAGCAGCCACCCGCCTCCTCCCTCAATAAATCTGACGGAGTAGGATCTCACGCCCGAAAGGAGATCCACTAAGCTACAGTCGCAGGTGAGCCGCCATTGTTTTGACAGGCTGTTTGACAGTGTGAATAATTACAGGGAGCCGGCTCTCCCCATTGTCCCGACACTGGCTTTAGATTTGTGCCCCCTTTCAGCATTCACTGATTGTCATGCCATTGACTCTATTCCCAACAAGTGGATTATATTATTTCTCATTTGTACGACTCCTGGCTTCATTAATTGCTGCCCGCTTCCATACGCGCCCCTTAATTAAACGTAATTGTATTGTCGTGTTCTACCTCCTCTACTCGCGAGGTTGTTGTGATGTGGATTAGTCTTGGCTCAGATGCACCCCCTTACAATAACCCTTATCCCAGATATCCTCTTGTCGAATAAATAAGGAAAACAAAATATCCTTCACTAAAGTGACTAGAAGAAGAAAATCGAGAGTTTCAGACAAACTAGGGCTTATTCATTTGTCTTCTTTGTTATTAGTGCGCGCTAATGATGTTCAGTTAATTGATAAATGATCAAGCAACTCAATCTGATGAAAATCGACAAGTTCGGTTGTTTTCAAGACTGCTACCACACAAGCGAAACACACCAGACTGTGAGCAATCCTTTAAGCCTGAAATATGGAAGTACATATTTTCAAAAAGATATAGCTTATACCTTAAATTCATTAATGAGAGATAAATCTAAAAAAAAAAAAAAAAAAAAAACAAGAAAAGAAAAAAAAACTTTCATTATGTTATTATTGGAAGATTTAAAACTAATCCTCGTGTCTCTCAAATATCAGTAAATATCTAGCTAGTCAAAGTTTCGCCAACCTTTAAAGGCTCCCCCAGACAGACGCGATATGATGACAGACTTTCGCTCGTTATGATTCGGTTAAATTCGGGAGGATATTTTATTTAAACTGCGATATTTGAATGCGTTTATCAGCTACGGGATCTCTAGGACTGCGATAATATCGCAATAGTATGCCGCATCGGTAATTCGAGCTACCGAATTCGTTCGGTAGACCGCTGGGTTACCGCAACAGGATTCAGGAGATTTTGTTATAATTTGATTCTGAATATATTTTTCGTCTGAAACATGAATTCGCACAAAGAGTTGGTACTTTGGGCGCTCGCTTTTGATGAGGATAAACCGGTTATTTTATAATTTATATTTACCGGCTAATTTATCTCTTTAGCAACTATCCAAAAAACCCAACAAATAGTATTTAATAAAATTATATCAACAACTATACAACATATAAATGGTATAAACATGCTTATTATATGAACAAAATAAAATAATTTAGAAATGACCAAATTAACAATTAGAAAGAAACACTATTTACATAATTATTTTAAGTTGGTGGTAATTAATCATATTCCACACAATCGTTAATAAAAAAATATTTTTCATTAAAACTATTTAATTTTCACATAAAAAGTTATTATTATTCGATTTAGTCTAAAAAATTAACTACACATTATTCATCAATTTAATTCATTACTATTAATAAGTTTTGGCCAAAAATCTTTAAAAATATAGCAATGTATAATTACCTATCTTAATCACAATATCTAAAAATGTACTGTCCCCAATGCTGTGTTGCTCATTAGGATTTCTCTAATCCATACTGCATAATCAAAATATTGCTTAAATTGACTATTTATTTTATTTTATTTTTTTAAGTTTTCTATAAATCATTACTTATTTCATAATTTAATTTATTTTTAATATCAACGCAGCGTTGACCTACACCCGCTTTCTGCCAGTTTTTAAAATTTACTACATTTTTTATATTTCTGTTATATAAATTGACTAATGAATTTGGGTTTGGAAGGTAGTCGGTGGACCGAGATTTGTAGACAGCGATTAGTGGTATCGGCATCGAACCTCCGGGTTCGCTAAGCCTTTTATTATTATTATATAAATTGATTCTAGGTATTTTCTAATTTTATTATTTTCAGTAATATTCAGTATTTATATTTCATTGAAGTTAAATTGATGATTGTTAATTATACTATTTTGCGCTACTGCGGGATAAAATCAAAAAAATATTAATGTCACTAAATTTATATTTTTTTGATTTTTCGCATTGTTTTTATGCTGGCTTCAATTTAAAATAAATTGAATTAGTGTTTAATACTAATATAACAACGCATATACTAAATTTTATGATGGTATCTCAATGGGATCATGTAAAAAAATGTTTAGTGGAAGGTCATTCATCAATTAATGGCTCTCAAATAATGTCGGATATGATAAATAACTTTAAAATATGGAGGAGAGCAGTTCTGGGTTCAGCTGTACCAGCTCATATTTGACAGATGGGTGGAGGAGAAACGAAGTCTTCGTATCAACGATGAAAAAAACAGCAAAAAAAGCAGCCGAAGCCAACCAATACGAAATGAAGATAATATAAATATAGGCACGCATAGTTTCAATGTACGCAAACAATTTAAATATCTTGGCTCCTTGGTAACAGCCGATAATAACATAGGGACCGAAATAGGAGCCAGAATTGCTGCTGGGAACCTATGTTACTTTGCTCTTCTGGGTGTAATGAAGTTCTGGGGGCTTTCAAGAAAAACAAAGAAAATCTTGCACATAACTATGATTCGCCCGGTGGTTACGATGGCAGCGAAACAATAGTTATGACGGTTAAATATGAGCGGCTGCTATGTTTATGGGAGAGGAAAATCCTTCGCAAGATTTACGGAGCCATTAGCGAAGGTGTATGGAGGTCAAGATACAATAGGGAGCTGATGGAACTGTACGGAGAAACCGATATTGTCGCCCTCAAAGCCGAACGCATCAGATGGCTTGTGGACGTGTGGAGAGGATGGCAGCGGAGCGATTGCCAAAGAAGATAATGGAAGGACGACCTGGAGGAGTGTTTTGGAATTTTTTAAACATTTTAATATTGGTTTTGTGAATTCAAGATAAATATAAAATCAAATCCCTTGTAATTAGGGTTGGAACATCGAAAGGAAAATATCGATATTTTGCGATATCGCAAAACCAAATATCGATATCCACCGATAATCGCTAGAAAAATATCAATATATCGAAAGGAAATGGATGAAAAAGCCAAGAAAGTGCATCAAATGCATAATGTTAAACTGTGAAGAAGGTTATGAAATAATATAATTATTATTTAAAGGGAGAAGTTGATCGGGGGTGCGGTCAAAGAAATAGACTTAATAAGTTTGGTCTTATATAATTGTGCCTACGTTTCGGCCTAAATTTTAGGCCATCTTCAGGGCTAAAATGAAAACAAAATAACAACAATGAAAAAATAGAAAAGAGGCAGTACCAGTAACAGTAAAAATGATAAATGATAAAAACAGAAAATACAAGTAAGATAAAAAATATACAGAATAAAAAGAAAAGGATAACACTAAATTACATAATACAAAAGACAATTGAAAAAATAAAATCAAATAAAATAAATGAAATAACAATGAAAAAATTAAAAATTAAAAACAATGCGATATTTACACAGGGAATAGTGAAATATATGAAATCTATTAATTAAAAAGACACATAATATGAAGGTTTGGTAATGTGTAAAGCATACATGCATAGCAAAGCATAAAGCATAAATGCATACAGTATATAAAAGCATACAGAGATAGTTGTAAGTTATGCAAAAGATGACTATGATGTTAAAGAAGTTGACATTGTTGTAATTGATTTTTGTAATTATGAGATGAAGGAGTAAAATATAAAATAATGTAAGCCCCAAAAACAAAAATAGATAAAAATCCTATGTGGTGAAGAAAGAAGAAGGATAGAAAAGAATGAGGAGGAGGAAATGTAAAGAAAACGTGATAATTACATACCAGCGAGGCGTGAGGTCTAGCGCCAACTGAATATTAATAATGGATTGCCGGGAATTAGGAAAACCGTTAAAACAATGTTACCAACTTACTGATTTGAGATAAAACTAACACTAAATTTAAATGCGGTGTGATCAAAAGACATAACAATTGATTTGAAAACTGTAAAAACGTATTGATATAAGTATATTTAGAAAACTATATATATAAAAAAAATTAATGTTAAAAAATTAAATTTGAAAAAAATTAAAGTTAAGTTAAATGTAAGTATAAGTTAAATAATATTAAGGGTTAAATTTACTAAGGAAAAAATAAATAAAAAATATAAAAATTAAATAAATACTTTGTATAAGGAGTCGTTGCGGGTGACGAGTTAAAAATAATATAATAATAAAATTAAAGTTAAGTAAACAATAAGTATAAGTTAAATAATAACAATAGGGGTTTAATTTACTACGGAAATTTTTTAAATAAATACTTTGTATAAGGAGTTGTCACGGGGAGGGGAAAGAAAGAAAGAGAAAAAAAAAAAAAATAAATAAATAAATAAATAAAAAAAAAAAAATAAAAAAAAAAAAAAAAAAAAAAAAAAAAAAAAAAAATTAAAAAAAAAAAAAAAAAAAAAAAGGGGGGGGTAATGAAAAGTTATGTTTTTTTTAATAAATTGAATACTTGAGAGTAGGTTAGAGAAAGATTTTGTATATCAGTTTTTTGATTGACAGGAAGGGATTCTAATTGGATGAAGATGCTTTCTGAGAGGAGTCGTTTGTCATGGTTAGGGACTGTGGCGAGGATTGAAGTACTGTCAAAATCAAAAGTATGGTTTAAGGATAAAGCGTGTTCTGAGAGTTTAGAGGCAGTCTGGTTGCGGGAAGAGATGGAATATTTATGTTGGGTGATGCGATCTTTAAGGAGGTCAACTTCTCCCTTTAAATATAAATATACGGTCAACAATAACTCCCTCTATAATTATTATTATTTATAAAACAATATTTGTATGAGCCATGAATCGTTATAAAAAAGGATAGAAAAGAATTATATATAAAAGATTTTTAGCCATGTTTCATATATTATAGTCTTCTAGAAGTTTTTCAATAATAAAATCTTCAAACTTCTAAAAAACTATTAAATTATGTATCTCATAACGCTTCCGACTATATTGTGCATTCCCAAAACATTTATCTAAAAGCATGTTATTTATTTGATATACATCTCAGTACTATCATCGTTTATATATTCATCAATGTGTGTTTATATAGGATTAATCAACATTATTTGTGTATAAATCTTATCTACTAATTATTGTTTGGTAATTGAATATTGTTTATTGTTATATTTACTGGTAAAACTCAAGAATGGTGACCCCAACATGGCGGACATCTAGATTTTTAGGACCTCACTGATCTTAATAATCTAAACCTCCGCCATGTTGGGGTTACGATTCTGGAGTTTTACCGAATAAAGGAAATTGTTAAAATAAAATACAGTAGAATCTCGATAATTCGCATGGTCAAGGGTTCGAAAGGTAAATATGAATTATCGAGATATCCAAATTATCTAGATTTCGAATAATTGGTGGTAAAAAATAAGATTCTTTTCCGTTTCGAGTACCGCAGTTACTTACCGGTGACTTATGTGATCACTAGTTTAATATATGACGCTAAATTTGAGGTTATTAATAATGTATGCAATGACCAACAAAAATAAACATTTATATTCATTGTTAAACCATAAAATAAATATGCCATATAAAAAGCTTTATAGATCCAAACCTGAAGGTTTAAAATGCCTCATCTCCTCAATGATTTTCTGAAAACGGTCAACATTCTTTCACATCTTTGCCTCCACATGAACTCAACACATGTAGAAGTCGAATAGTTTTCTTGAGGTACCACATATTAACTTGTTTTTTCTTTTGGCAAGCGCCCACAATCCCTCAACACGATTAGTATGTACGCCATATAACATATATGTGATCCATATAATAACGAACACAACTATCCTCGGTATTAAAATCAGTAACAAGTGTAGGAAAATTCATTTTACCCGAATTTAGAACCTTGGAGTGTAAACAAAACACGTAACGAGGTTAGTTAAAATTTAAAATTAAGCATGCAAAATAATAGACATTATCACAGAAATCACCGGTTAGTAACTGCGGTACTCGAAACGGAAAAAAACCCAAAAATAGGAAATAGCAAAAGTAATAAAAAATTGTGTTAATATGAATGAAAATGCAAACGATATAGTTAGATCAACATAATCTTAGAGTATCACATTAGAAAAAAATTCGGTTATTTTCTAATGGTGCAATCCTTGAAGACGGGCTTATCGATGGCTTTGTTAAGCATGTTCTGAGCAGAAAATACGTTTACAAAAACATCCGATTTTGTTAAGAAATGACACACGTTATAGATGCATTATTTCGCCATTTTAGAACTAATCGTAGGTACATCAATTTCTTCTTCATCTCCTTTTTATACGGAGTCAAAATTTCCTCGTCAGTTAGGATCCTAGCTACCGCTAAACCTTCTTCAAAATAGGCGAAATCTCCAAAAGTTATGGGAATTTCTTAATTTTGAGGTAGATGATTTCCATCCTTGATGCTTTCTAAGAGTTGCATCACTACTTCCTTGCGTTAAATGTCTTAAATCGTTTAATTATGGCAAAGTATAGGAACTGCAGCTTAGAGGTTGTGTTGGTAGGTAAAAACAGAAGATAAACATCGCTGAGTGATGTGGTACTGTTGTGGGCCGTACAATTATCAATAAACAGTTGAAAATTTTCGCTTGTTTTTTATTCCGTATCTGTACCCATTCGTAGAAAATTTCGCTTATGGTACATGCTTTTGTTTTTGCACGATAGGCGTTTGGTAAAGTTTTTTTTTATAAAACGCCTTGCTTTCGCGGATTTGCCAGTCATGAGCGAACTTAATTTTTCAGATGAGTCCAGGTTGGCGGCTAACAGTACGGTTACAGGTTTTTTAAAAATTTTATTTAATGAGAACTGAAAAAAAAAAATGGCCTACCGTCCAAAATTCATAGAAACGATTCCTCTCTCACTCACTAACCTCTCCTCTTGAAAAGATTAACAGTTAACCAAAGTTTTTATTTGGAAATTCGTATTATAAGACGTTTATATTACTTGGAAGACGAAAATAAATACGAATTATCGAAGGGACCAGATTGCAATGTTTTTATACGATTTAAAGGGAGATTTTCAAGAGACCAGAAAATCCATACGTATTATCGGGATATACGAATTACCGGGATATGAATTATCGAGATTCTACTGTAATATAGTTTAACATATGATGAGATCGATATATGGTTGTAAAATATCGATATCATCGATATATCGGATGTTAAGATATCGATAGAAAATATCGGTTTTTCAACTCCGATATATCGATATATCGCGTGCCGATATTCCAACCCTACTTGTAATTATGTAAAGAATGACAATATTCTGAGCTTCTGAACTTTTTAAGTGTATAAAAATAGAGATAAAAAGTGTATCGAAATAGATATAATACAACCATCGGATAGTTCAACATTTACTTCTCAAGAATATGGAACTTGCTGAGGACTTTAGCTTTCCTTTATCTTCAATTTTATGTTTTTCATTCCTGATGATGCCTGAATTGGTGAAAAGTTGACTGGTTAGTAATATACTGCTGTTTAAAAGACTCGAGGGTTTGTTTTGGAATCTTTCAATAAAAACATAATCATTACTAAAAATTAATAGATATTTATGTTTAATAAAGTGCATACAAATACTTCGATCAAGTTTGATTTCTATTTTGATGTGAGCAGTCATCGGAAAATGACAGTAAATTTTAAAAAAATTGTGTTTTTTATTCTTTATATTAGTATATAGGTTATTTCTCAGGGGATTGCAGGATACCTAACCTCTCTTCTCAAAAACATAAGACTTGATATGGAACCTTCGTGTTTAGGCGAAGAGGCTGCATACAGGCTGAACACTTATGTAAATATAAAGCCTATGTCTTCAACAAATGCTAGAAATTTTTTTGTGAACAGGTATCTCAAAGATTTGTCACAAAATAATCCAATTAATTTGGACACCCTAAATTCACTTTGAATATACTATTAACTATATAATGCCCTTTTACAAGTTTTCAACTTTTGGGCCTAAATTAAGGGGATTTCTCTCCAAATTTATGCGGGTACCAACCTTACTATGAAGAACGGGTGGGGATTCGTATTCAGGATAATTTGACATTTGGCCACACAGGAAAATATATTAAACTAGCAAGAATGACAGGCAAATATTTCCTGATTATTTCTCTTTTTTCATAAAATGTATGAGTTTTTATTATTGTCCCTTTTCCTAAGGAGTTTTCAATATCATGTTTAATTAGAACGATTTTTATGAATAAATGTTTAGTCATAAAAAAGGAAATCAGTTTTTCATGTAAAGTACATATGCTAATTGATTTTTTTAAAGTAGAAGATGGTTGTGGTGCGGTCTTAAATGAAACACAATTACACTGTTTTAGTCTGTGCTGACATTTCCTTTTCGTAAAATGCCTTCATCCGGTTTAAAAGAAAAACAAGATACAAGAATATAATAAAAGAGAAGAATTAATATAGTTGGATTACTTTGGGCTTATGAAGAAATAAAACAGTATGCATACAAATATATAAAATAGTATGTGATATGAAAAAATACAATAGCATGCATAAAAATAAAGACGTTATAAAAACAAAAATAATATGCTGTGGAGAAGTAAATAGTTTAAATGTACTGGTAATTCGTAAGAGAGCATCGAATACAAATAAAAGAGATATACAATATTTCATTTTTGCATATCTCCGGTGTAACCTTACTAATTTATTCATACCTTTCTATAATTCTTGTATCTTGTTTTGCTTAGCCCTGATGCTGGCCAACAACTTTGACACACTGAAACGTCGACACACATCAGAACAGTATATTACCTCGATGTGTGTTTTTTCTTAACCGTACACCCAACCATCATCTTGAAGAATATTTGGGTGTTTACTATATCATGCCTTTTGTAGAAAACTCATATTTTTTTCCTGAAAGTAACATTTGTATTTATCAGGATTATATAGAGTTTAGCTTTTATATTGACTGGATCGAATCCAGAAGTGTTTTCAGTTAGGACTTCCAATTGTACTTTGATGGTAAAGGGTTCGGAGGGGCACACTTCATCCAGAAGCTAGAGGAAACGTACTTTCTATTTCTTATTTATTTATCGGGTTTCGCAGCTACTCCACATCCCGGTCCTCAATATACCTTCATTCGAATATTTTATGTCCATTCAATCTTCCTCCGCTAGACCTCTAACTGCCATTTCTTCTCTGACTTCCTCTATCCTCTGCTTCCGAGGCCTTTTTCTCTTCTCAGGGCTATATTTAAGTATTCCAAGGGACCAACGAGTCCTATTCATTCTCAAGACGTGCCCCATACCACAGTAATCTTCTTTCACTGATGTCATCGAGAATGTCCACTATTTCTAAAAGCTCAATAACGCTATTCAGCGCATATTTCATAATATGTTACCAAATATGGATAGAACTTGTTTCCAAAGGGAACAAAAACAGTTGGATTTAATCTAAATATTTTTCTACATAAACTTTGGTACATCGAGCCTAATCGAATTGAGAATATACATAGAAGTATATGTTCATTGGTTTAACCAAGGATGACCAATCCAAGCGTTTTTCCTGTGCGCCGCCCTCTCACATGGGTTGCAGTCCCCCTTTTAAGTCGTTTCGAAGTTACTTCGTTAAGCAATTTTTACAAGGAACCGTTTTACGTCAAAACGATTTCAGAATTAAGTCACTTGACAAAAAAAAATTTTTTTTATAAAACGCCGTTAAAAAATAAATTTAAATGAATAATACAGTTATTAAATTAATTTAAAAAAGCTATAGAAAAAAAAAAGAACCGAGTAAAAATGAAATGTGCGCGGTAGTTCGAAACATGCATGAATTCAATTAGAGCTTTCCAATCTGAGTGAACGTTCCACTAATTTTATCAATTATCTACTACACTAATATTTCAAAGAATCTCTTTATTTTCTTACTTTATAATGCAATTTCTTCAGTTGCTTCCTGGCCTTATGAAGTGTTATATCCGTTAGGAATTTTAAAAAAGGAAAATGAGTGATAAAAGTGTTCCGTATAGTAGTGCTTCTCGGAAACGGCTTGTAAATTACGCTGGAAGTGATAAATAGTCATAAAATTAATTGGCGGAGGTTTATCGAAAACTGATAACCGAAAAAAATTGGCTTTTCCGAGAACTACAGTTCAAACAATAATTAAAGGCAAAAAAACAACAACTAGTAAATGAAATAAAAAGTTCTCAATGGATTTGACAATAATTCGAACTGTTATTTTATGATATATTGGAGGTAAAGCTTATAAAAAAAAATTTTTTTAAAAAATTAATTACTACATTAAAAGAATATATGCACATTATACAAAATACTTTATTGATAAACTGAAGGCCATAAAATGTGGCTTTATGTATGTATATAGATTTTTGTTGAACAGGACTCGACTTTAGTTGAATTCGGCTTAAGTCACTTTCTAAGGAACTGGACTTGTAAGAGGACTTGTATAGTTGTTGTAAGAGGACTCGTATAGTTCAACGAATGACTACGATCACGACTGTAGAAGTAGCGTACGCAGGGGAAGAGGGGACGTATATCAGGGGAACATATATATTTCCGAAATGTTTGAAAAAATATAAGTTTCATACCCACCAACATAAGAGTCGTATCTTGAGTAATATTTTTGGTAATCTTAACAATAGTTTTTTTATCTAATTTTTATGCTTATCGTTAAAAATTACGCCAACTTTGGCGAATATAGAAATTTAGGTGATTATTTGCCTTCTTATTAAATCTCAACCATTCCGAAAAAAAATTTAAATTCCCCCGAAAAAAAATTATCCGAATGGCCGTGCCCCCTCCTTCCCCTCAAAGATTATTGAAACAAATAATAATTAAAATCCAAGAGAAAAAATAAATTTAAGCTTAAGAAAAGTGGGACTAGAGACTATTTCTACTTCCAAGCACGTACATAATTTTCAAATTAATTAATCTGTCTTAGTGACTTCGACGTCATTGGCAATCATGTGAATAAATATCTATTTTGTCTATTAAATGAAGTATAAGAGATGAGACCATAATAACGATGAAAGACTTTGTCAATAGATAACTGTTGCACATTCTGGATCCTTCTTATTGAACAGAGGATGCAGCGCACCACCATGCTCCTCCTCATATCCTACCGCAATTGCAAAAAAGATTGCATCGGCGCTTGCAGTCCCCGGAAAGCTGAGATCACAGTCTTCTGTCGATTCTGCCCGGGCTACATATGTCAAAACGACCAATCTCTTCAACTAGAGGATTCTGATTATGAGGAGTACATCACCACCACTACATTGAATGAACGGCAAGCCGTGCCTGCACATACTCTTCATCTTGAGAATTCCACCGAGGAGCTTGTACCTTCTTCAGAGGAACATTTCTTGAAGCCTGGGCCGTTAAAATTGATAGCAATGTATCTTTCTTTTATACAAGTTTTCGTCGGTTTGGTGGTGAAAGTGGTCAACTGTATTTTTGTTGCTATTTACCTGCGTCTAAACCAAATTTACACTTCATTATTGACAAAATTGTGAAATTGTCAATATTTATTAGTTAATTATTGATAATTTCACAATTTTATCAATAATGAAGCTTAAATTTAGTCCAGACACAGGTAAATAGCAACAACTTTTCATTTTCACAAAAATGCTATTGATCACTTTTACTTTCGAATATACGATTTATATAAATTGTATTTTCTTTTTTTAATGAACTAAAGTTCTATTTATTACTATAAACGGTCTCGTGAACTGTTTTAATTTATTATTTTCTAATTTCATTTTTTCAAGGTTTTCGCTTATATGCTACTTTGAGAAAAGCATGGAGCCTACATATGCCCGTTAAGGCTCAAATTAAAGCCAAATAAATATTCTTCAAGTTCATTCTTGATGACTTCTTTCATGGGATGAATATCATCGACGACACGTGACAAATTTAGAAACCAAAATAAAGATTTTTCACTTTTTGGAAAAAATATTCAATCTTTGAAGACCTATATATCATGAACAACTTAACGCACTGAGTTGTATGAAATCTCAAATTGTGATAAGTTTAATATAATTTAAAAAAGGTAACAAGAACTATTTCATTCTGGGCATACTTTGGAAAATATTGGTCAGAAACTGAAAATAGTGTCAAAATAGCGGTGTTTCTTTGACACCTATACAGTCTTTCGAAGTAGACAATTTGTTTTTTTTTACTACCGGCTTAGGTCGAAACAGCATTTTAAAAAATTTGATCTACCTACTTGACCTTTTTCAAGGTCGGATGTTCATTTTGACTGAACTATTTCTCAAACCTGGGAACCAAACTATAATGCCTGTCGCATCAACATAAGCAATTAAATCCTTCTCATTGCTCCTGATAAATATTAATTTTAATATAAGTCATGAGCGTACGCAGGACCTTGCCCTCTTCCCTAAAAATGAATTGTGAGATAAAAAAAAAATAGAAGAAAATTAAGTTGGAGAAAAAAGGGTGTGGGAGACTATTTTTAGTACTTACGTATTTAACGGAGTTATAACCTACCTATTAATTATTATTAGTGCTTCAAACTGGATCACAACTGTCGTTTTCCGCTCGCTCAAGAAATAAACACACCCCCAATGGATCCTTTGCATTTGAGGTCGGGGCTTAAATTCGACTACACACGAATCAGTTTATGGTGTCTGGTTATAACCTCAACATCTGGTCGACCGTGAAGTACGTAAGTACCCTATTTTTACTTCAAAACTCGAACTTAATTTTTAAAATTGATCAATCTAATGGTTTTCAGTTGATCGATATTAGTGGAGTTTTAGGATCTAGCGATGCCTTTTGAAAACTTCAAGCATCATTAAGAAATCAAAAATTTTAACAAATAGAAATATTATACGTTAAATGGATTGTTAATCCCGGCATATGGGATATCCTTATGGCACCAAACAGCTGTCACAGGAACTTCTACATCATTGGCGATGAAGATACTTAAAAAGTAGCATAACATCGTGAAATTAAAAAGAGCTTAATTCAGCTCCAGATTTTCAAAAATTTTCTTTGAAAGAAATATATTATAATGAGATAAACTCTGTTCCTAAACGGTTAAACATCTAGACAATTCGGATTTCATTATGAAAAATATAACCAGCCGAATTCCGCTCCAAAAAGCCAAAATTTTCTTGTGATTTTAACCATTTTTCTTGAAACGTGTGAAGTTATAAATATCTGAATTCTACTCCAGAAATTCGCAAAACACATATTCTCGTTTGATTTTAAAAAAAAATTCATGAAATCGGTGAAATTGTAATAGGTGGAATTTTGCTCTAAAAAGCCGCAACACACAAATATGTGACCCATACTCAACAATTGTCTTGAATAAAGGCTGAATTACGTAAATTGCCTATATTTCAGATATCTCAGCTATATTTTTCTAGGACCGGCTTCCCCCCTTAAAGAAATTCCTGCGTACGCCCTTGCCCTTGGAATGAAATATCACTCCAAGACAGTAATACTAGTAAAGACAAGTAAATGCATACTTAGCCAGTCAACCTTTCGCCAAGTCAGCCATCGTCGGTACAAGAAAAGACAAAATCACACAAATGCAGACCAAAAACAGCATATCTCAATAGTTCAAAAAAAGCCAATCGACAATAGGACAGCACATCGCTCCAAAACATTTCAACACATACTGAAGTAAACGTGTCTGCCGTTTTTATTTTACCTCCCGGTTCCTTCAGTATGTGTTGAGATACCTTGGAGTGAGAGAGTACTCTAGTTGATGAGTCTTTTTTGTTCTATTGATGTGAGATGTGCTTTCTTTGGTCTGCATTTATGCGATCTTGTCATTTTCTGTCCTGAATTGACGCTTTGTTTTGGAATGTTTCAATAATATCCTATATGGCTTATGCTCAGGAGAATGGTTGATGACGATGTAACAGATCCTCCCGCATTCTTGGAGAATCTCGGGTGGGACCGAATATCGCCGTGGCAGGTGTCCAATGAGCCGGTCGCCTAAATGTCGAGCGGCCATTGTGTTGTGGAGATAAGAACAGGATTTACTAGGGGCTTCAAGAGACCGGCTCGTAACAAATTTAGCGGGGCTTGTTACCGCAGCACGAAGGGACCTTATCGGGCCCCGTCACTCAGGGGCTCACTCACAATAGATAATTACCCGCTCTCTTCTCTTGTTAAATATCCAACAGGCCCTATCATTTCATACTCCTACAACCTAGCTTCTAGCAGAACCGTTTCATCTAGTTAGTAGTCAAATTCTAACGTTAAGCTCCGTGTTGTTAAATCATTGTGGTCTCAATAAAATCTAAGAAAAATACGTTTTAGAAAGGGTGAGTTTGCATAAGCGAAATTCCGATGGTTGACTCTATGTCTTAGCTCTTTCCCCTCCAGCAACTAAGAGATATTTCAATAATTTTTTTTTTATGATGGAGATTTAGTTTACCGTAGATGAAATCATGTAGAAAATGATTGAGGGGGCGTTGAGAAATGAAACACACAATTAAGTAATATACCTACATGGGCCGACTTTTCCACGAAGTTGTAGGTCTCCATTAAGGATAAGCAAAACAAGATACCAGAATAATATAAAAGAGGATAATAAATAAAGTGGAATTAAAAGGGGGGAAATGAAAAAAAATAAAATAGTATACTATGTTTTTGTAATTATATTTTTATGTATATTATTTTATTTTTTTCATATTTCATGATTCACATTTCGTGTATACATATTTTTCGTATATTTTCATATAATTTACTATTTCATGTTTTCATATATTTTATTTATTTATATTCCTCTATGTAATCCTACTTTATTCCTTCTCCTCTTTTCAATTATTTTTGTCTTTTGTTTTGCTTAGCTCAGATGAAGGCCTACAACTTACAATTACTCCGAAACATTAGCAGTACATTATCACACACACACACATATATATATATGTATATATATATATATATATATATATATATATATATATATATATATATATATATATATATATATATATATACGTTATCATCACAGTACATTAACTGTTTTATTTCTGACCCCATCTCCAATCATTTTCATCTTTTTTTTTACTTGAGCTGTGGCAATTGCGAAAAAGTGAATAAGTCGAAATTTTTTTTTTTGTAAAACTTAAAAGCTCCATAACATATCCAAAATTCCGTAATTTGGTTTTTGGTTTAATGATTATTTAAATAAGTGATTTTTTCTTATTACACCTTAATATCAAATTGCGAAAATTTAATGTTTTCAGCTCAATCATAAATCGTAATTTATGTGCATGTCGTAAAGTAATTTTAATATGGTTTGACTAATCTAGTTTTTCCAAATTATAGCTTATGCGTACGTCCGTTTGATTGTATGTGTGAACACTATAATACATGCATTAATAATATAATACAAAACCAATGCGAACTTCAACTTATGAAAGTTTAAGTAAAGTAAAATTAAGCTGTTTTAAGTTTAACAATTTAACAATATTTCTACCAGAGGTGTCAAAATATGTCTTTTAAAATTATTATACATATTAGAGCAATAGAAAATAAGGGATTTATTATATCAGGTTGTTGCTCGCCTGCTAAAATATGTCGCATTTTACTATAGGTCATTGCAGTGATCAGTTCTATAAAAATTTTATATCGCAAGTTCTGTTTTCCATTTCTAGTGTTTATTTAGCAGTGAGTAGCGTATATTTGAATTACATTCGTGAGAAATTTGAAAAACAAATCATTCAAATTCGCATTGCAGTTACGTAAGTAGTAATACTAGTAAATGTTTCTATTTTTTACTTCATTCATAACTCTAAAAATATTCGACAGTTCAAGAATCAAGGAGATATTGCAAGAAATAATTAATATAAGTTATGTATGCTCTGAAATTGATGAAGGCACACGATATGGATTTGGAGATGATTTTAAATTCATAAAAATTTAAAAAGAGAATATTTTTCAGTATTTTTTTCTATTTAAATAATTTGTTGAAAACCTACCTCAAAATTATTAACACATTGTGCTACTATTAAATAAAAAACGCTAAATGCACCACGAAGGGCAGATTGTAAATAGAAAAAAAAATACGGGAGCATGTAAAAATAATAAATAATGAAAATTACTAAAGTTATCACGCGAATAATAACAATTTAATTAAATATATGAAAGCAAGCTTAGATAATTTTTTTTATAAAAAAATAAAATAATTTTGTCGACGTACACTAATTTATGGAATTATGGATGCTGAAGAAGCAAACATTCACAAAAAAACAACGAAAAGCCATATTAAAAGATTTTCTTATTATATTTATTCACACATAATTGGTCCAACAACACAAAAAACGTGGCTTAGAGAGTGTGGGCCTCCTCATTATGTTTGTTGATGTTTTTTTTTTTTTTTACTCCACTTTTTGTGAAAAATGAAATTTTTTTTTAAGGAGCAGTTTTAAAATTTTATATTGATTAACTATTATTTATTTATGAAATATAATGTTTTTCAGAATTAAACGTATTGTCAATTGGTTTCTTAGCTTGTCCAGCTATTTGTTGAATGAGAATTTTATTTAATGTAAATCCTAAATATTTTACTGATCATGGAATATGTTGGATATATTTAATTGGATATTTCTGATGCTTTCGTAATCACTTCTTGTCAAGGAGCGTGCAAAAAATCCGATATATAAGGATAGAATATAGCTGATAAGTGTACCGGAATACTAAGGACTCCAAATACATTGAAAATGCAATTTTAAAGATATCATGCAACACTAATTACAATCAACCTGTTTTTTTTTTCTTTTGTAAATCTATTATAAATCTTTAAGCAATTAAAAACCTGTAATTATACGACACAAGACATGTCTGTTTTGCGAAATTGCGTAATATGAAATTAATGATTGCGTAATTAGTAACAGTGGTGTGCAAAGGTCTTCGTGCGCCCGGGGCGGGCCACTTCTCTTATTCCTCATTTTCACTACATTTCCCCAGCCCTAACTAAAAATGGGAATAGATATTTTTGTTGTTACCTCTGGTAACAGTGAATTTATAGTAAAGCAGTATTTTAACATTTTTTTAAAATATTCATTATTTTAAATTTTACGTTAAAAAATGCACAATATACAATATACATTACAAATAAGACTAGCCTATATCGTAAAATTATACATTATGATATACATTATTATACAATATCAAGGTCATAAAATGTTATACACAAATTACAAAAATAACATTTGATATAAACTTCCAATTTCAGTTTTGTACATTTTTTTTATTTTCCCTTTTACGCCCCCCTTCCATGTTGCCCGGGGGAGGGGCCGCCCCCTAGTCCTCAGCTTGGCTCGCCACTGATTAATACCAGCCTAATTATCGGCGTATTGTCTTTTAAGATAAAGCGTTTGTCCAACGATCTGATGATGACGTCATAGCGAATTATTGCTAGTTACTGGGGTACACATTATTATAGGACTTGGTATTATGCAGCTCTCAAAAAAAGTTTTGTAACAATTTTTCTTTATTTTGGGTCTAACATCTTTTCCAACTCCAATTAAGGGAGACGGGACTGATATATGTTTAACACTGTCGGTAATTGTCTCATTTTAACTTAGGCAACATGATGATAAGGAAATATAATATGCATTAATAAAGTTAAAGTGAAATATACAACGTGGTGAAGCTTCTTCTTAATCTAATTTGGTGAAGACTCGAGATTTCGAGTGTAAGTAATTTTTATAAGTGGCTAAGAAGAAGTAAGGTAGCGTGATATAAGTGTATTTGAGTAGGAATTAGGGTAATGTATCCTAGCCTGTTAGGGATAATTAGGGGGGCGGGGGTTGGGATAGGATCTTTAGTAAAGGGGAAGACGGAACGTCCCCTTGGCAACGTCTTTATCATTGTTTGAATACCATAGTTTGTTTGGGAGAGCGAAGCCCAAGGAGAAGTGGAGCGTCTAACGGGATGAATGCACATCAAAGGTAGCCTGCACAGCTTTCGGGGAATGATTAGACATAATTAACTCGCCCTTTCCAGCCGGTAATCTACTTACCCCAAGGCAGCTCTGGTAATGAATTGTCTTATTTGCTTTACACTCCCTCCTCAGCTCAAACGAATTGACAACAAAACTGTAAATCTATTTACATTGGTAGCCTTTGAAAGGAAAAAGCTGCAAGGCTTATAAAGGTCTACTCACCTTAACAACATTTAACGACTCTGTTTATCTTATTGCAGGGGCAGGTGAACAATGAGAAGACCCTATTGAGCCGGCCCGCTGATTGGCTGTTTGATGAGAGGTGGGCTCCCTCTGTTTGTCCTTAGTGGAAACCTGGGGCTGACAACAATAATGGCTCGTTGGATATCTCAACTACGGCGAATATAAAAATTAAGATATCTCTTACTTGACGTCGTCTTGAGAGAACCAATCAGATATACACGGTGTGCAGTTAAGTAAGGTAAATGACAAGTGTAAGTTCTGTCCTAGTTATTCGGTAGATTAAGTTGTTCTCGAATCATAAAATTTTATAATTTAAAAATGGACACGTTTTTATTGTAGTAGAATTTACATTAATCGTTCATTACCTACTATTCTAGAAGGAGAAAAAAATAGTAAAGTCAGTCTCCTCCAGCTTCGATTGAGCTCTACACTTCACGCTAACGGAAATATCATAGTTAGACTCAGGGTCGGTGGCCTCTCCAGCTTGGAACTCTACCACAATTAGTGATGGCAAAAAATGAAAAAAAATAACATTTAAACGTTATTAGATAAAAGTTATTAGTATTTTAAGAAGAAGTTGGTCGTGGGATTGCGGTCGATGAAGACCACATTAGCAACTGTTACTTATTTTGTAACTATTTTATTGATAAGCAACTTTTTTTGTGACTATTTTATTTATATCTCACTTATTTTATTGTGTGCCAACTCTCGGCCTAAGTATTAGACCATCAGGGCTAAGAAAAAACAGTATCAATAACAGTAATAAAATATAGTAATAAACAGAGATGACTAGTATGATAAAAAAAATTGAAGTATAAAGAAAAAACATGTTTATATATATTAGAAATAATGAAAATTAAAATAATGTGAAAAGAGTGAAGGAAAGATTATGAATTACATGAAAGATATAATGTAATACATGAAAACTATTAATTAAAGTAACTACTAGTATGAAGATTTGGAAGTATGTTAACCACATCAAGATAATTATGATAATACATACATGTATGTAAATTATGACAGTGACGTTAAATATATTGACAAGTAATTAATGAAAATAAAAATAATGTTGAAAATTAATTAAAATTAAAATTAAAACAATAAAAAAAGAAATAAGGGGAAGTTATGAGTTAGATATAATAAAATGCATGGTAAAATATAAGTAAAAAAATGGATAACAAAATAAAATAAAGGAATAAAATATAGAGTTATTTAAGCTTAACGATAGACTAATACAATTCAATACAAATTATTATCATATTTGAGGAAAAAATAAAAATAAGAATAGAAACAAGGAGGAAGAGGAAGAAGAAAAATACCTAAACATACCAGAGAGGCGTACGGCCGAACGCCAACTTCTTAAAGCTTGCCTGGGATAAATAGTATTCAGAATTCCTAGGAAATTATAATAACATGAGTGCTATACAATTTCAAGTTTTCGTTTATATGCAGGTCCGGATTTAAAGTCTAGGCGCTCCTAGTCTCAAGAGGTTTTGCGTCCCTTCTTAATACCGTCCGAGGGGGAGGACGGTCGGTTCGGCATTTTTCCTTTAAAAAAATAATAATCTTTATGGTGATATTTTTAATTTTATCTCATAATTAAACCATTTATGACTTTATAAGGCTTTTTTCTTGACTCATCAAGAACATTTTCTTTGTTAATTAAACAAATATTTTTTTAGCGTGTGCCCCCTGGCATTGTGCGTCCCTACTCCAGGACCTAGAGGGCCAAATGATAAATCCGGTCCTGGTAATATGCGTTGACCAGTTGGCCCGTGCGAATAATTCGCATGGTATATTGGCTAATAATAAAATTATACCGTACTAACTTGTGATGAAAAACGTTCTACATTTTTTATCCTCACAACACATCACCTAAGTAGGAGATGAGGAAAGTGGTTTAAAAAAAATCACGAAAATTGATATAAAACGAGACTTTTTGGGCTGTAAAAGTGTATTAAGGAACAGAGACACACCTTTGATTTTAGCTTCCTCACTACCGAAGTTATGGAAGCTTTGTTTTCATGCAGGAAAAGAAAAAAATGTTTGTTCTCAGAATCGAAAATGTCCACTTGCGTTTTATGTTTTTAGCCATCAAGGAACAAATTTGTCAGCTATATTAAATTCCAGCCTCTATTTTCGCGTACGTATGCGTAAACGCATTTTCCTTGACACACCTCTATTTCGAAAACAGCTCGTCAAATTGGGCCCAAAGTCGAAGAAAACGTGGGGATTGCTATAAATATGGCGTATTATCAATTTTATCGAATTCCATCAACTATTAACATGTGTTCGGGCATTGTCGTGAAGAAGTATAGGTCCCCCCCCCCCCCCCCTCCTGTATGTAAATATTGTACACAGAATGTATTCAAGATGATTTATTTTATTTTTACTTATCTATTACCTTTATTTATATTGTTATTGTTTAATTTATTTTTATTTTTGATGTATGCATATTCCATAATACATGATTGTGACATCGATATAGTCTTAGCAGACACTCTAGTGCAATAATGTTTTTAAAAAAAATTTTAATAGTGGACACAACAGGCGAAAAAATGTATTATGGAAAAAACGGGTCTTAGAGAAATACTGCTAATTCTTTTATATTTAAAAAAATAGCATAATTAAGAAAAAAAAAAGGAAAATCCAGAAGATGAAAGAGAATTTCGAACCGTTGGTTGTTTGTGGGTAAAAAAATATTAAAATTAGAAAAATAATAAAGATAATTTAAGGGAAGTGTGTTTGCTCACAAAAATAACAAAATTATTTAATTTAGTACTGCAAACTTCCGTAAAGTATTAGTAATTTCATAATATAACATATTTTCTTTGATATGCTTATATTATAAAATAGCTTATTCTGCAGATTTTATTCTCAAACGACAAATCATTGTCCTTGAAATATATATAATTATGAGGAAGTTGTACTGAAGCTACTTGGCAAACGTTGTTTTCTTGTATAGCAATTTCAATCTTGAATGCTTTTTTTTTTTTTTTTTTATACCTACTAATTTTCAAACATGGCCAAAATTCATTTTCTACTACATTTAATGCTGCATATCTCAAAAGGTACCAAGTAAAATATGATTTTAATATGATATTAACTTACACTGTTAATACCTCTATATAATAGGTATGTATGACATAAATTTGATGACTGAGACTCATCTGGTTTGAGAGTTATAATGCATTAAATGTTGCTACCTCGCGAGAGTTGGCCTCAGCATGTTCCAAGTAGAAGAACTCATATTCGTATAATTTGATACCATTTTATTCTTAGTCACCAAATTTGTGTCATGTGTTTCAATCATGTATAAGTATAAAAAAACTGTATTAGTTTTATAATTTTTCACTCATTCCCTGTGGAGATATTTAACTTTAAATATTGCTAAAAATAAATGACTTTTGAAAATTCATATTTAAAAAAAAAAAAAAGTGTTTTCAAGATTGAAATTTCTACAGCAAGTAGTACAATGACAAAACTATACAAGAAACAAAATCTAAGGTGAGTCTCTTTTCCTTAATACACTTTTACAGCTCTAAAAGTCTCGTTTTATATCAATTTTTGTGATTTTTTTCTAACCAATCCTGACTAATTAGGTGATGCGTTGTGAGGACAAAAAATGTGGAGCACACCCTTATCATAATTTTATTTTTTGTTTTATTTTTTTATATCTGCGAAATTACCAGATTTGAGTAATTTTCCCAAAACTCGTTTTCAGCTGTGAAGCTAAATTAAAACGGCTGCGAATGAAAATGTACGAGCCTGGAAAATGTTTTACCCATGGTTTTGAACCCGCCAAATGATAGGAAATAACTGCTAAAAAAGATCGTAAAAATAAAAAATGTCGAGCAACGAAATTAATTAAAAATGAATTGGCCCGAAGGTGTTTGTTTCCTTGGAAATGACATGCGCAAAATACATTTCCGCTATTTATATGCTTACCAATCCATGCTTACCATCGTGTTGCACACGCATATGTTATGATTAACAATGATCATTTTTTTAAAAATTATATTACATTATTATCTTATTCGAGGAAGATTTACATATAAATGTTTTTTGTTGAAAAAAATAATATAAGTTGCAACATTCAAGTGCAATAGGTATTAAATCTGTAAGTTTTCATTCACATCTCATTTACAGAATAAAGAAAAATTAATAAAAATAATAATAATAAATAAAATAATATATATACATCACAAATAAAAATAAATTAAACAATTACAATATAAATAAAGGTAATAGATGAGTAAAAATAAAATAAATCTTGAATGCATTCATACCTATGTATGACTGCTGTAATGCATTTTTTTTTCTTTTGTAATTGGTGAGACTATTACAGAGGGCTGCTCAGAAATAGACAAATTTCATTAAAAATTGAAAAAAAAAAGTACCAGCACTGACTAACAGGAGGGGGGACCTATAATTTTTCACGACAATGCATCAGTTAACTTTAAAATTACGTGATTTGAAAATCGAAGTTCTACAGAAGTTCTTCCATTTTTTCAAGGGAGTTAAACAGGGCGATAGCCTAAACCCCCTACTGTTCATAATTTTCATGGATGCCATTTGGAAATTTTGTAAAAGGAGGACACCCTGACCAATAGTGGGATACTGGAATATGACCCCAGTGTTGGCACAGGCATTGCTGTACGCAGATGATGTGGTATTGGTGGCGGATACTGCTGAATCACTCCAGGTCAGTGTGGATGAGTGGCAAGAAGAACTGCAACTAAGAACCATGTAGATCTATGCCTCCAAAAGCAAGGTTATGTGGACGAAGGAACGAGGATCTTAGAATCACTTGCAATGGAGAGACCCTTGAGCAAACCGATACCTACTGCTACCTGGGAACAATGATCTGCAAAGATGGAAGAATAGACCAAGAGGTCATGAATAGAGTCCAAAAGGCCAATGGAATATTCTACCAAATATCCATGACACTCATTGGAAAGCAGGAGTTGAGCAGGAAAGCGAAGATTCTGCTATTCAAATCAGTTTTTCTCCCAGTGCTACTATACGGATCGGAAAGCTGGACACTCCTGGACCGTCATGCCAGCAGGGTTGTATCTGCGGAAATGAGATTCCTACGGAAAATATTAGGAAAAACCAGGTGAGACCGCATAAGGAATGAGAGGGTGCGAGAGGAACTAGGAGTTAGATCCGTCCTAGAGACGATTGAAGAAAGACAGCTGAAGTGGTTCGGGTATGTCAACAGAATGGGAGATGACCGTAAGGCCAGGTGGCTTCTAGAGGCAAGACCGAGAGGAAGGCGACCACAAGGCAGGCCAAGGCTCATGTATGCAGACTTGATTGAGAGAATTGGCATAGAGAGAGGATGCACCATGCCGGAGATGAGAAGGCTTGCACAGGACAGGGACCGTTGGACGAGATGGTCAGAGGCAGCTACTCCACGCTTAACAGCACTGAGGAGATAGTGAGAGAAGAAGAAGTTCTACAGCATCCACCTGACTTGTCTCCAAGCGATCACCGCTTGGCGCATTTAAAAAACAAAAAATATTCCACGATGAAATCGAGGTAAAATTTTCGTTTCTCGATTTTATTGATTAAAATCCAAAAGGTTTTTTTCGTTCAAGTAATAAAAAACTTGTGCATTTGAAGAAATGTATTGCTACCAACGGAAGATTAGGTGAAAGACAATATTTTTATTTTGAATAAAAATAATATCCTTAAAGTTGTTTATTCTTCCATCTGCCTTATACAAAAGTCCCAAGTAACCTTACTCCTGGAACATCTCGTTCCTTACTTTTTAAAAAATCCTTTCAATACTTAACTTAGTATGGTAAAACGAGAAGCAAAACTCCATTATTAGTATCAAAATTTTAATTCTATAATTAAAATCTTGCATTTAATAATTCAGAAAAAACATACTAGATGTAATTTTTTTAAATTATTTGAATTTACTACGAAATATTTCATAAACTATTCACATTTAAAAGGATCTGTACTCTCACCAAGTTCGAGCCCGGCTTAATATAAAATACAAATACAAACTTTTAAAGTTTGTTTTAGCTTTAAAACTATTCTATTTGCTGTTCTAAAGCAAAAGTGATTAGATTTTACAATGTTAATGTTGTATGCATGGAAGATAGGATGACAATTGTCAATCTTCTAAAGGGATACTTCTTAAAAAACAAGAAGGTAAACAAAATAAACCATTGTTATCATTATTGCTTGAAGTAAAAAGGGGATGAGCATGTCAGTTTATAGAAAATATTCGCCATTTATGTTTTCAAGTTACAACTCAAATTTTTCAAAAATTCAGCTCTACACATGTGTTAAATTATAAAATTTAATTATACTGTTAAAGAAAAACAACAAAATTTCATCGAATTGTGTCTCAGGTTATCTAAATTCTATATGTTATGAGTTATACACCTGGAGGAACTGATACCAAATTAAATTTGCTTAAAAAAGTTGGCACCCAAAAAGCTTTTTTTTTTTTCTTTTTTTTTTTTAACTCCTCTATGTTTCAGTTCTTAGCAACAACAGAAAGAGAGAGGACATATACATCAGAAATATGTAATAATTCTATAAATTTTTGAAATTTCGCTCAACTTTAAAGGAACGTAAGGAATGATGTTTTGAAGGAATCGTGCACAACCAAGCAATATACACACGAATATGTAAAATTGTACCTTCTATAGCTTTCATCTTAATCAAGTGATAAAAAAATTAATTTGTAAATATTTTTTTTATGTTTTATAAATTGCATTGTATATAATACATATAATGTATTTATTTATTGTCTCCCAGGCCAATTAAAGCTATTGGGGACTGATTACTAGGTTCTTCAACTCCTTATTGCAGAATCCTTTCTCTTTTAGGAAAGTCATTAGGTCGTTCGCTGAATTTTCATCATCTTTGAGTATTCCTTCCAGTGTTGCGGCCATATTTAGCTTTTCCCTTATAAAGGAAATGTGAGGGCATTCCATCAGGATATGGTTGACTGTCTATACCCACCCCACACCTGACGCAGCTAACTACCTCCAGTCTGCGTAATAGGTAACCGTGAAAGAGTTTACAGCGGCCAATTCTTAGATGGCACATAAGACTCGAAGAATAGGTGTGTACGGAATTTCACCTGACGAAATCATGATTTTTCAGATTTAAGATAGAATAAAATATATGAATATTTCATCCTGATTCCAAAGCGGTTTCGGGGTTTCTGTACGCAATTAGGCTTAATACAATTTACTTTAATACAATTTACTTTAGTATAATTTAGGCTTGGATCCACATTGGACTGATTCTAATTTAATTAATATTTAGTCGTTGATATTTTTGCTTTGCGAACCATATCCGATGTCTCGCCAGATAGAAATAGAATTATAATTGGTAAATCCTGATATATATATATATAAATATATATATATATAGTCTTAAGCTCTCTTCATCTCACAAGCTTTTTGCATCAGGCTTCTTCCATACAACTTGAGATGCAAGATCAGCTCTTGAGCTGATTAAAAGAGTTCTTTTTATTAAGTGAGCGATCAATGAATTGCATAAAAGTAGTGTTAGCTCACACATCGCGATATCCAATGCCCGGTCATCAAGTTTCACCAAGTCAGGGATTCAGATCAGCAGTTTCAACGAATCACCCCGGTCTCTAGTTTGACGTACTTCCTTTTACTGAGACACTGAATCATGAGCCTGTTACTGTGAGTCATCCATTCTGATATGATCCTTAGAAAGAGAAGTTTTAAAAAGCAGTGCGAAGATCGTCCATAAACGATACGTGACAACTCAGTGCTGTAAAGCGTCCCAGGTTCGTTACCACTGTGCCTACTGCGTCCTTGGAAAATTATATGCAATAACCCTTAAAATGACCCCTATCTAGAGTTTTCAGACAATAGTAGAGCACCGTTTATCCGTAATAATGTGGCCAGAACTATTCCGGATAAGAGATGGTATAATCAGTAAATAAAAAACTCTTGATATTAATGGGCTTTATTGAATTAAAGTATGGTATTAAAAAAGTGTTTGTTCGTTAGAGATTACTATTAGCTTCTTTTTACCAGACATATCATCACTTTTCACGTTATGTTATGCAAAACCACTAAAAAAAACGCTTTGTTGAATTATAATAAAATAAAAAGTGAGAGTTAACACTACAAGAGATAATAATTGAATTATTGGTTTAAATTCGCATGGGAAACAAAACATAGTAGAAGGAAGCCTTCTAGGCAAAATTTCAACTCTTATTTTAACAAGAACTATAATTAGCCTATTTGGACTCACTCTTCCAACAAATACGTATGCCTCACTTTTAAGAATTTCACAAAATTTTAATTAAATATGAACTAGGTGCATGCCTGTAAAAATAAAATTGGATGTAAAATGCTATACAATCAATATACATTGGGTTGTCCGGAGGGATTATTCTTTTGTATAGGTGTCAACACTTATTAATCCTCTTCCAAACAAAAATGTTTTTTATCTTCTGTAGCATATCATTAGTTCGAAATAATTCAGTCTTTACTAAGATGTCAAAGCGTGATTTTCGATAATTTCGTTTTACGAGTTTAAACTCCGTCGGAACAGGTTCCAAACGGCCAGAAAAAAACAATGAATTCTAGAGGAGGGAGATTTCAGTCTTAAAGACAAAGATGGTCGTGGAAGGACTCCTTCCTTCGATAACGATGTTCTGCGAGCTTTGGTCGAATAAAGTCCCAGAACTACTGTTCGAGGATTTGCAGAGAAACTCTCAGTTAGCAAATTGACCATCGCTGAGCATCTAAACGCAATTGGAAAGGTAAAAAAGCTTGAAACTTGGGTTCCTCGTGCATTAAACAAGCCGACAGAAAAATCTTAGTAATGAAGTTTGCGCTGCACTTCTTTGTCGAAACAAGACTCTGCTTCACCTGGCTTACTCTCCAGACCTCTCGCCTACGGACTACCATTTTTTTAGACATCTGGACCGATTTTTTCGAAGGTAAAAATTTTATCGACCGAAATTGGTTAGAAGAGGCATTTTCAGAATTTGATAATAATAACGATCCAACATTCTATTCAGAGGGAAAGGAAATGTTGCCAACACATTGGCAGAAATGTATCGAGAGAAATGGAGCGTAGTTTGATTAATAAAATTAGTTCCGTATCATTTATTTTTTTTTCTATTTTAAAACCATAAACCTGCATTAATTTCCGGACAACCCAATATATATATATATATATATATATATATATATATATATATATATATACATATATATACGAGTATATATATATGTTTTTTTTTTTGTTTTTTTTTAAATACACGTTAACATTTTCTATAAATTTTATTTTTTATTTTTTATTCTAAGATTAGTTTATATACTTCAGCTGTGAATATATAAACTACCATATATACAACACTAAAGCAGAGATAGGACGGGTTGGAGAAGATTAAACGGCAAAAAGACAGAAAGAAGCGAAGAGACGGGGCTGTCTTCAGTATACCCGCTGAAAGGCGGCTTAATAACCATCAGAAAGTATAATTTCTTTGACTTAAGTAAAATAATGAAAGAAACATTACATTGGCACATTTTTCTTCTTCTTTATTTGCTTTCTTTATAGAAATGGAGTTCATTCCCAGAGGAAAGAATTTCTTCATTTTTTTTTTTTTCTTTCAAACCCCATTAGGTTGTGGGATAATTTTACCCTCTCCTTTGAGAGACTCTCAAGTGATTTTAGCGACAAACATCTGTAGACTGTATAAAGCTGTTTAGTAGGTGCTCCCAGGGCTGTCTAAATCCTATAAAGGGGAGGGGGTTTGAATATTTATTTTATTTTTTATTCATTATCCTTCTTTCTACTGCAGGCTTTTATAAGAGCGAGAGAATAGCTGATAAAAGTATGTTTCTAATGTTGCTGGATTATATTTAAATGGCTTAGTTGAAAGTCCTTTGATGAGAAATAATTTTAAAATCAGAAATTTAACTTTTCTTTGGCATTTCCACGTGAAACGACCTCCAATTGGCAAAGCCTAGGGATGGATAGCAAACGGACAGCGATGCATTAATAACACGTATTTAGTGTTTTATTATATAATATAAGGTATGTTAATAAATAAAATAGAAAAAGAAAATTAGTATCAATTGTGCATTCCTAAGAGTAAAAAGTCCAATTGGGCATTTCAATAAAATAACCAATGATCCTAAAATTGATTTTATTTAAAAGACAAAATAATAATTTATAGCATTAAAAATGACAGGAGTACAGCAATAAAGGGAAAGGAATTGAATTAATTTTATAAAAAAAATTATATAGAGTGCATGCATAAGTGATGTAAATAAATTATCGATTGAGTAATGTGATTAAAAAAAATATTTACAGAAAGTTCTGAAGATGGGGTCGCTATCCCAAAACGTCAAATGGAAATAATATATAAATGTTTCATAAATTCTTTGGTGAAAATGATCTCCTATTGATTTATTTGTTCATTTCCTCATAATAAATACATTGTGACGTTTCGGAGGCATTATCTCCATCTTCAGACATTAATATTCTCTAAAATACATCAACACAATTAACAATTAATTATTTACAATAAAATTACATTGGATTACTTTTTCAAACTAAATTTCAAAAATATGCTCAAAATTTTTACCTTTAATTTAGTTTAAAATATAAAATTATTGTCATATAATCAATTTTACAATTTCGTCTTGATTTTTATTTATACATTATTAATTATATTATATTTATACATTGCTGTAGAGTATCAATTATCTGTTGTCTCATCCCTGCCAGAAACTGATCCAAATTATCTTTGTAACTATTTATCATATAATTCAACCAGCTTATCTCTCACACATATACCTAGTCTTACTAATTTTGAAATATTTTTGTGAGCTATTTCTTACTGTAATTAATGTTATATAATTATGGAATTAGATACTTATTTTTCTATTAATTTATGCGATTATTATATTTTTAATATATTAAATATTTTAGGATTTACAAAATCAAAGGACACCGCAGTATTTTATAGAAAAAGTAGTTTCAATCAAATGCTCTGAAACTTTGCAGAGAGCTATTTTTTTTTTTCATTCTGACTAGAAGTCTCAAAAAATTCTATGACAGGATTTTGAGTTATTCGAGCATCTGTGTTAGGTAGTAATCTACTTCCCCATGTTTTCTATCCAGCCAAGGTTGGATTTGATGTATCAGCCTATGGGTCCACCTCCCTTTCAATGCCGTATCCCAGCTACGTTGCCATCTCTCGGCCGTCTGCTTCCTTTCCTCGGTACTGGAGATGCGTTCAACTCTCTTATATGAGCGTTGCCTCTCTTCTGCGACCAGCTCTATCGGCGGCATTCTGGCCACCACACATGCAGCTTCGTAGGAAACTGTGCGGAACGCGCTGATCACTCTGAGAACACTCCGTCGGTAGACAGATACCATTGGTCTCCTGTAGGCCAGTATGTCCAATGCCTCACTCCATATCGCGGCTGCATAGAGCAGAGTAGATGGGACCACACTTGCTACCAATAGTCTCCGACTACTTCTGGGTCCGCCTATGTTGGGCATCAGTCGGGCCAACGCTGTGCTCACTCTAGCCGCTTTATCGCATGCTTGTTGGATAAGCTCCTTGAACCGCAGCCTCTCATCGATTATAACCCCAAGATACCTCAGGGAAGACTGGGACCTAATTTCTTGTCTACCCACTCTCAAGGTTATTTCTTCCTTCCTTTTGCGACTACTAATAAGAAGGGCCTCTGTTTTCCTGCCTGCCAGCTGGAGCCCCACTGATGCCAGCCAATCTCGGATCAATGAAATGCTCTGGTTGGCCTTCAAGGTCACTTCATCTTTGTATTTTGCCTCGATCACCACTGCGATGTCGTCGGCAAAGCCTAAAAGTATGTGTGTGTGTGTGTGTGTGTGTGTGTGTGTGTGTGTGTGTGTGTGTGTGTGTGTGAGAGAGTGTATACACTTGAACGAGTAAGAATTGAAATAAATATCGTTAAATACGTTATTGTACCCGATGCCTTACCATTCCGGTATAGCTAAAATGATACCTTAATTCGAGTTAATGTCGCCGAAACGTTACAAGCTATTTAATATGAGCCAATGAATAAATATATTAATTGCAGGTCATTTTCGCCCAAGAATATATGAAAAGTTCCTGAGGACTTCCCAGTAAATATATAAATAGGATAAATAAATGTTAAAAAAGGAAGCTTGGATTACCTATGACACCAAAATAAAAAATAATGAATGAAAAATTATGATTGTCGAATAATAATAGCGCTCTTTATATAATTACGCAGACTACCAGCGTTCCCGTAAGTACTGTTTTATCAACAGAAAGCTTTATACAAACTGAGGGGAGGGGACTCTAACCAAATAGCTACTCATTGCATCAGCTTGATTAAAGGATGCTGCTTATCTATGTTTGGGAAAAAAAAAATTTAAAAAAAACAAGAAATCTATGTCAGTGTTTTGTTTAGCTTGGAGAAGGGAAAAGCTAAATGAGATGTGGTCATGGTTAGCATCGAACAAAGAGACCTGACCGAGGGGTTATAGGAGGGAGCAAATGCAAACAATACCAGATCAAGCTGATGAATTGGAAATAGAAGCCTTTGAAGTCGTTCCCTCTATTGGCTGAAAGGGGTGACTCTCCATAATAAGCCAAACAGTAGCAAAGAGAGCCGACACAAAGAAAGGCAAACACAACATCCCCAAATGTATTTTCTTTATATACTCATAACAAGAGCCTTTCCATTTAAGTAATATTAGCATTGAGATTATTATTTTTTTTTTTTACAAATATTTAATTTTTAAATAAATATTCCTTAGAGGGTTCGACAAGACGGTGAAAATTCAATAAGAAGCTAATTGAGAATAATCACAATATAGATTTATAGGGACAAAATTATTTTATAATCCTATTCTATAGAAACTTTTACGCTGATCCAAAAAGTTCCAGTGAACATAAGGCCGCAAAAAAATCAGTTACAAGCTAGAGCAAAAAGTATTGGAAAAACACGCTTCGGACGATCTCTTAAAATAAAATATTGATAGTGGTTTGAGTCTTATTTCCAGTCTACAAAAACTTACTCTCATTCTTCTTTAGCTTATAAACAGTGAGAAATGGTTATAATAAATAAATGAAAGGACATATAATGAAATCAACATTTTTGTAAGTCGTGTGAACTCGGGTGTCCTGGCGAGTACGGTGTTCTAGAACGAATTTCTTGCGATTCTTCTCCTAGTGTTCCAATAGGTAGAAGCTGCGTTTCGAATTACTTCTCCTCCGTGAATCAAAGTTTTGTTTATATGGATGAAGGCATGTGATAACCCCCTAATTCTTTTACGTATAGTTTAGCAGTCTCCTTTGCGTAGGCATCATATTAATCAGCATCTATGAAAAAATCACTGGCCAACGTTGTCAAAATATTTTTGAATCCATGGAAAAGTTTCTCATTGAAACCTGTAATAGTCGATGACAACGTAGGGTCACTAAAGAAGTCCGAGCAGTGTTACCATCATTGGTGGAATCTAGCTAACCTCACTAGGATTAGGCCGATTCACAAATATACGAAGTTCCGATAGCAATGACTTTTGACTGAAAATTAATATCAAAGTCCTTTTTTAATCAACATTCATATCGATAATCGAAATTTGATAAATATCGTATTGAGAAATTCCAACGTGTTTATAAATTTTTAACGTCATCAGCACATCTTCCTCATAATTTTTCGTCGAGAATCATTCTTGGAAATCCATCATCATTTCCCAAACCGCTACAACTCTCTTGAGAGCCCTGAATTTCAGCCATTGTGAAAATTTGTACATGCTTTTCACCATATGGCTACTTTCAGGTAAAGAAAAAACCCAGTGTTTTATCAAGATGTCTTAAGGTTTTCTTTTTTTTACAGCAAACAATGAACCAAGGTAATAATAATAATAAATATTAATTTTTAATGCTCTCATTGTAGATTTGATCCACTTATATTGTTGGGGAACTGATATAATAGGAAAGAAAAATTAAAGCACTGGCATCTTCTTCTTGACAAGAGAAATCAACTGATCTATCTGGATATATATCACAGCTCGCCAGCCAAGAAAATGTAAACATTTCAGTTCATCTTTTTCAGAGTCAAGATGCACAGTCTCCCAACAATGTTCAACTAATTTCATCTTGAAATGAAAACTTCAAAAAATCCTACTTTTCGCGCTAATTATGCAATTTTGACCATTGTGCGTTGCTTTTTCTTTAGTGCGGCTTTGCTGACAAGAATGCTACTTACCTCGACCCGCTATATCCGGAACCCGGCTTATCTGAAAAAAAATTTTATGCTGCAATTATCCTTCAAATACTTTTTTTTGTACACAAGAAACTGATTCAAAATAATGTTAACAGAAATTCCTAATTTTAATTAAGTAATTTAAGATGCACTTATAACATCTTTAACATGGAAAGTTTTTCTTAATTTTAATCCAATTTGTATACATTTTGTATGTGAATCGGAACGTAACTTACGTCCAATTTTTGTTTTTTAAATACAGAGTTGGAATTCACTCAAAATTATGTGAAATTCTTAAAAGGGATGCATAAGTATTTGTTGAAAAAGTGAGCCCTAATAGGCTAATAACACTTCTTGTTAAAATATATATTGCGTTTTTTTTTGTAGTCCTCCCTCCATTCAGTTGGGTTTCTCATTTCTCAGGTACATTACCTAAGTATTGTCTTTTATAGTGTTAACTTGTAGTTTTTCTCACTTTTTCAATTTTAAATTCAATAAAGTGTGTTTTTTTTGCGTGATACTTAATAGTCCAGAATATTTAGGTTTTTACCTTGAAACCCAATTTTATAATGGATGGATTTCAATTTTTTTTTTAATTGAGTTTCTTGCATTAAGGAATAAAATGTTTAAACATTAAAAGCTTCCGCTTTTATTAATTTTATTTATTTATTTAATTTTTCAAAATTAAAAAATAATCCAATTTTTACCTAGACTTTATAACAGGTACAGTAAACGTTCTCGAAAAATAGATATTGAACTATTTCAATAATCGAAATTTCATTTTATTCCAAAAAAAAAGCCTAAAGTGTTATCATTTTTCATTCAGTGCTCACTACCTTGAAAACTACCAACCGCACGAAAAACATTGTGAATACCGTTTTTAAAGTTATCTAAAATTTGTTAAAATTTCAGTCCTATTAGAGCTCTTTAGGTTAACTAGTTCCCGAGATAAAGTTAAAAAAAAAGAACCGAAAAACGAAAATCACCATTTTTTGAATTTATTTTGGCAAACATCATGGAAACTGCTCTTCCTACGAAGATAATCATTATAAATTACTTTGTGGCGCATTTAACTAACTCAAATTTGGGTGGTAATAGACATCTGTATGTCTAATAGTTCCTGAGATATTTAAAAGATACTTAATATACATATTTATGTATGAGATATACAAAAGATATTAAAGATACATATTTTTCTTAAGATATGACTCAGTTGTATAATGTCGATATCGTGTGCATTGTGTTTCTTTGAAAAACTTTTATCTCGGAAGCAATTTGACGTACAAATGTCTATTACTACTCAAATTGAAGCTATTTAAATGGACCTTCAAGTAGTTCATTGTGATTATCTTTGTAGCAAGAGCAGCTGCATAGTTTTTCACAGTTTATTTTGTAAAATAAGTGGTAAAATATTTTTATGAATAACTTATAATTTTGTTAATTTTTTACTATTGTGTTAAAAAAATTAAATATTAATTAAAAGGAAATAAATATTTTTAGTGAACTATAATTTATTATATTCATAATATGCATAAAATTTCAACTTTTCCCATTTTATTCAAAAAAGGTTATCAGTTGGGCATTGTCGGGAGCAAAGTTTCTAATTCCACCCTTCTGACTGTTAATATAATTTTCATGATATTCCGAGAAAATGTATCTTATTAAAGTCTGGAATAGCAGGATTTTTGAGTTCGTGATAGTTTTGAAAATGGCCTGTAGGGGCATGAATCAGTATCAGTCGATAAAAAATGGGACGATAGATTGGAGTGATCGTCAGTGGGACCCTTGACATCGTCTTCACTCCAAGCATTTCAGTCGCTCCACTCCATCGTTCCATTTGGAGTGATCGTTATTAGAGCTACTTCTCATCAGTTATTAGAGCTACTTCATACCTTTAGAGCTACTACATTTATTCCACATTAGATTGCTATGATAGTCAATAAAAAAAAAAAAAAAAAAAAAAAAAAAAAGTATATATATTATATACATATATATATCTTTATATATATATATATATATATATATATATATATATATATATATACATATATATATATATATATATATATAGAGAGAGAGAGAGAGAGAGAGCAACATTTACTAAATAAAAGTTTTTTTTTCTCGGTTAACCGTGAGGTTAATATCTACAAAAAAAAAAAAATGTTTCGATCCCAGCTTAAAGGCTATTTATCAATAAATATTAAAGTGATTCGATCTTCTAAATTATTGATATTATTATCATGTTGTATATAACCTTGGTAATTATCTGATTTGGCCTAGAGGCACTCGTGTTGCTGGAGCAGGCGGGACCATAGCATAGCTACCGAACAGTGGCCAAACAGTTATCTCCCAATCCAGATCCTTCTTCTCGCTTGAAATATCTCTCCGTGGATCGGATGCCACAGTAAGCAGATTCCTAACCACCTACTTCATTCCAGAAGACCCCAAAGGCAGGTTTGATGTATTTTTCAAAGGATATTTCGAACGGGGAAAAAATGAATAATAACCAGAAACAATATTACAAATTCTTTTAATCATTTGAATGTAAAAAACGACAAGTAAATGAGGAGTATTCTATCAAAAGTCAATCTATCCACTTTACGATAATTTTCAGAAAATTAAAAAAAAAAAAATTCGGTTATTACTCCTTACCTTTGTTTCTAGAGACCGGTAGGCGACTATATCTTATAAAGTTTGTTGAAATAGATCCTTTCCTTGGTGATAGCGACGCCATAAAAATTCACAGAGATAAGAGTCTATCATTGACCGGTGCGTGGCACAACGAATTTTATTACGTTGTTTCGCTAATCTCCAATGTCTTTCGATAGTTTGGCCATGCGCCCCGGTGTCGGGATCAAAAACATTAGGTTTATAAGTCACTGCTTGTTGGTTATAACCGTGTTGATACAACTCCTTGTACTCCAACTACTTAAACACTACTAAGAACGATCAACCGCTCCTTATTGTAATATTCTCAACCTGGGGATAAGTTCAACTTTTATTTATGTTTATTAAACACCGTTTGGTCATGCAGATCGTTTACTTTCAACAGACAATGACTGGTATTGTTTGTGTCTGTATAGAAAATGTTTAAAGATTGCTGATACATAACCGAAAAGATTCGAAAAATGTGTATTACGAAACGGTGGTTAGACAGACCCCGAAGTACTAAAAATTATCCCAATCTTCATAATTTTATTTTTAGTTCACTTTGAGTAATTAAGGTAACTATGTTGAATGTGTTAGCCTTTGATCGAAAATAATGGATAAGTCGAATTTTGGAAGAAAATGAAAAACTTGAACATCAAAACATTTTTGATAAGTCTTATTTTTACTTCCATATTTCAATAAGTCGAGCTGAAAATATTTTCTCAGATATTTTAATAATGTAAGCTAAGAAAAATTTATATCAAACAACGATTGTAGCACACATTTTGATTATCAAAACAATATAAAATTTCCCACATGGGGTTTTATTCACAAAGGCCATTGAATTTTGTAAACCATACTTATAATTCATTAGTATAAGGATTTTTATAAGTGTTCCTATTTATTGGTAGCTTAAAATTAGAAATGGACTATGTAGTTCATTTGAACTAGTTCAATGAGAAGGAACTCCAAAAGGATCGGTTCCTTAAAGAGGGCGACTTTGCTCATCTCTTGCCTGCAGTGAACTTACTCTAGTTTTTTTTGTTTTTTTTTTAACTAGTTCAATGTACAGCGTTCGAAAATGGTAAGATCTCCAAACGAACTATTCATCGAAAAGAGCGATTTCTCCTACCTCTAATCCAGACCTCTCTATGCTGCTTTATATACCTAAGTTTGGCTTTAAGTGATACATTTTATATTTTCATTGGTATGGACTTTCAATTTATTTAAAAAATATTCCAATTTTAAATTAAAGTGCACAAATGTGATATCTGTGACCAACACCTGAAATTTTTTTCACATATTTAAATGGATGGGAGTTTCGTCTTATCTCACGAGAGCAGTTGTTTGCTAACGAATGGCAGTGCCATCTCTCGGTTCGAGATAAAATGACAAATCAAACCTTACTTAATCATTACGCTACCTCTAAGGATTTTAAAAGAACTACGAAGGGAAATAACTTATTTTTGGAAAAGTAGTGTTTTGAAAGAAATGGGTATCAAGCAGCCAGGGGAAGGCTGTGAATAAATTAACATTTGAAACAAAAGTGAAAAAATTATTTAGGGCAAATTGAATGTAGGTATGAAAACCTTTAGATGCAGTTTCGAATGAAGAATTTTAATCTGCAAAAAACTCAATTTTTATGAAAAATGGATATATCAGCTTTTGATAGAATATTCCTAAAATGTACTACATAAGTGACGTAAAAATGACTTGTGGAGAAACTATCCGTAGTACAAGATAACAAGAAGTATATGCTAAAACATCAACATTTAATTTGGGTTTGTGTTGTTTCGTTTATCATTGTTGAATATGTACATCAACTGGAAAATGAAAAATTTCAATTCTCTTTATCAACAGATGTTCTGTTGATAAAGAGAATGAAGCTATTCATTAGTCCCAGCCAGTGTTGGGCGTATTTCGAATAATTTTTTATTTAACTAACGAATAACGAATCAATTTTTATTCGTTATTCGTTTGTTGTATACAATTCGTATCTCGTAAACGGGTGAATGGATTTTCCATGCTGAAACGATTTTTTGACCGTTTAGAGATTAGATACAAGTAAAATGAGTGTGAAACTTTTCCGACTTTTTATTCGCTATTCTTCTTTTATCTCGTGAACGGGTGAATGGTTTTTCGCTGTTCAAACTATTTTCCGACTGCTTAGATGTAGGCTAAAAGTAAAATGACTGTGAAATTTTCCGGCTTTTCTTCTTATATCCCACATAGGAGTGTTTTGATTTTCATAGTTCAAAATATTTTCTGATTTTTTTGGAGTTAGGCTAAATGGAAAATACTTTTTTATTTTATTTTTTAGCTGGAAAATTATTTTTTATTTGAGCCATCAGTTGGCAAAACTCCAATTTTAGCATTTTTCAGGAACGGAATTTTAATATTTCTCGTTCGAAAGTTTTCACAATTTTCTTTTGCAAAATTATAGCAGTTTACTTAAATTTACATTCTACTCTGAATCGTGTATTGGAGAATCAATATTGAAACGACAGACAGTAATTTTATGAAGTTACTTTGTCAACAAACCGAAACAACTTTTGCGTTTACTTAGTAAATGAAACATATTTTTTATTTTTATCTAGGATGTGAGGGTGTTCAAACAAAATAAGTATATAAAACCAAAAATTATTTATTTATTTTTTCACATTCATTTTACTTTTAGCCAACCTCTAAGCAGTCGGAAAATCGTTTGAACAGTACAAATTCATTCAACCGTTCACGAGATAAAAGAGGAAAAGGGAATGAAAAGTCGGAAAAGTTTCACACTCATTTTCCTTGTATTCAATCTCTAAACAGTCGGAAAATCGTTTGAACAGGGAAAATCCATTCACCCGTTCACGAGATAATATAGGAAAAGCGAATGAAAAGTCGGAAAGGTTTCACACTCATTTTACTCGTATCCAATCTCTATACAGTAAATCGTTTGATCAGAGAAAATCCATTCACCTGTTCACGAGATACAAGAGGAAAAGCGAATGAAAAGTCGGAAAATTTAGACAATCATTTTACTTTTATCTTACCATTAAACAGTCGAAAAATCGTTTGAACAGAGAAAATCCATTCACCCGTCTACAAGATGAAAGAGGAAAAGTCCGAAAATTTTCACACTCGTTTTTCCGTTTAATTTACCTGTAAAGAGGCGGAAAACCCGTTCACGTGATATAAGAGGAAAAGCGAATGAAAAGCTGAATAATTATAATTCAATTAGTCGATTTTCTAGTTGAACAAGTCGAATAACGAATAAAAAGATAACAGATAATTTCATTTTATTCGATAATTAGAATAACGAATAAAAAAAAAATATTCGTTATTCGTTAGTCAAAAAAGTAACTAAATCATTCGTTATCTATTATCCGTTAGTTGAAATAAATTTTGCCCAACTCTGGTCTCAGCTAACTTTTTCATTCCAACATTTTTTTTGTTTTTAATTTAATACACACACACATATGTAAATTACATCGTAGATTTTTTTAATATGCCATAATTCTTATTTAATCAAAATTATGTTAGATTATTCAAAGGGGGGCATATTTATTTTTTGGAAAAGCAAGTCCTAACAGGCTAATTGCAGTTCTTGAAAAAATAGTAATTGAAATTTTTCGTAAAAGGCGGTTTGGTTCTCCTTTCTGTTTTATTTCTCATACGTATTTAAACTAAGAATTCACTACATTATTGTCTCCTGTAGTGTAAGTTCCTAAATGTTTTTTCTAATTTTTTTGTAATTCGATAAAGCCTATTTTGTGGTGGTATTTTGTCTCAGAGCAATCTAGTATTTGTTCCATTCTTGTAAAAGATTTCATCAGATTCGTTTGACAAGACGATATTTTAGATAGCTGATTGGATATTCATTTTTAAAGGATACCGGACGGGAGGATGTTTTGGAATTTCTACCCTTAACACCATTGATCAGCCAAATAAAAGCTGAGTTTACTAATTTTCTTTATAGAGCACAGGCTAGACCTGTTCTAGGGTTTTGCCTCTTCCGTATACTGCTACTAGGCGTATCCTTGCTAAACCAAGATATCCTCTGCCCGCATACTCCCTCACCGGGTTTTATCGACGGATGTGCCATTTAGCATGGCACAGGGTTTTTTTCCCCATCCCCAGCGAGCTATACTGAAGAGGGGAATTAGATTATTGCCTATAACGAGTGCCCTAACAGTCCAATATCCTCAGAGCCGGCCGAGCCGTTATCGGCCAATAATCGAAACAATTTGGTTACTCTAGTTGGATTATATTCCATTTGGGAGCCGATCGGCGGACAATATCCATTCCGTTTTGGAAAATCGTTTTTCTATCAGCCCCCTCTGTCATGACCTCCCCCCTCTCCCCACCCTCCCAATTAGCGGAAAAAAGTAAACTCGATCGCCGCAAAGAGCCCACTTTTTCCACCAATTTGGTTTATCAATGTGTTTTCTGAGCTCTACTGGACCGATTTCTGTGTATGTGTGTTCGGTTTCAGTTTAGGACTACAACGATTGGAAAATTGAGGGATACATTTTATTCTCGTAATAATTAATTCGAATCCAATGCTTTTATTTATAAAGAAAGTTATTGTCATATAAATATATATCAATAAACAGGATTACCAGAATTTTGTCTCAACCTTTTACTTTTAAGGATAGCAAATATAAATAAATTAAACAAAAAAAAAATGTTTATTTAGTTCTGACTGGTTATAAACCATTTGTGCTCCATAGTGTATGTTTGTCGGGGATCGGTCAAGGAAGAAAAAAGTATATATTTCATTATTTAATTTCATCAAATTGATATGAACTAAATGCTCAGTTTCAACAGTGCTGGTGATGACTAAATAAATTAAAACATCTATACATAAATGTTTACAAACATCGACAGCTTTAATGAAAACATCGATTTCTCTTTATATTCCGTACTCATGTTTCACATACTACTATTTTGTATGTTATCATGCCATATAATCCAACATGATGACTACTTTTCTTTCTTATTTTATTCGTTTGTAATTACACTGCAGTATTTATTATTAGATTTGTGAACAATTGTAGTATGTCTACTCATAATGTGTTTACCCATGTAATAAAATTGTAAGATGAATGTACGCATGTAATGTCTAAGGGAATGGAAAATAGAGTTGGTATGTAAGATAAAAAAAAATGTAACAATCATTATTATAATTTTTTTTTTTCAGATTTCTTTATTTTCTTATTCTCTATAAATATACAAAAAATTTATAATTTCTCAAAATATTGTTATTTCAAATTTCAAAATACATCGATATGTAAGAAAGTTAAGTCAAACATTGACATTTTCGATACATGGGTCTAAAAAAAAAATCGATAATTTTGATAAAACATCGATATCTCTTCCTCACCCCTAATTGTAGTTCCTCGCCCGTGAAGGGGCTTGTAGCCGGTGTGAACAAAGAGGCAAAATATCGCCACGACGTTCGAAGTAACGAATAGCTACTTATAAGGAGATCAAAAAAGAGCTTTACATTTTAATTTTAATTTCCCCATTGTGAATATTTTTTTTATTTCTGGGCCTTGATTTGTGTTTATTAGGTTTTATTTTGCAAATAATACTTCCGGCAAAAAATTGTAAATAGTACAGTGATTAAACATTTAAGAATATTAAACTCGTAAAATGAAAAGAAATAGTTATGCAGGATTACTTTGAGCATTTGTTTATTTCTTATTGATAAGGTATTTTAGTCTCAATAGCATCAGTACCCTATACGATGATGTCGCTCTGAAGGTCATTGTTTACTTTTGTATTTTACGACTTTTTTCAAAAACAACTTTTGTCAAGTACGAATTGAGTCCAAAGCATCTCCCATTGAAAGTGCCTGTTCATACAATGTTTGAATATATTCTGAGCTGACTCCCTCTTCCCTTTTCCACTGCCGAGCCGTTATAACCGATGCATTCACCCCTTATCCAGATGACAAACGAGTGGCTATGGCCGATATGCAGTTACAAGCGATGTCGTTATATTCGATTAAAATTGCATGTAATTGGTATACCGATTTCAAGGAGCCTGATGATTTAGTCGCAATAACCGGCTCGTCGCTATAACCGATGTCATTATAATCCAGTGTAATTTTAACATTAATTAAAATCTTGTAATTTAAAAAATATCACGACCAGTTGAAGATAGGCATCGCCTCGTTTTAAGCAGTTCGTACCCCATTAAATAATATAGGCCCTGGGTTTCGATCCTCTAATCTGGCCAAGATAACTCGCTGCAGGCGTGGGTTGGCCCTGAGGAAGGTTCCAGTGGCTCCAGGTAAGGCCTGATTAGCTGGAGACTGTCATTGCTGGACAAAATACCTGGGCGCTGAGGCGTTGGCGGCTTACACAAAGGAGCTATTGTGCCTATGTTAAATGGTCATCATTACACCAGCTGGCAGATAAACAACCAGAGCAAGACAACTGCTTCCATGATTGCCCCTTCTCGATTTACTGCGCTCCTCGCCCGCCATTCCCAATGCTCTACTTCACCTGTTTCTTATTGCACTAGCTAGTGTGGTTGGCAACACTGTTACCGAGACCATTTTAAGCGTATAACGCATTACATTATAATGGAATCTGGTATGGCTATCATCTATTGTCCTTACTACTGTTACTGTATCTTTCTAAGCTTGACAAACATTCATAACTTTAACTATTGCTAATAATAAAAAGTCAATCGGTTATTGGATGGAAGATAAACTGATAAAAACAAGCGAGTAGAAATTTTAAAAACTGTTCACAATTACAACTGCTGTTGCTATTTTGAAATAATAGCTGAAATTGACAATTAAATATGTGTTACTATGTTTTACGTACAGCTATATCTTTGTATATATATTAAGGTATCTTTTTTTTATTTGGTCTAAATCATGCGAAAAATTTTACGAAACAATTAGAAAGTTAACTACATAAAATGAAAGTGATTGAGTAAATAACAATATCTACCTCATTTTCTCTTGAACTTTTGTTTCATTAGGATGGGTCAGTAATTAATCACAGTAACAAGGTTGCCGGTTCAAAACTGCCTAATATGTATTATCAATACAGCGGTATTGATAATACCTCCCCTAATGGGGGAAGGAGGGAGGGGGAGGGGAGGGGTTATTTTAATGTTCGCATAAAAATTGGCATAACAGGGAGGTGCCGAATCATAGCAATTTTTCTCAGACGTATCATTATAGTTACATAAATGGATTTTATACAGTAGTGGTACAATATAATGATTTGCAATGATTACTATTTGATTTTGCGTGGATATGGTTTGAATTAGGTTTACAGATATTTAATATGTGTACGTTACTATAGTAGCTTCCATCTTTAGTAAATAGAGGCACAAACAAGGATCTACTACAAGTATAATTCAATTAAGTGACGTAACATTAGGCAATAAGGGTCTGTACTTAGAGTGGCATTGTGAAACAAATCTGTTGCCGGTTCAGGGATGTCCCGAAATGTCCAGTACAATTCTAATTATATTCCTAAATTGAAAACATTCTGTATCCAAAGAAATCTCATCACAACATCTTCTAAAACCGATGGTAATAAAAATAAAAAAAAACTCAAGAAATAAAATCTGATGATGGAAATGGTTTAAATTCCCTTGCAAAATACATATATACATACACATACATACAGCAAACAGAGATTTAAAGAATAGCTTAAATTTAAATTAGATATATTTTAATTACTTTAAAATTTTATTAAATGCCAGCTTAATTCATTCAGAAGCAAGCTCATTAAATGTGGCCATTGCACCGCGCAACGCTTCATGTAAAGCTAAAAAATATCGTGGAACAGTTCTGAACTGCTGACGTATTTAGAGCTTACATATTCAAAAGAAACGGAAATAGTTTATAAAAGACTATTAATTATGTCCTCCATAAAAAGAAAACAATTATATTATACCACATATCTCATTCACTGAGAACACCGTGACCGCAAAAAACTTGAATGGACGTAACCTTTGGCGTGTCTGCGAATAGAAAAAACAAAAGAGCGATACCGATTTTTTGAACTTTTTTTATAATTTATCCTATATCAGAATCCGTTAAATACACCACTTCCCATTGGGAATTCCAGAGTTAGGTGCGCTGGGGAAGAACTGAAGGACGCTACAAAATCGACTGTATCACTAAAAGAAACTTCATATTCCATAACTAAGGTAAACAAACTTTACTTATTAACAGCACTATGATGGTGTAAGTCTTACTTCCTATGATATAATAGGATCATATTGCTGTATACTTGAGTAATGCGCCCAATAGTGGCGAAAAATAATTGACTGGTGTTGAAGACAGGGATTGAAATTCCTAAGGCTGTGTTGAGACAAGGGATACTGTTAGGCAAGACCCACCCCTCATCAGCCACGTCGCATTCAAGTGATGTCAGTCTTAGCATCAATCATTCATCCCCGCGTACTTATCCCCTGCCGCGAGGGAGCTGCCTGATATCTATCTTCAACTTAACGCGTACTAAACTTATTTGGGGGTATTATACGTTCCTAAAGTATTGATCTTGAGAATTCAATCATCAAAACCCAACTTAAAAAGGCATAAGTTAATAAAGGTAAACATTAAAGGCATTGTATTCTCCTTCTTCTTTCAGGCTGGTCTGAAAATTCTTGGTCAATAATGGACCTCACGCTAGTTGGCTCTATCTATTGCAGAAACTTTCCAATTACGGACTCGAAACTGATTCCGTGAATTAGAGGATGTCTACAGACAACACCGTTTCACTGTATCCATTTTTGATCATTTTTTTTTTCTTCTACGGTTCTACCGGGCCTATAATGGACCCGTCACAGAATTAGATATAAAAACAAACAACTCTTGTTTTAAAATAATTTGAAAGAAACATGATATACTAAATAGAATGCTCTTTCTTTAAACACATTCAAAATCCTCCAATTCCAACCCTTCCTTACAATGCAGTCAGACACGTTCTATTAATTTGGTAGGTAATAGCGAATTAATCTTCCTTTAGTATTAGTATTTCCAATCTTCAGAACGAAATAATTCTCTAATATTTATCATCCATTAATATATCTATTTCAACTATTACTATTTATTTACTTCATGTACTTCATCAGCAAGTGACAAGTCTTTGTATACAAATATTGACAAATTTACCTGATATAAATTTATCTATGTCATTATGGTATCAAAGGGCTGAATATTTGCTAGTATAAAAATTATAATTTATTAATTTTCCTGAGAGATATGGTTCATTTTATTTAGAATATAATAATGAAAATGAGGATATTTATTCATTGTTATCCCAAGATGAGTACCGCTGCTGATTTCAAGTGTTCTATAAAACACTCAATAGCACTGATGCAGTTCTGATACTGAAGGCGGTTTGGTTATTCATCGGATGCTTGGAAGAATTATGAAGTACTGTTATATAACTTAAGTGGTTCCAGGAATTCTGTGTTTGTGTGTGTGTGTGTGTGTGTGTGCGTGTGGAGGGGGGGGGGGGTTAATTGTATAAGGTTTGTTATTTATTTCTCTCCAAGTCTGCGATAGAAAGGAATATTAAGATTAAAGATAAATCGTTTTGTAACACAGTATGACTTATTATTAATTCATGATTTGGAAACATTCTGTACACAAAAAAAAAAAAAAAAAAATGGTTATCCTAAATAAATACTGTAACACTAGACAGGTGTCATATTATTTTCTTGTTAATTTTCAGATGGACAATTAACATATTTTTCATTACATTTTTGTAGTATGTAACTAGTATATTTAATAAACAAATTTGTATTATAATAAATAATTAGAGTTTTAAAAGCTTTTTAATAGTATAAAAAATTAATATTTGAATTAATTACTGTTTATATTTTCTTTATGTTTGATCAAGGTCATTAAATCATTTCAATTATCAAAAATTGATTCTATTACAAGTGTCCTCCTTCTATAAGAATATTCTGGTATAATATAAGAGTGTTGGAATATTCCAAAATAAACTCTTTAATTATTTTAGAAGTTTATCATAAATTATAATAAAATTTAAGATCCATTAGTAACATTTTAGCTTTTTAATTACAAGGATTCACACCGCATTTGAAACTAATAAAAATGTCTCTTAATATACTGACAAAGTTAATAGAAAATAAATAAATATCAACTGTGAAGGAAAAATAATATCGTGAGGCATATGGTACACAGTTCTGTTGTAATGTAGACATAGTAACAGAATCTTAAGTTGGGTCCACACTATATAACAAACGACTTATTTTACAACAATTTCGTTGTACAAGTATTTAACAATTCGTTATACAACATATATTACTAAGAGCAATTGTATTTGATAACAAAGTTACAACAAAAGGGTGAATCGGTAGATATATGATCAGTTCTCATGATTTTTATCGTCTGGGGATTCATACTCAAGTTTGGAGTACCTGTTAAAAATATCTAAATAGAGCATTTCGAAGATTGTTCCTGAAGTGTGTGAGGCTCTCATAGATTTTTTTAAGTACAATGTTAAAGTAAGTAGCTAAAACCAATTATAAAAAATTGAAATAATTTAATCAGAATTGACATTTTTTTAAAAAAGTTAACGAGTAAAATATGTAGGTAGATTGTAGCTTTATATTATATAAGTATAACAGATATAAGGTTACAATATTTAAATGACCAAACTATCAAAAACAGCGGAGACGGGCGGACGATAACTTCTTTTCATTTCTATAACTTCCTTTGATCTTACCGACTCTAGCCGGCTAGCATATAACCTGTTATATAACTTATAAAACCTATATAACGTACATAGGTATTAGTTTTCATCCTGGGCCCTATTTCATAATAAAGTACAACAGTACAAGTACAAGTGGTAAAATTACAAGTGAAAATGTTCGTTTTTAGAGGTTACAAGTTACTTATGGTTAATTAGGTAACAATAATTTTATTCATTTTTTTTTAACTTACTGTTTTTTTAATATAACTATTTTAAATGTTATCGTGTTTCAACATTATAACAATGTTTTACAATATATAACACCTATATAACATCTTGTATATCACTTTTTTTATTATTATTATTATTATACTGTTTTATAATAAAGTACAAGTACAAATCAGCCTATGACTTACGTTGCTACAGCAATTACTAACACTAAAATGTTAAAATGCGATAACATTTAAAATATTTATATTAAAAATAGTAAATTTAAAAAAAAAGCATTGAATAAAATTATTATTATCTAATGAAGATAAGTAACCTGTAACTTCTAAAAACAAACATTTTCACTTGTAATTTTACCACTTGTACTTGTACTGTTGTACTTTATTATGAAATGGGGCCCAGGACGCGTTATCACTCGCTCGGTCCAAACTTATCCGAAGGTCCATCGCACTACCACTCTCTAGCGCCATTTCTGCTAACTAACTGCTTTCTATTCAATTCTAAAATTCGTATTCATTAGAATTATTACTGCTTTAATTAGATATTATTTAAAATCATTACTGCTGTCGACTTCCGGTGGTCAGGGGAAGTTGTAGTAATAATTTAAAGCAGTAATAATTCAAACTAGGGGGAGGGCCTGACCTCAACCGAAAAGGAACTTTTGGGGGTTAGCATATCTCTTGAGCGAGCGTAGCGAGCGGAAGTCGACAACTTTGATCTAATTAAAGCAGTAATAATTGAAATTAAGGTACGGCCCCGAGCTCAACTGAAAAGGATCTGTTGGTGGTTTTTTTTGTCTCTTGGTTGGACGTATTGAGTGGAAGTCGACAGCACTAATAATTTTAAATAATTACTAACTAAAGCAGTAACAATTTTAATAATTCAGATGAATAAGAATCTTATAATTGAATAAAAAGCATTTAGTTAGCACAAAGAGTTCTAAGAGAGTGGTAGTGCAGTGACCTTCGGGTAGGTTCGGCCCGAGCCAGTGATTAGGCGTACCAAATATAAAGTTGTACCCTGATATAACCTATATAGCTTATAAAACATATATAACATATATAACTTATACAACTTATAAAACTAGGTTATATGATGAGGTTTGTTACATAGTGTGGACCCAGCTTTAGAGCCTGAGTATTTATTTATATTAATCAAAAAATAAAGAAGTAAAAATACACTTTTAAAAGTAAACAAGAGACTAAACAATATATATAGAATATGTATACAATCAAGAGGTTGTTACTGAAACTAAGTAATACCCCAATGGCACTAAAACGTGGGGATGACGTCAGAGTCGGTGCATTCCCTGTCTAGATTCATACCTTTTTTTGCTGTTATACCTAAACTATTTATTCTTGTTATATATATATATATATATATATATATATATATATATATATATATATATATATATAAAATTTTAAAAACCATGCCTATATTAATGTTAAATTATAATAACTATTTTACATGCATACATATTTATCATGCAATAGCATGACACTGGTCGAATCCAACTATTGCTGCGGTATTGCTTTGTGCTGTTTTTGATTTATTGACAAAAAACATATTCTATTCTATTCTAACATTTTTGCCGTTAAAAATAAATCACACACAAAAAAGAAATACTGCAAAAAAATAGGTTTGTGTATTTGGTAGCAAACTAACATCGGATCACTATAAAGTAGTGTAAACCGAATTCTTAATATACTTAACAAGTCGATAATTCCTGATACATTTTAATGAGAGAGATTACTATTATTAAATTCTCGATGTAATGTAATTTTTTTTTTTTTTTTTTAAATATCTACAAGGGATAATATTTTCTGTCCGTGTTAATTATAATTGAAGAAGAAATTCATTAAAATAAAATGTTCCTATCTTTCGTCTAATTAACGAGACAAGAGTTTGAGGTCCTTAGCCGCTGAACACCGCGATAATTATACACACTTTCAAATGAAACTAAACATGTCCTTCTCCAGATAACATCGTAACTTTAATTAACAGCAATCCAGTTATAATTTTTATTTGTATTGAAAATTGTTATAATACCTTACATATGTATACATATATATTTTTTTTTTAAACTTGAAATGGGGACATAAATTTTTAAAAACTGATATGACATTTCAATTATTCTTCACGACTAAATGAAGTTTTTTTTCGGTTTTATTATTAATTATATCAGAATCTCCTTATAGGACTAACTTTTACGTTTCATTAGGCTTTTGGTCTTAAAATAAGTGGTGAAGAATGACTTAATGAAGTTTATTTTCGGTTTGATTATTAATTATTCATTAAATTAGAATCTCCGAATGTGACTAACTTTTATGTTTCATTAGGCTTTTGGTATTAAAATAACTGATCTTACTTTCTTGAATAGGTAGGAACAGGCACTTGGTCAGGTTTCATTCCTTGAAAATACATACCATAAAGCCATACTTTGTGGACTTTAACGCGGCATAATACTATAATGTGCACTTATTTTTTAAATATAGTTATTTTTTTGTTTAATTAGGGATTGATAAATTATTTGCCAGTTCTATAAATTTGTTTTATTGAAAACTAGTTTCGAATGTTATACATTCATCCTCAGTTCTAAAAACACACAAAAAAATCAAAAATAAGCAATTCAAAGTATAGTTTGGTATTATTATATATATTAAATTAGATTAATATAAATCAGTATTATAAAACATTTATGAATTATGAATTTAATTAAGACAAGAAATCAAATACATGTTGGTACTCACCAAGGTTTAAATGGATTATATCAAACAGAAAAGTTTGTACTGGTTTCTTCTCGCATTGTACTAACAATGAACGAAAGCCAGGTAGGATGTTTTTAGGTAACCGGTTTAAGGGTCAGGGTTTTTCCAGTGATGCCGGTGAGTAATTGTTTTTTCTGTTATAGATGGGAATAAATTTAAGATTGGACTATTGGAGATATTTATTTGGTCATTTAAACCAAAGATTTAAGCAAAAATGAGGATGAATGTATAACATTCGAAACTAGTTTTCAATAAAACAAATTTATAGAAGTGGCAAATAATTTATCAATCCCTAATTAGATTGATCCTTCTATACCATCATGTGGATGTCAACTGATTTTTTTGTTTAATTTTGTTTATAAACTTTACCTATAAACTTAACGGCTTCGTTCGATAATTTTTTTTTTTTTCATGCGTCCTAACTTTGACGTAAATCGGTTCCTTGTTGAAATCGGCGAGCAATATAACTTCGAAACGACTTAAAACGGGGTGACGTAAAACGGGGACTGCCTGTACCACAACTGAGCAAAATTTATCCAAATAATGAATGATTAATAATGAATAAAAATTATTTTTATTTTAACCTTTTAAATAATGATTAATTTATTTAATTAATATGCACTCGCAAAGTTATTCTGACCTTTATTCTTATTATTAATCTTTCATATGCTCATTTTTATTTTTCCATAATTATATAAAATATTTAGTTCCAAAAAGATGGCATACGCAGGGGGAGAGGGTGATTGGAGGATATCCCCCTACCCCGAAAAGAAGGAAACAAAATAAAGTTTGTATTTTAATTAATATTTTGGAAATTTTTAACTCTAATCTTTGATCCAATTTTCATGCGTATCCTTAAAATTTACTCCCAATTTGGCGATCATAGAATTAAGCTGATTACTTGTCTTCTTCTTATCAAATCCCCCCACGAAAAAATTGTTAACCCTCCCCACGAAAAAAAAAAAAAATTCTTCATACGACGGGAGAATTTAGCAAGTAACACATCGCGGAATCTCGGGATATGCACCGGGTACAAATACATAATTGAAATAATAACGTCGCTATGATTGAAATGGACATGTAAAGCTGTTGAACTGGATTTGGTGGATTTGAATTGATAACCTGGAAAAGGTTATCAACGCCGAACTGACGAATCAAAGACCGAGGGGTAGTCCGAGACGTAAATGGGGAGATTGTGTATGATCTGATCTCGTAGATTTGGACGTGGTTCAGGGTTGTTAGTGTAATCGGTCTCCAGATTTTTTAGGGTTTCTTCTTATTATTATTATTATTATCATCATATAGAATAAATAAGTAGATAAATAGTACTTCTTCTAATTCCTCATCATTCTAATAACATTCAGAGTTATATTAAAGAAAGACAACTTTTATCCGGACTTGCGAGTACCTAAAAATGTAACTAGTTTTATAATTCCATAATAAAAGTAAAAAAATACAGTTCAACACGCTTCTTGAATTGAAAAAGCCATATTTTAAAATATAGCGATAAGTCATTATATTATTATTACAATATTCATATGAAGATAAGTAACATAAATTTATCATTTATGTAACATTAATTAATATTTTTACATGAATAATTAAAAATATATGGGAATATTTAAAAATATTTTAAAAGTACATATTATAATTTGTAATACCGTTTTGTTCACTTTGCCTGAGTTCAACGTGGACTTTTAATAATGAAAATGAAACAGAAATCATATATTTACAATAATATTATATAATATAACATGTAAAAGATTTATATGATAACGATTAGATTACAACATTGGTTGATGCAAAAATAATGAAAGTTTTTGAAATTTATAGAAAATATGCCATATCATTTCTTCAACAATATATATTTAGTCAATATCATCATTTCAGAATCTATACACTTTTGTGAATGCACAACAAGCTTATTTATCCCAGCGGGAAAGAAATTTGGATCACTGGAAAAAATGAAATCCCAAAAAGCATTTTCAATTGAAAATTTTACTCCAATAAAATGTTGCCCAGGAACATTTTTTATTTTAAAAATATGGAAGTCAGTAGGAGAGAGATCAGGCGAATGGGGTGAGTGTTGAAGGATTTCGTAGCCCAACTCTTGCATTCGTCGTAGCGTTGGTGTTGCAATTTCTTAACAGTATTTGACAGGAATGATAGTCTCACCAAGATTGGGAAAGCTGCAGTGTATCATACCGACAGTAGACCACCATACTGTGACTATAATTTTTTCTGGTGCAAGTCAGAAAACCACTGCTGCTCTGTGCAATCGTTAACGGTCCCCTGATATTATCACCAGTTGGCGCAGCACTGCTCCTTGGTTTAAATTCGTAATAATAAATTCGACGATAATCGTTCTTTGAAATTTTCTTTTCAAAAGGCTTTAAACAAGCAGAACAAAATGATTTTTGTAATAAATGAATAATAAATAATAAATGAATAATAATAAATAATAATATGAAAATAATAAATGAAAGAGAGGATATAGAATACACTATTGGTTTTGAAAAGTAGCGCAGGTGGAAACCTGCTTTACTTATTTTAGCATCAACCCAATATTTATGCATAACACGAAATAATATTCATTATAACTATATATAAGTAAATATATATATATATATATATATATATATATATATATATATATATTATGTCACTCTTATATTAAAATTTTATACTAACAATAAATCTGTCTCAGCTATGTATCATCTAAAAAAAATTGAATATTTTTAATAAGCAATTTACAAGGGTACGTGAAAATAATATAGATGACAAGTTAATAGAATTCCTTTAACTTTTTTTATAAATACCAATCTGGATATTGAATGAAAAAGGAACAGATTGTAGACTGAAGGGTTATGAGGAAAATTTACTTCAGAATATTATTTAGAATATATTTCCAAGTTTTATCTAATCGCTGCTTTAATTCATGTACAAACAAAAAATATAACTACATATCACGCAATTAAAAAGTATCATGAATGGTGAAAGTGCTAAAAAGAGATAATAAGAATTATTATTCGAAGAAGTCTGTATAATGAGACCCTTAGGTAGGTCCGACCGTGTCCTTCGTTTAGAACCCTTAAACCCTCACAAGCGTGTAGTATTGCGGGAACCTGCCCCGTGTCTATTTCTAAGTTATATCAATAAAAAATGTATGAACATCTGATAGCGAATATAGAGAATACCTGTTGAAAACTTTAAATAAATTATAATTATAGGAGGCTAAATAAATAAATATTATGTTTTGTACTTTTTTCAGGGATTACTTGCCGGCCTTAGGGCGGGACACCCTTCACCCTAGTATATTTATAAAAATTTAATCAATTATTTTCTTCTTTTTTTTTAATAATAAGTTTAACTAAAATATAGGAATAATATTAAAATAAAAATACTAAATCACATCCATTGTCATCATATTCTAATAAAGATATCATTATTAATTATTGTTCAGAAGGAGGCAAGGGGCTTGTAATGATATGTTTCGTCAATTGTGATGCCAGTGAAGATTATTGAAGTAATTACTAAATAATAACATCATGTTATGTAATTTCACTGATGGAAGTAAATAAGTAAGTAGGCAGGTCAACTGATCTTTCTCTGAAGGGAGGGGGAGAGGGAGGTATAGGATCCCCAGGATAGGGTGCTCGGGACCGTAACTAATACAAAGTCACTGTCTCCAGTAACATGATTAATTAAGCACCGGCGACCATACACCTGAACTTTCGGGATCGGCCAATGGTATCCCTGCAAAGGGCAAATGAAAGAAAAGCTTTAAGGATATCAAACCCGAAAAACTTTTCATTATATTTTTGCGTTGGGGCCGGCAAGTATAAAAGGAAAACGAGGATGCGGGAATTTTAAAATGATTAAAAAGCCATAATAGGAGTGGAACATCCAAGCGAGGGAAAGGGACTGGAGATGTCTATAGAAAAAGATCTTAATTATGCGTTACGGCTTAGTGAATGGAGTCCAGCGGGCTTTGCTCTAAACGAAGCATAAGTAACAAGGCTCCTACCATTAAAGCAATGAGGAGCTGCCTCTAAACTCCAACCCTCCCCGGATTGATCGTCCTCATATCCTTCTTTAATTAATAGTATCTCTTAACGACTGCTTTTGTCATCTTCATCTCATTTCCTTAGGACTTCCTAAGTTTGGTCCAACATCTGCGATGCCTTAAGGTGTCTTAATGATTTGAAAGAAACAAAAGAACCTAATATAAGCATTTTAAAAATATTAACGGCTGTTATTATAAAGGAATCTGTCCATCTAAACTTTTAGCTCCCTCTCCATTTCTCCAATCCCCTCCAATCTAACCAAGAATAATAGATAAGACAAGAATAGATTTAGTCTAATTATATGGAGAATGTGAAAACATAGAATAGTAAACATAAAAATATATGAAATAGTATGTGATATGAAAATATTTATACATGAAATATGAAAAATCTGCGCATCACACAACTTTCACTTACCACCCTATTAATAATAATTACTAATCAATTTTAAAAGTTTCCTTGGAAATTTCATTTAGTTTTTATCCAATAATATAAAAATAGAAATTATTAATTACAACAATCACGTTTTTCGTCACTCTTCATTATCTTCTACGACTTTATATGCTAGATATCATTTTGTTATAAACTCTTTAGCTTTCTAACGGTATATTATACATCTATATTATTACTCTTATTTCCGGAAGTTTGTTTTCAACCTGGTAAAATATTTCTCCTTTTTTCTCCTTTAGTTAATTATCAAATTCTTTCATAATTTATATTTATCCATTTTTTTATTATTCATAATAATGATAGACGGTTAATTAATTCAAATAAAGTCCGTTCATGATTATAACACTGAATTTCAATGATTATAAGGCCTAACAGATATTAAAGATCATTTAAATGTACATTGATATAACGAGTTTAGTCAAATCGTTTCAGCCGTTTTCGAGAAAACTGTAAAAAAGTGTAAAATAAATTATATTGTATTAAGTGATTTTGGTGAACTCCCTTTGGAAATTCTTTACATGTTTTAGTATGTGTCATTTAAGTAGGGGTATCGTTTGCCAGCTGTAGTCACCACCATAATCACTTCTTGTAGGGTTTGAGCGATATTTTTAGATTCATGATGGTAAGAGGCGATATTTTTTAGGGGTTGCCAATCATGGTTTCGCAGCACTGCCCTAGAGGATCGGAGACTTCAACAAATTTTCATTTCCGTTTTCATTATAGGGATTTTAAATCACCCAAGATTTACTTTATTGTACGCTAATCAACGTGATTGTCGAATTCTGAACCTTTAAAATTTTTGACTGAATAAGAGCAGTGGAATATTAATCATTTTTTTTTTTTAGAATTTCTAACTTAGATCCTAGACTACTGGCGGACTAACTATAGGAAACGAATCCTTTAAAAGACTTTGTGTTATTATAATATTATTTATTTATTCTGGGAAAAGTCCCTCTAGAATACTAATAAAATTAAGAAAAATTGGGCTTGAAGCCTAAGACTAAAAAAAAAAAAAATACTTCAAATAAACAACTATAATAAAAACGTCTGTAAAATAAAAATAAGTAATGTTACACGTTTCAGAGGTTTAAAGGTCGGATAAGGAAGGCTCTGCCAAATGCCTAATTAAATATTACTTTTAAGATGTTTGGTTTGACCTAAAAACTATAGCATGGCGTGGAATATAAGTTCACCTGATGCTGTACCTTTGACCACAACATATGTAGTGTTGTTCCTCTGACCATAGTGTTTTCCAGCTCTACGATATAGAAAAATAAGATATTGTGGCCAGGCTTCCAAATCGAACGAAAGCCGAGGGAACATCTCAACTTAAAGAGTGTCGGTTATTAGCAGTTGATTTTTCTTTATATAATGTTGATTAAACGAACAGGAGAACTTAAGTCATCAACAATTTTATTGATATGGTTAAGATTATAAATATTTCATAAATGTATACATTTCTGTTTAAAAAAGAAAAATTACATGGTTTATTTCCTAACTGTTAGTAGTTATTATCACCTGGTCAAAGGTACAACAAGCGGTTGTACTTTTGGCCACATGGTAAAGTTTTTATTTTTGTAAAAATAAAAATAAATATTCTTACACAAAATTTATTGTTTATAACATATAAAATTGTTGTCGAGATCAGTGAAGATGACATTCATGCATTCAGCCCTTATATATATATATATATATATATATATATATATATATATATATATATATATATATATATATAGGAGCGGAGTTGCTCATTGGTAAGGCACTGTGTTACCATGCTCCCGGTCTCTATTTATTTTTATTCTAGATATTTTTAATTCTTGTTTCTTATATTTTCATTTCATGTTTAGTCAATTTTTATTTTCCATATTTTTTTTTTTGTTTGTACACCTCTTTATTCCTTCTATTACAACTATATATCTCAAATCTATTCTAGCTCTCTGATCTATCTAGACGATGGCCTACATGTTTTGGGCCGAAACGTGGGCTTGAAACAACTACTTAACTCAATATTTTGTTTTTTAATGTCCCTTGTACTGGTTAAAAACAGCGGATTTGTTGTACTACTGCCCACAGGCACAGTAGACAATGCCGCCCTCCCCAACAGTTCCCATCTCCTATATTTTATATAGGTATATTGTTACAAACTAAGTGGATATAATTTTTAAATTTGTGTGTGCTTAATTGAGCTGTTTTTGGCACTTACAAATTCGTTTGCAACTAGAATTATAATTTCCCTCAAATTTTGCAGCTCCCCAAAAATTGACCCCTCCCCCCAGGCAAGCGCCTAGTATGCCTTTGCGTAAATCCATTACTACTGGTTACCTGACAATCTATAATCCTAAAATGAATTAATATTCATAATGCATGATTTTAATGTATTTTCAATTTAAAAAAATAATTGTTCATATCCAGATAACTGAAACAATTACGCATTATATTAAAATAATATTTTCCCAGAAATGTTTGAAATTCCAATATAACTAACCTTTTAAAGCGGAATCTTATCAATAATAAAATATACGTTATTGAAATGGTTTTCCGCCGGTTTTCCCTCAAGAGAAATGAAAACATGTGCGAAGCGGGGAGGGCAAAGCAGCGGGTAGAGCTCAAAGATAAATCTAAGGAACCGCTACTCCAATCACCTTTCCCTCCGAGTTGTTCAGTTCAAGCAATCGTTTGTCAGTCACTAAGTTTTCTTTCAGTGGTAAATACCCCTGCCTTTCCCCCAGCTCCTGGGGGGTAAGGTCGTTTTTCTGAATCTCACAGTTTTACTAGAACCTGCATTGCGCAGTAACATTTTTCAATGGAACATCTGTACAATTTGAAAAAAAAAAAAAGAAAAAAAGTTGTGTGGGTCTTTAAAAATTTATAATAAATTTTTGTTCAATGAAACATCCCCCCCTCTTTAGATCAACCTAAAAAATGTTTTAGGTTTCGAATGAAAGTTCTTTTATGATGACAAAAGACTCCATTTACATAGAACTAGACTCCAATCCTGTCAATCACAAAAGTGGCAAACAAACTACTCATGGTTTAGAGAACAAGCCCAGAAAGTGGACCTATTGGTCTTTTTTGTCTGCACCAAAGTAATCACTGGAAATCTACTATTCCTCCGGCTCGAACCTTCTGGCTTTCCTAATTAAATACCTATGGGCCGACTATTCAACGGAGGAAGCCATATGCTCCTGGATTCTATCTGAGCCCAGTAGGCTGTGTCTTAGTGAGTCATAGGGGCCACATTGCAATGCATTGTAGGCCAGACTTCTGTATAAAGGAATGGTTTAATCGCCAAGGGCCCAAAAATCTACCTGCAAGTACTCCATTGTTCAATTGGAGGTCATTTCTTTTCAAGTTGAATAGCCAATAGGTTCCATGAATAAAGAAAAATTCCTTAAGCTCCATGAATAAAAATCTAATGCATCATTTTGAAAAATCAAAATCGTGAATACAATATGGCAACCAAGAATTTTAAAATCTTTTGAAACCCACTGATCATGGATTTTTCGGCAGCGACCGAATCTGATATCAGATTTCCCATATTTTGAATGCTAATTCGTGGCCTAAGTCCATTTATGTTTAAATTGAGATAGTAAACATTTTCCGTTTCAATGAAATTAAAGATATACGTACAGAATATCAATGTATTAAACTCCTTAAGTGCATCAAAGAGAGTTAAATTTACAATAATAATTAAAATAGTAATAAATTATTAAGTGAATAATATGTGTTTTCTTACCAAGAATAAGCCACTTCCAGAATTAAAAATCTGGTGCTGTGCGCGCAACACACAACTTTTCCTTACCGACCTATAATAATAATCTTTTAAGATTAAGATTATTTTAAAGAGTTCACATAAACACAACTCGAAATAATTTTAGCAGAAGGCACTTCTTCAAGTCATTTCTCACAAAAGTATTTTAAATAACTTTAGTGTTACAATTCTGTACACTAAATGATTATGGTTTGCCAAGCTGAAAATATATTTTGAAAGTTTCGGTTTAGTCTCCATAGAATCATTTTGTTACCATTAAATTATATAAAAGTAGAAATTATTAAGTTAATTTATACTTTTATGTTATTACTATACATTGTTACAGAGCGTTTTGTTAACAATAGGTTGGCGGCTTGGTGGGAGGAGGTTCGGTCGCATTCGTCTCCTTCCGGACGCGCTCGGCTTTCCATCTAGGGTCTAGTAGTCCTTACGAGATAAGCTGTATCTTTAATAATACAGACTCGATTTAAATAATTAAATATAAAGGGAATTTAATTACCTTTCATATGATTTCATACAAAATTTACCATAAAATGCTCACTTTTTGAATTATGCGCAAATAAAATTTTCATTTCGCTATAACTTTTTCTTTACATTTCCTCGTTGATGTACTACATAAATGAAAAATTAAAGGGCTTTAATGAGAAGACTTTCAGCAAGTTTTATCAAAATCGTTAGAGCCGTTTTCGAGAAAAATTGTAAAAAAGTGTAAAATCGATGATAAAAAGTGGCACTTCTGGTCAGTCGCTTTTGACGAAAAAGTTGCTGTAACATCCCATGAATATGTCTACCTTAAATAAGAAGTTTAAGTTTCTTAAGACTTTTCGTTTTTGAGCTAGACTTCACGTACACACGGACACACAGAACAATTTTCGAGACTTGGTAATTTGGACTCAGGAGAACTTAAACGTGTATCTCCGTTGAAAACTCGAATTCGAAAATTTTCACGATCGCTTACTACATATTTCATATGTAGGTAGGGAAAAGTAAAAACTAGATTTTTCGTAAACTTTGAAACAGCCCATTCCATATAATTTAAAAGACTTAAAATTGAAAAAAAAAATACCCAATTTATTTAATATTTCTATACATTTGAAAAAACACCATTTATGCAATTCAGGAAATATTCTAACTGCTCAACTACATTTTGTGTACACGGGAGGGTTGTATATTTCATTTACTCTGGAAACGTATGTTTTAGAGAAAGAAGTATATCGATATCATTTACCATATTTGAGATAAAAATAAAGTATTTGTTTTTTCCCCTCAGCCCCTAGGGGACAAAACGCTCAAGCATGAGTTAATTTTTTTTCATTGTAGAATCACCAAAAAAAATTTGATCGAAATCGTTGACGGACGCTCCGTGCACTCCACTTATGAGAGTTCACTAAAGCAACTATCCAAAAAGTAAGGTTAACTCTTCAAATACTAATTTTATTATACTAACTAATTAATTCTTAATCGTAATTATCGTCATCACTGCCTTTGGAAAATCCGTAGTTTCTGGCATTATCAATAATGGATTGGACTTTAGTCACTATAAAAATAAATTCGTCACCTATGAAAATAAAAAAAATAAAAAATTTGTGTCCAAAAATATCGTGAACTCTGAATATACTTAACCAAAAATGTTTTATATAACAGGTGATTTCAAGTAGCACATGTTACTACAAATTACAACAAATAACTGACAAATGGACTTAAGCAACTTTCAATATAAACGACATAGGCTGAATGCATGGATCTCGTCGTGGGGGAGGAGGTTAAGGTAGGGTCATCTTCCTCACTCCCCTGTCCCCCCAATTATTTTAAAAACCTAAAAGTTGAGAAATTCGAGAAGCTCTTCAAACTACGAAAATTGTAAAAATTATGTGGTAAAACATTTTACTCAAAGAATTACTAAAATTGAAAAACAATTGTTGGGAAATTTTATATATCCTCCCCCCCCCCCCCCCCGATAAATTGTTTAGCAACGTCTCTGGTTGAATATATATGTACTATTGATATACGAGAGCTGAATGTACGCCCGATGACGGAGGAGAAGAGGCAACTGAAGTGGTACGGACACGCCTGCCAACTACAGTGACCCAATAAAAACCATGGGAGACGATACCATTGGGATGATGATCAAGAGGACGGCCAAGGACCTTCTATATCAGCCACATAGAACGAATTGGGAGACACACAGGAAAGACCATAGGAGAAATGAAGAACCTTGTCAGGGACACAGCTTGGCACAAATGGTTGTTAGAAGCACCTCCACGCTGAAAGGCAAAGGAAGAAAAAAAAGAAGATAAACAATAATTATATATCAGTGATGAAAAATTACTATTTTACTATAAATGTTAATTTTATGTATCGAGAATTGTTTGTCAAGGAAGCTTCAAATTCAGTACATTGAGGTTCAAGAAGCATACATTTGGCATATAGATAAGTAAAATGATAATTACACAATTAATTAATTAGTGATTAATTATATATGTAAGTATGCAATATGTTAGTTATAATTAAAGTCAAGAGAGAAAAATAAATGTAAATAGTAGTAAAATAATGAAATAAAATAAAAGCAACTGCTGTTCATAATTATTAATGTATGTGATTATTCCACAAAGGGGCATTTTGTATCCAACATTCCTGGTGTGGCGCGCATCAACACTTTTTGACCGGATCGATGTTTATTATTAAATATATATAGTTATAATTTATATAATTACTACCTCTGCAGCCCCCGCGTAATAGGGTATCCCAGACTTGGGGGGGAGGAGCTCCTTATCTTAAAAACATTTTATTTGAATAATAACAACTTTAAGACAGACCAAGTGGCCCAAAATCTACTATTTAAGGAGGAAAATCTCAAATATCAAGCAAACATAATATAATAGTTGCAAAGACTAAAGTATACCTATAATTTTTTATTTTTTATTAAAATATCGATATTTGATACTAAAAAAAATAAAAATAAAAACGTCTATGAATGAAATTTGGTAGCTAAGTGATAGTGAATATGCCAATAGTGGCGTTCCAAGGTGTGGGCGCGGTGGGGCGGCTCTCCCCCAGGCACCATGGGAAGGTGGCGTAAAAGTGGAGAATACAAAAATATTACATTATTTTGAAAAAAGTTAAAATGCAAAGTGAAAATATCACTTTACCATAAATTCACTGTCATCAGAGGTTTACAAAAAGAAAATCCATTCCCATTTTTAATTAGGGCTGGAGGAATATTCTATACACCTAAAATTGGGGCGTATGAGAAATAGACGGCCCCGGGTGTACCAACACTTTCCATACCAAGAAACGATTTTGGAAAAAAAACAACAACACCGAATTAGTAACATTTTATTCAATGAAATTTCAAAATTTAAAAATGAGCAGTTTTGGGAGAATCACCCATGTATATCCTACAGAAAGCAACTAAACTTTAGATATTCGCTAAATTTACAAAGTATTATCAAATTCTGAAACTATGAACTGTCTATATTTTTTCTAGTTCTGTTCAATTATTTCCATCAAATGAATTCACTGCCTCTTCTTTTTTCAATTTAGATTTATATATGTATATAAATATATTGTTTATGTATATATAAAAAAGGCTATAGGTTCTGGCAGTTAAAGTATCTATATAAATACTTTAAAATAATATTTTAACTTATATTATATATATATATATATATATATATATATATATATATATATATATATATATATGTTTTTATATATATATATATATATATATATATATATATATATATATATATATATATATATATATATATATATATATATATATACAGACAAATAAAAGCAAAAGTAATTACCTATAATTTTATTAAAAACAAAATGTTTACCGATATTTTGAACTAAAATATGGTACATAAAGATGTTGAATTGATGAAATGAGGATGGACCTAATTCGATATGTCTAGCATATAATCTAAAAAGTCTCTAAAAGAGCCTTTCAATTGAAACCGATATCCTTATTGCTGACAGACTGCAAATCGAATTATAGGTTTGTTTACACTTTGCATTATGGCTAAAGGCTTCCTCTTCTTGAGCTTCATCATTTAGTCGGGTGCTGATCTCCGTGCTATGTAGGTTGCTCTAGGCCTGTTTTTGTATTAAAATATTTTAAAACCATTACTATTTGGTTTATTTACGTAAGACATGTTTACAACCACGTTTTCGGTAATACAGTCATTTATAATTATGTTGTATTTTGTTGAGCTGGATACAATGTTAGTGTATTTTTTTTTTTAAATGTAAAATAATTTTAAAATAGGATCTCATTATTTTCTTTATATGTTCGGTAGACTCCTATGATATCAGTGAGTGCGCGATAGTCAAGATATATGAATTTATTAATAATTTAAATAAATCATTTGTTTAAAAATGAATCAATCATCAAAGACTATATTTTATGTTTAGGATATTGTTAAAATATAAATTTAGTTACAAAATTACCGATTTAAGTAAGTTTTTATTAGAATGTTTTATTAAATTTAGATCAAGTCTTTTTTTGTTAATTTATTTCTTAAATTATATTAGTCTTAAATTATATTATAACTTTCAATTGTTAAAAAATAAAGTTCAAACATAGAATTTATATTTATTACTATCTCTTGGATACACAATAAATTAATAAATAAGTATTTATTATATCTTGTCTCGTTAAATCTTTTTCATTTGGAGGATCAAAAAATAAAATAAAATATATAATAATAATTACCTCTTTATATATACATAATGTTAATTAAATAAATAATTAAGTAATTAAATATTATTGATATTAATAATAATTAAATACCTGTGAAAAATGAGAGGAACTTGTTACAGATTCCAGATATTTAGTTTTTTTTTCATCACTGTTTTAATCTTAGGGGTGGGGTAGATCTCGGCCAATCAGATGCCAGTTTTCTCTATAGTCAAATCAGCGTCCCTTACAATAGAGATCTATTTCTGATTCTTAATTATACTTATTCTGGTGTGGTTCGGGTCTGTGTCGGTTGGTTTATTTTAAACTTGCGGAAAGTCTTATAAATGTGATAATGATGATTTATCCAAGTTTTATTAAGTGTTCGGTTGTTGTATTATCTATTTCCGTTTCGAAAACTGTCTGTTTTAAAGAACTAGGCGGTTTAGTGAACATCAAGAAAGAAGGCCATATTGGAACATTCTGCTGTGAGTTATGAATTTCAAATAATGCATGCCTATTCATATTTTTTTTGTTCTAAGTTGCTTAAATAAGTCTTTTCAAGTTTTTATTTCTGGAACAAACTGTATTATATTATAATTTCAAATGTTAATATTTGTTAATTTTTGTATTAGTAATTGAGCCAGACTACAAAATAATTTGGAGTTTTAATAAACTGTTGGTTTCTTAAAAAAAACAAAAAAAAAACAAGCAATAAAAAGAAAAAAACTTGAATTTAAATTGCTTTTTACAAAAAAATAGTTTGGTCCAAAGGACAGGAAGAGTGAATGTTTAAATTAAGATTCTGCCTTATTAGATTTTCAGCAATTTATTAATTTGAAATCAAATTGCTTTATTATATGCTTATTTAAACCTCTTTTTAAATGTGTCATTCTATTGTTAATAGACTTTTTTTATCTATCTGTAATTTTTTTTTAAAGTGTTGAATTAAACATAAAATTAATGTAATAATATTAGCTGAATTTTGGGTAAATCCAAAATTTTGTATTTAAAAATTACATAAATATTTTATGTTTTGTAATGGGATAAAATAATTCTATGATAGATAGTAAATTTAAGAATCCGCCAAATTCATAGTGACTTTAGATTCCGCCAAATTCACAGTGGAAAATTCCACTGTATTAATGAATTGCAATTTTTTTTTAACATTGGTTACAAATTGTTTTTAAATATTCCTATTGTATTAAAAAGTCATGCATTCCAAATATTTGAAAACTTACCAGAAATATACTCTTAGTTTATAGCAATAATGTAATTCATTAAAACCTTTATGTTGTGAGGTATTTTTAAAATGTCTATTGCAGTTTGTAAGTTTTAAATTGAATCGAATCTCAATAATTTATTATTATATTAAAAAAATAATATATTTCATCTATTATCCTCAAATACTGTCCCAACAATCATAACACATAAATTTTATGACAGGAATAATTACGTAAAACAGAAACCTTGCGGTTTATTTAGCTAAATTTTTGGAACACCATCAGAAAAATCCTTTTTTTTCTCATTCGAAATCTTTTTTATTTTTAGTTGTTAGTTTTGTTGTTTTTAAATGTAAATAGTGTCGTTATTTCTAAGCTTGGGAGATTGAGGAGGGAGAGAGGGGTGGCAAAATGAAGCAGTCCCGGGACATTCCAAAACAAGCGTTATAATTATTTCTGTTACCTAACTATAATGCAATATTTAAATAATTATAATATTAATTAATACAAATTCATTTATAAATCAGCATATTTCTGAACATTTAATCATCTCTTTCTAACTTTCAAATCCTGTCACTAACCATACACACACTCCCACACCATAATGGTTTCTCAACTGTTTTAAACAGTGGTCCAGAAACTTTATAGAGCATAATAGTGTTGTTTTTTTAAACCCAAAATTCATTCTTTTAGATGTGAAAACAAATCCTGAACATTTCAGTTATTAGCAATTAATAATAGGATTTTTTTAAACAGGTTTAAAAATTGTTTTTAATTATGTTTTTTTTGTAGACAGATATAATTTATTTTGCAGTTCTATGCTATTTTTCAATTTTTATTTGTCTGGCATTACTGGTGCACGGTCATACAAAGATGTCTCAGTTTTTTCGGACATATTTTTAATATAAAAGAGTATTTGAAACAGATTCATAACAAAAATGAATATAGGCAAATAATAAAATTTTACTTGAATGAACTATATTTATTAAATTAAGAAGGAACAAGTTCCTAAAAGCAGCAAACAAATGCTTTTTCTTCTTAAAAAATGTTTATTTAAATTTTCTGATTCATCAAAATGTTTCCTTTGATTGAAAATTCAACACATTAAATTATATATATATATATATATATATATATATATATATATATATATATATATATATATATATAAATTAAATATATAAACTTTCAGTTAGGTGAAACAATATCTTGTTTGGTAAGGTTAAAGGGGGGGGGGATGCTCGAGGACAGATTGAAGCGGATTATGAACTGCTTTTTAAGGTTGGTTTTCGGTACCTCGACACGGGCTCATGTGCCCCACCAAACTATCACTACTCAGCACCCTTCCTACATCCAGAGCCTCCTACAATTTAAATCCTCGGTCCACGCACAAAAAACAAGATCCCGCCTTTCTGACCTCTATACCCCTTCCCATAGAATCAAAACATCCGAACGTTCCTTTCTAGCATCGTTCTCCTCTATCCTCTGGAAATACTTTCCTTCTAATATCCGCCATGCTTTTTCTCTAACCTCATTCAAATCCCTCCTTTTCCAACACCTTTCTTTCCAAAATGATACTCTCTAATTACGAAATTACAATTTAAGATTAACATCTTGATCAGAAGTAACTAATAGTGTTTAATGCACTAGCTTCAACTTCGCTAACCAGCCCATTATTTTCGTATTTTTCATTTTCTCTCTTTTTCTTATCTTTTTTTTTTTGATTAACAATTATTTTTTTCAAGACAAGAATATATATTGTTTGCTTATTATTTTATTGAAAATATTAATTGATCTTTCTTTATTTTGTCTTTTTATGGCCAGATACTATTTCTGTTTTATTTTTTTCGATTGTGTTATTCTTAAGGGACCTAGTCCCAGAATAAAATTCTTCTCCTATTCTATTATATATATATATATATATATATATATATATATATATATATATATATATATATATATATATACAGAGTGTACCAGGAAACTTCAGGGTCCGATTCTTCACCTCAAGAGCAACAAAGAATTTCATATGGACCATGGTCCGCTTCCTCACAGAAAAGCAGGAAATTTAAGTTTGTTTTTTTTAAACGGCACGATTTTTTTGAATAGGATGCTATCAGTCTATAATTAATTTAAGCTGATTAAGTTCCAATTACGGTATCTTAAAGTAGACAAAATTCCCTTTTAGAAGTATAGTTAGGCTTAACTAAATACATCGAGTCTTTCGGGAGGATCATTAGCGAAAAGTTGTATTTATTTTATTTCGTATAGAAGTGAGAAAAAAAAATTCCTAAGACTTTTAATTAGTCTTCTCTTAATTTTTCATAATTTTTCAAAGAAGTAATAAAACCTTCAAAAATTCAAAAATGTTCTATTTTTGCATTCTTAACAACAAATTGCATTCGAAACGAGCCCAAGTTGTCTCATCTACGAATATAAATTGAGATAAATAAATTATGCTAAAACATTAATATATTATGATATTAAATTTGCCCAAATAATTACATTATATAAATTGGAAAATATACATTCAACAAAACAGTAAAGATATTACCAAATTAATTATAATTATTATATAATCACCTAGTTATTTCAGCCTCGTTACTAAAATAAATAATATATTAAAAAAATCCTTAAAATCAAATTTCAAAATAAAACATTTTTGAAGGATTTAATACTTCCTTGAAAAATTAAGAAAAAAAAAGTTAAAAAAAGTATTTATTTTTTTAAATCACACTATACTTTATCAGCCCCCTGCTCGGCTTCAGATTCCTTCTAGGAAAACGTCTATCTTTATTAAACTTTGATTTCGTACAAGCGAAGTTGAATTTTCTTTTGTTTTTGGTTTAGAATTGTGTCCTGATTTACCAAAAAGTGTGGTGTGGAATTAGGTTTCCTCGACAAAGATGTGTTTTGAGAATGAAATTTATTAAATTAACTTTGTTTCTAGACAACAAAATAACACGGAATTAAAGAATAAAAAGCTTCTTTGTGAAATAAAACAAAACTTTACCAACAAAAAAAATCTCTTAATTAACCAAAACGATTCTGAATTTAAATGTGAAATGAAAATGTAATAAAACAAACAAATTAAATGCATAAATATTTAGAAGAATAAACAATTTTACCACAGCAATAACAAAAAAAAAAACTAAACAAAACATACTTAAAATAAAAATATCCTTTTATTAATTTTTTTAGGCCATTGCCCTCTTTAGAACAGCGTCTATCGCTGCTTTTTTCTCTTCCTCAACATATTTAAGTATGTTTTATAATTTTTTTTTAATAGTTTTGTGGTAAAATTATATTCTTCTTTAAAACATTTAAGTATTATTCATTCTCATTTGTCTGAATTTATTGTATTTTTATTTTTAGGGACGGTTTCATGTCATATTTAATTTCAGAGTTATTTTGGTTAATTTATATATTTTTTTTTTTTTGGTAAAGTTTTGGTTTATTTCACAAAGAAGCTTTTTTTTATTTTTATATTATTTAGTAAATTTCATTCTCAAAAGACTCATTTGTCGGGGAAACCTAATGCCACACAACACTTTTTGACAAACCAGAAGTCAATTCTAGACCGTTCTCATAATAGACTAACTTCATTTATACGATATTAAAGCTTAATGAAAGTAGAAGTTTTCTTAAAAGTAGGGTATCTGTAGCCCAGCAGGGAGATGGGAAAAAATTCACAAGTTTGATATTTAAAAAAATAAACCTTTCATTATTGGTCCCACTTAATGCAACCTTGGAATTAGTTAATCCAAACTCTATTTCTTAAAGAGAATTTTGTCTATTTTACGATGGTGCAATTGGAACTGATTTACGTTAAATAGTTTTTGAGTGATTGCTTCCTATTCAACAAATAACGTGTCTTACTTAAAAAATACAAAACTCAAATTTCTTGCTTTTCTGTGAGTAATCAGACCATGGTCCATATAAAACATTGTCAAAAAGTTCATATTTTCTTAGTAATTTTCACTACAGAATGTTGTTTTCTCCTGCCAGATTATAACTGGAAGCTATAGTGATTCCTAATTCTTGGAAGATTCCACTTGTATACTTATTAAACGTAGCGGGTGTTTTGAGAAACATTTTCTACTGTTGTTAACTAATTTGTTTATGCCCGCGATTCTCCAGCTTATTTAGCCAACCGGTTTCAAGCATGGACAGCTCGTGTTATTAGAATTGACCCGAGGAAAAATACTTTAGAAAATTATCTTTCTTTTATCATGTTAGAAGGAGCTTAAGTAGTTGTGAAAGTTTGTTAAACTGTATTGTTAACTTCTATAATGTAGTGAAAATGAGGTTCACGTAATCAAATCGGGTTCACTAAGGCTTTTTATTGATTCATCATGAACAACAACGCAGCAGATGTCAAAATTAGAGCCAGAATTTTCATGAAAAAGCATTTTTTATTTTTTTTATTCCACGTTTACCAAAGAATGTTGTTGAATAATCCACACATGAAAACCAATAGGGTTGCCGCTTAAACAAAATATTCTGTTGCAATTCGCCAATGTCTTCTCTTTCATTGTGGCCCACTGTCGTTACAAACATTATTATAATTACAATATTATTGTTACATTACAATGCAATATTGAAAGTGGTACAAGTCTCCTCCTCTCCTCATGTGGAGGTGGTGGTATATAAGTGGTATCATATCATATAGGTGGGTGGTAGGGCTGATTTAATCCTACGTCATTATTTACTTTGCCAATTAGAAACGAGTCAAGGAACTTTTTTTTTTAATATGATTCAGTTTGAGTAATGATGAATAATTGCCTTGTATGAAATTATAAGCCGTGGAATATTGTGTAGTGAGATTAATTATTTATGATTCGCATGAACAATTTTTAGATCCTTTGAAGTTTTCTGTTGCGCATGTATCACTCTACAAAAGTAAGGCAATTATCATTTGTAGATATACTTGTTCTAGGATGAGAGAGGATCTTGACCGATGTTGCCCCCTTCCGATATTGTTAATTTTATATAGAATTTTTCATAAAAACGCAAGTAACATCCGACTTCTCTTTTTAGCTGATCCTGCTAATACCAGTTTTATTTTATATCAAGAAGGCAATCATATGACATAATCAAGTCATCAAATAAGAAAACTATGGAGCAGAAGCTAAAACTATGAAAAATAAATTACCAGACAATTAAATATGCCTAAATAAATTAAATGCCCCGAGCCGGCGTAAAGGAGATTGTTAAATTGTCCCCAATGGGACTGGCAATAGAGTAATGGGTAGCCTGCCGCTGCACCATGGTTCGCAGCGAGGTGAGGTTGAGTGACACACTCCAGGAGAAATAATGTTTATATATATATATATATATATATATATATATATATATATATATTTAAGAAAATCAAACTTAAAATGTTCATTTTAATATAAAGCAGTAATATTTTTAAATAACCAGGATTTCTTTATTTTATTCTAGAACATGGCTCCTAATTTATAAGACATTAGTGTCTGTAACTGGCATGACAGAGATTTTATTTTATTGAATAGGCCATTTACGTGATAATTTATTGTAAAAATTCCGTCCATTAATTTAGGTCACCTGCCCCACAGTGCGACGTGTCAAAACGATGCAGCCCTATTCGGGCAGTTTTAACGCCATTGTTCTTAAACGATGTTTTATTTTTATTTTTTCTCTCTTCGACTGGTCTCTTTGAACGCCAACAAAACCGATCGTGTAGGGCCACCTTTAACGCCTCTTCTTTCTCTTGAATTTTGTTTATTCTAGCTATTGCAGGTCCTAGATATTTTAATTACTCTACGCAGTAGTTGTAATTCTGTTATATTTATATTACCAAATTATCGACTTTTCTACAACTAAACTTATATTTTGTTTTATCCGTATTTATTTCGTAACCTAATTCTTTAACCGCTTTCATCGACGTTGTAATATTTAAAAATAAGTTCAATAAAAATAATTTTATACTTGCCTGTGAGTTTTATTCTTTAATCGCACTCTCCAGTTAACTTTTCTTAGAGTTATAGTTAATTTTGATAGTATCCGCATCTTTACTTTATCGGTACCAAATTTTATATAAAATAGCTTACCAAGGCTAGCTATTTTGCCACCCAGAATCAAACCTTTTTTTGTACGAATTACCATTCTAATGACATATTTTAGTGCTGAATTAAATAAACCTGGAGAAAGATAACCATCATGTTTTAAACCTTCTTGGATTAATAATTATTGATTCGAATTATTTAATTTCTCGGAAATGCCCATCTTAAATGCATTTACTCCGCTGGTATTGCTCATTCGAAATACTATACTGCTTAAGGTGGTCGTAAAGGTAGGCTTTCTTTGGTACTGTTCACCGTGGTGGCTGGCAGTGGCTGCTGTTTGTTTAATACTTTGAGGGAATAGAACGGGGTGTATTTCGTTGGTACTCAAGGTACGACCTCATCTCCCCCCTCCCCCTCTCCGACTGCTGCGACTCGACCGCTCCTAAAGCAATCTTTCGGTTCTAGGTTATATGTCGAAGCAGAGATTTGATACAACAGTATTCATTAAATTTTAGGTCTGATATTAATTAAAAAAATTTCTTCATAAAAGTATTCAAATAAGAATCTAATAAACATTACATAAATTAAATTATGAAAGAAATTTTCATCTAAATTTACTAATCACCTATGATAAAAAACTGATAAATAACATCTTTACATTCTTAAGTGGTAATATTAATTGTAAATTCATAATTACTTTGCTAGTTGCTTTATTAATTTTCGGTCCCATGTCATTTGATCAGTAAATAAAAACAAAAGACCAATCCTTCTCCAAATATTTTATATTATTTTATTCCATTTCGACTTTGGCCTTTCTCAAGTCTATCAAAAAACACAATTGTTTAGTCATATTTACATGTAATTATTTATTACAGGATAATGTATTTTTTAACTTTTATATAAATATTAAACAATTATTTCATTTTTAAATTACGTACCATGTAAACGTACTGCATTTTATTGTTTAGGTGAAAACAAACGTCATAACTATATATATTTTTTATTTTCTTCTATTTTATTATTATTATTATTATAATATTTGATGATTGATTGCCCTTTTTGTTTTATTTACTGATTGATAATTAGTTTTATTTTCGCAGCCGTTAAAGCAGTTATTTTTTTCTTGTTTCGTTCTGGCAAATGTGATGAGCCAACTAGCCTCATTTTTACAATGAGATTATTTTAATCCTTTTTTCAAATAACGAATATGCCCCAGTCAACAGGCGTGGAAAATTTATATGGCAAAGTTTGAAAGGAACGAATGAGAAGGACATAGCAGTAAGGTAATGGAATCCTGCAAGGAAAAATTGTTCCAGGGAATTATTATACCCTCCCAGTATATGCAAGCGAAGAGTTTTGATTGACAAATAAGTAGGGAGGAAAGTGGTTCGAGTAATAAGCTGTTTGAGGGAAGAAGAAAGAGACTTATTCCGAAGTTGATAAGTTGTCCTCGGGCGGATAGAGGCATAAAGGCGAGGTATGTATAAAGTTTAAGGGGGTCTAACACAAAACCGAAGCAGATACACAGGGTAGACATTTACATTAGCATGAGAAACAAACAAGTTCAAAGGAGGCAGCTCAATGAAAGGGTTAGCGCCACCCCGCCAAACACAAATATTAAGACGCCATCTTGATTGAGACTTGGGATCGAAGATACACAACAGATACAGTTGATTCAAGAGCAGCTTCGTCATTATTAGTTACCTCTCCTTCCTCCTTATTTGCAAATAAGATTGTCAAAGCTAAGCCCTAGCCGTCGTTTACACTCCACTTACACTCAACCGCTACTGGCAATAATTAGAACCAACTTCCTGCTAAATTTTAGTCAATTCGGACAATTTAGCCTTCAATGAAATTAAATTCCTGGAAACGGAAGAGCTTTTTTCATCGGTTTTGAACGACGGTTCGACACTTACTATCGCGTAAGTGTGAAATCGTCGGTTTCGCTGGCGTTCCCAGAGACCCATCGTGGGAAGAAAATAAACGCCGTGTTGGAAAGATGCTGTTCAAAACTGCCCGCATAATGCATCATTGTTCTGATTCGTCGGGTTTTTTTCAGCTGTTTCGACCATTATTGATTCAATTTTGATAGACATTTATCAAAATTGAATCAATAATGTTCTCAATCAAACCAAATCTATGAAGTATGAATTAATTAATTTTAGATATAAGCTAAAAATAAATTTATTTGGTGGTTTTTTTTCTTCTTAGAAATCACCCCCTCACAGATGACACGTAAATTTTGCCAAATTCGAACAATAATTATTATTTATTTTCCTCAACATACGAACATTGGTCGGAGTGGAAAATTAAATGAGTACAACTAGATTTTGAATAAATTTTTTTCGAATTAAAAAGAAATCAATTGAAAAGAAGATCTACCAAATTAATTAATGAAATCAATTAAAAAAGAACGGATGGAAGGTTCGGATGGATGAAAAAATTGATGATGTAAGAGAAGATCACTTTTTGTGCCTAGCCCCCAACATTTTTCGTCGTTCAAACGGACGGTTAGGACGTATGAGAAAACCGATCTAGACCCTAAACAGATCGAAAAACCCTAACAGACCAAATCAGGAGGACATTATATAAATCCAAAAAAAAATCTCTTAATGTTTCGTGGTTGGTCATATGATACTCAACAAAAGGTTTTAGCTTGACTATAATAATTCAACATTATACACGCCGGCTCCCGGACTATATTTTTGGCGCAACCTTAGATAAATATCATTGTATTATTATCCAGTACTAAAAATTACATACATATTTAGTTTTGAAAACTCCAAAATTTTTGTTGTTAGCTCGCTTATCCAAATTTATTTTCGTTAAATTCCAACAAAATGTTCTTTTCAAATTACAATTTAGTGTTCTTAAAATATGTTTATATATATATATATATATATATATATATATATATATATATATATATATATATATATATATATATATGCATAATAAATGGAAGTTCAATGTAGTAGTATTCAACTGTACTTTACAATTTAAAACAAAAAAATGAATTTGGAAAAAAACAAACATCATGAATTTGGAATTCACCGGAAACCCACCCACACGAATGTCGTAATAAATAATGAAGCTAGGAGACCGATAGCACATAAACTCGCAGCCTTTAATCGCATGATATCTACCGACTTTAGAGCGTACCATTAAATGAAAACAACTATAATAAAGAAATTGAAATAATATATTCCTTAGCGAAAATTGACGGATACAATAAAACCACTATCAATCATATTTTTAAAAAAACAATTACAAAAAAAGACAATTAATGATATCTATTCAACAACCCCAGAAGATAGGCCCATTCCGAAACATTATGTTTTTATTCCATATTACGGCCATATATCCACCAAAGTCGGAAATGAATTGAAAAAACTAGGATTAAACCCTGCATTTAAAATAGAAAAAACCATGTCCTCATATTTCTCTTCTCCTAAAGACAAAATAGATTCTTTCCAAAAAAAAGCGGAGTATACGAACTAAATTGTAATGATTGACAAATTTATTAAAGTGGAAAATAATTTATTAATCCCTAATTAGATTGATCCTTCTACACCATCATGCGAATGTCAACTAATTAAAAAAATATTTGTTGAATAATATTAATTACTTTCAGCTGTTTTCTGAACAATTTATGCCGCCTTAAAATAAATACGGGCATACCGAATGAGACGTTAGAATAGATAATTATTTAAGATTTAATATAAAACTAGGGGGGGAAGGGGGGAGGGTATTGTTCAAGTGACGGGGCATGCCTGTACAAGCGCTCGTCTTCTTACCTATTTCCGCCCACCTTTGTGCCTCAGGGCTTACTTAATTTCATTCTGCTCATGCTCCTTTATCTTCTATAATCCCCGATCTGTCGCCCAGGTTCCTCTTCTCCTAGGCTTACCTTGTCTGGATTAAGGTGCGGGTATACATCAGGGCCGTTGGTTTAAGCCGCTGCTAAGAATATACAGATAGATAAATGTCTCCATTTAAGTCAATCATAGCATAGAAGAATATCCTATTTTTTTTGTAGTTTCGATTCAGGGGTTACATATCGCACATTAAATACAACTAAGCCAAAAAAAAAAAAAAAAAAATTCTACACACCTGGTAAGGCATGTGAATAGTCTTACAACTGTTAGGATAGAATATTTTTTATACGAAAATCTGCAACACCCAGTATTTGTGTAGAACGAAACATGTTCCATGAATTTGATGATCAAGCTATTCCATTGCTGTTGGTCGTGCCTCCAGGAATTTTCAGAATTCTCAAGATCTTAACCGACTCTCACATCATGAAAATATTTTCTTTCAGTATTAAATGAGAGTATTTCAAAAGGAGTGTTCAAATTTAAATAGTAATAATAATAATAAAAAGTTTGCAAGTTATTATTTAATATGCTACTACTAATTATATAATAATAATAACAACTTCATAAGGCAATATAAAGAAATTACTTGAATGAAAAATAAAATCTGCATTTGTTCAATTGATTCGTAAAATTACCAGATCGATGGAATTTTAGAATAATATTGAGCCTTATCAATCTGTATTATTAGATCTAAACTATTATAAACATTCTTTATTCACTTTCACATAATCCTAACTTTCCATCTATTACCTTTATTCCACCTGTAAATTAAAGGAATTTTTTTTTCATCCTATCTGTCTTTGCCTTTTATTAGTCTCGGTTCAGCGTCTCATCTGATGGTAAAAGGATATAAAACAAACTTTTATATAGTAGAGGAATAATTTTGTGTGATAACTTGGTTTGGAATTCTTCTGATGCCTGAGCATGAGGCCTTGTACCGAAGATAATGTGGTAAATAAAGTCTGTTATCCATTTAAAAAGACCATTGTCCACGGCTTCCATCCCCACTTTATAAACTTTCCGCCACTTCCCTCTTTTCATCTGTAAATTAAACGAATTTTTTTCATCTTGTCTGTCTTTGACTTTTATTAGTCGTGGTTCTGTCTGCATCTCATCTGACGGTTAAATCTGTTAAAAATTAAAAATCTATTATCCATTTAAGAAGTACATTGTACACGATTTCCATCCCCCTTTTCCTATTTCTCAACTTTCTACCATCTATTTCTTAACTCCATTTTCCAATTTTACTTTCTTAATACACTTCTGCCCTTGCGTCTATCTCCAAACTTTCGATCTATTCGCTCTTTCCACTTGTAAATTAAACGATTTATATTTAATCTAAGTTGTCTCTTGCTTTTATTAGTCGTGTTTCAGCGCCTCATCTGACGGTGAAAGAATATCAAACCAAAATTTATATAGTAGAGAGGTATAATTTTGTGTAATAACTTGGTTTGATGTCTGAGGATGAGGATGAAGTTGTGTAAATAAATAAAGTATATTATCCATTTAAAAAATCCATTGTCTATTGTTTCCATTCCCACTTCGTATCACTCAACTATCAACCATCCATTTCTTTTCTTCATTTTCCAATTTTTCTTTCTTAATTTAATTTCTGCCCTCGCGTATATCTCCTAACTCTCCAACTCTTCGCTCTTTCCACCTGTAAATTAAAAGAGTTTTTTTCATCTTGTCTGTCTTTGGCATTTATTAGTAGTGGTTCAGCGTCTGATCGGACGGCGAAAGATTGTCAAACCAAGTTTTTTTATAGTAGAGATGTATAATTTTTTGTGATAACTTGGTTTGTTATTCTTTTGATGCTAGAGTATGATGCTGTGTACCGAAGGTAATTAAGCTAATAAGGTTTCTTATCCATTTTAGTAGTCCATTAAATACGGTTTCTGTCCCCAATTCTTACCCCCTGACCTTTCCACATTCTATGTCTTTATACCTTTTTTGACCATTACTTTCTCAACCCACTGTCTACTGTTTCTTCTACCTTCTAACTTTCCACCTGTTTCTTCTTTGTACCTTAAAATTAGTCAATTTACTTTTCATCCTTTTGGTCTCTTGCTTTTATTAGGCGTGGTTCAGCGCCTCATCTGACTGTGAAAGAATATCAAACCAAGTTTTTTTTATAGTAGAGAGGTATAATTTTTTGTGACAACTTGGTTTGTTATGCGTTTGATGCTAGAGTATGATGCTGAGTACCGAAGTTAATTAAGTAAATAAGGTCTCTTATCCATTTTAGTAGTCCATTAAATATGGTTTCTTTCCCCAATTCTTACCCCTCAACTTTCCACATTGTATGTCTTTATACCTTTTTGGACCACTACTTTCTCAACCTACCGTCTACCGTTTCTTCTACCTCCTAACTTTCCATCTCTTTCTTCTTTCCACCTTTAAATTAGTCGATTTACTTTTATCCTGTTTGTCTCTTGCTTTAATTAGTCGTTGTTCAGCGCCTCATATGACGGTGAAGGAATATCAAACCGAAATACATATATTAGAGAGGTATAATTTTTTTTGATAACTTGGTTTGATATTCTTTTGATGCCTGAGGATGAAGCGGTGTACCAAAGTAAGTAAATAAAGTATATTATCCATTTAAAAAGTCTATTGTCCACGGTTTCCATTCCCACTTCATATCACTCATCTATCAACTTCTATTTCTTTTCGTCATTTTCCAATTTTTCTTTCTTAATTAACTTTCTGCCCTTGTATCTATCTCCTAACTTTCCACATCTTCCCTCTTTTCACTTGTAAATTAAACGAATTTGTTTCATCTTGTCTTTCTTTGGCATTTATTAGTCGTGGTTCAGCATCTTATCTGACGGCGAAAGCATATCAATCCAAGTTTTATGTAGTAGAGAGATTTAATTTTGTGTAATAACCTGGTTTGATATTCTTTTGATGCTAGAGTATGATGCTGTGTACCATAGGTAATTAAGTCAATAAGGCCTCTTATCCATTTAATTTGTTCATTAAATAAGTTTTCCGTCCCCACTTCTTTCCCCTCAACTTTCCACATTCTATGTCTTTATACCTTTTTTGACCATTACTTTCTCAACCCACTGTCTACCGTTTCTTCTTCCTGCTAAATTTAGAACTCTTTCTTCTTTCCACCTTTAAATTAGTCGGTCTACTTTTCATCCTATTTGTCTCTTGCTTTTATTAGTCGTGGTTCATCCTCATCTGGCGGTGAAAGAATATCATACCAATAAATATTCACTTAGTATACATAAAAGGGAGCCTAAACTAATATTCTCACCCAAAATCGCAACGTCCCTAGTTTTAAAATCTATGTTTTCAAGGAAGCTCCTTGCCCTCTTCGTCCGCTATTATTACACGAGATCCAGACCAGAGCATTCTCACGGTGAAATCTCTAACCGAATGTCTCGCAGAATCATATACGGAATTTTTTTCAAGAAACCTTCAAATGTGGTGTACAGAGGTTCGACTTAATTATTTAATAGCTGAAGAATAGAATGGTGTCTACGAGATAAACATTAAATGCGGCGTTCCATAAGCCTTTGAGTGCAATCTAGGACACTGCACTACCTTGCTTGTTGAACAATGTTGTTTTTGTTTGATATAGAGAGGTGATTTGGCCCTTGATATGGCCCAAAAAAGAGGATGGGTAGGCGGACGAGCGGGCAAAGGTGTGATGTAATAGGATCCTGAGAGGCCTAATCTCCGAGATAAAATGCTCACCACAAAGGCCAATTACCGAGACCCCCAGGAGCCGGGCGCCCCCCACCACTACCGACCTTGAAATATTAGGCCCAGCCCTTCTTCCCCATATTTATTACAGGTGCAATTAAATTTATTCGCATTTCCAGCGAGGGCTTGTAATCAGTTGTAATGTAAGGCATTACCTCCCCAGGCCGGATCATTTTAAATCAGTATGGGTCATTAATAACCTTTCATGTTTTTTCCCCGACCATTGTGGTACTAGGGAGAGCGGTTGGGATTTATTCCCGAGATCTGGCAAGATGGGATAAGCTGCCGTGTAACGCAATAGTGCTGCTCCAGGAGTTATGGTCCCTCCCTGTGGGAATTTTATACCGGGCTGACCAGCCTCTGAGGCAGCGCTGCGTCCTCGCCTCCGCCTCAACCTCTGGATCTGCTCCACTGCTTAAAAATTCTTTATGAAAATCTAATCTTGGAACTAGTTTAACTATTCGATAGCTTATATAAAATATGTGTACTGTCGGCATCGCGTATTATAAATTCGGAAATAGCGTCTTTGAAAACCTTATAAACGATGCCTATACCGAAGAATTTTACAAACTAATAATCGATTAGAAATGCTCGTGCCCGAAAATAATTTTGATATCTGTAAATTAATTGTGAAAAGAATGAAATTGTGAGACAATCACACCAGCAAATTGTCTACGTTTCGGGGTTCTGCCCCATCATCCGGACCATACCTGACATGCAAAACCAGATCCCTCTTTTCACTATCCATGTACTGGTTAAAATCTTCCATTTAGAAATATTTATGTTATCGATAGTAAATTCTACATTAGCTACTTCGAAAGCCTAGTGAAACATGATCGAATCGATGACATCCATCTTCCCCCCTCCTCACCAAAAAAAAATAAATAATAATAATAAATATCTAAAAATAAATAACCAATATTTTTTTCAAAACTTTTTTACCAGTTGAAATTAGCACTTGACATTAATTATCTAATAAACGAAATGAATGTCGGAAGAATATGCCGGAATTATTTCAAAAGTCCGTAGAGTAATAAAATAATTTTTTCAATAAAAAATGAAATAAAATCTAATATTTATGAATTAATTCAAGTCCGGTTGGGATAAAATTGAAATGGAAAAGTTTACAATCGTAATGGAAAAAGTTACTTTTGAATTATAAATGGAAAAGGTTACAATGGCTTGGAAATGCTATATATTATTATTTTGTGTCAGTTTATTGTGAGTTGAAACGAAAGTACCAATAGATAGAAAAAAAAAAAAAAAAAACGTTCCGGACAATACCGGTTTTGGATATGGCGGTTCAGATAAACTGGATTTTACAGTATAGCTCATTTATTTTTTTAATTACCCCTTTTTTGTTTTTAATCAATATCAACCTTTTTTTGTTGTAAATCTATCTAGACATAATTATAGAATGGAATATCTGCTACTGTTCGAAAAAAATTTTCGACGGTCAGCTAGTCCGTCGGTTCATATTCGCAAAATTTTGTTATTTAGTATAAATGATTTTATTATATATACCTGGATAATTTTTAGTGTTCTCAAAGAAAATTGAACCTGTTTTGCCTGATGGTACGGCATAAAGTTCATCTAGGTTTTGTAGCCTAATATTATCCACATCGACGCACGATTGTTTAGAAACCGCCTGAGGTGCAGTAACTGGATTGTCGAAAATATTGGTTAAAAGTTTGTGTACAGTTGGATCCCTTTTCACTGAATTTCCATTTATCGAAAATCACTGCGTATTGATTTTTTTTTCTGGGATCATTATTAATATTAAAATAAAGCATAAACATTTAGGAGTGCTTGTGATGCCAATTCTATTATTAGCGATAGGTTTTAGCTGAAATGTGTGCCCTATTACTGAGGGGCCCAAACATTCTTTGAAATGGCAATTTTAAAAAGGTAATAAAAGGCTTATTTTTAATTTATTTTATTTATTGAGAAGCATTACTTTCTGTCTCAGCAAGGACAATAATAATAGTGATCAAAGAAATCATTTATATCATATTTACAAAAAATTAAAAAAAAAAAAATGAAATAATAGCAAAATAAAAAAATAAACTTAATACAAAGATATAATAAATAAACTTATATAAAATAAATAAAACATAACATCTTAAACGCAGACTAGGCTTTGAAAGCCAGTGACTGAGCGAGAGCGCTATAGCCGCAGACATACAGAACTTGAGTGGAGTATCTGGCCATTGCCAGAACTCCAATATACATATTTACAACAGGTCTTGGGGCCGTTTCAACCTTCGAGGAGGATTGTACGGATGGATGGAGCTGGATAGGGATTGTGCTAAGGGATTAGGATGATGAGTAAGGCTCTGGTGAAATTTGGAGATTTAGGATGGAATAAGGTCTAAAACAAATGGGATATTAAGATCATGATGTAGGGTATTGTTGGTTACATAGTATGGAGTATTGACTATTGTTCGAAGGACTTTGGACTGAAAGGATTGGATGCGTTTGATGTTCGAAAATTTAGCTATCCTCCAGAATACGAGTCCATAGGTCCAGCCAGGTTTCAGAATTGTCCGGAAATTAGTAGTTTGTTGTCAGCTGAAAGCTGAGATTTTGTGTTTAGCACTATTTTTAATTGGCCAAATCTTCGGTTCAGTTCTTGCCTTTTAAATCTAGTATGTGGGTTCCATGTAAGTCAATAAAAGGCTTAATTATAATAAAATAAAATTTAATATTAATTATAATATAAATCAATATTGATTAAGAAATGATAGAACCACTTTAATCCCACATCTTTTTAGTTAATAAAAACTTTTTACAAAGTCATTATTTTATGTTACAAATTATTTTATATTAGGCCCTCTTTTACAAAATTATCGGCCATTTTCACACTCTATTTGATGTCACCTAAGTCAAGATATAAAATATTCTTATATATAGGTACTACTGAAGGCAGCCTTTAGATATTACTTAAATGTTCTGAATTTCCTTTCATTTTGATGAAATTTCTAAAAAACATAATTTAACACATACTTAACACTTTTATCATATTATTATTTAAAAACCATATTTTTTAAATGAACCGGCAATCCTATGGCTAACTTGCTATAGTTCGTAAGATTCCGTGATGCCTGAAGTACACCACCTTCACCAGTCAGGTCCTCAAAATCAAGACTTCCGCAACGTTGGGATCACGATTCTGTAGTTTTACCAGTAAATATAAGAATAAACAATATTTAATTACCAAACAATTATTATTAGATTAGATCTATATACAAATAATGTTAATTAATCCTATATAAAGACAAATTGATAATTCTATAAATGATAATTGTACTGAGATGTATATCAAATAAATTACATGCTTTTAGATGAATATTTTGAGAATGCACAATATAGTCGGAAGCGGTATAAGATAAATCAAATATTTAGAAGTTTGAATGTTTTAATATTGATAAACTTTTAGAAGACTATGGTTTATGAAATATGGTTAAAAGTCTTCAAAATAAAAATATGTTATAACATTTTTTCTTTAAAAGTATATTGTTTTCTATCTTTTTTAATAATGATTCATGGCTAATAAAAATATTGTTTTACAAATAATAATAATTATAGTATTTCTTAACCTTCTTCACAGTTTAACATTATAATCATTTAATGTACTTTTCTTTGCTTTTTCGTCCATTTCCTTCCGATATATCAATATTTTTCTAGCGATTATCCGTGGATATCGATATTTGGTTTTGTGATATCACAAAATATCGAATATCAGTATTTTACTTTCGATGTTCCAACCCTAGTCTAAGCCGTACCAATAAACTTATCTGCCTTTTTAAAATCAGATTTGTGGCATACAAAACGAAAAATAATCATCTTAAAATATATGCCTAAACCATGTTGTTTAACCACGTTGTTTAATAACATAATATAGTTCGATTAGAACATTTGTCATCAAAATAAATAATTTCTTAAAAAATTACACATTTTTTGAACATTTTAAAATTTTGTATTTCAACCGATACGTAAAAAATTAAATGGGTCTATTATTTGTTTTTCCATTTGAAATTTAAAACTAGATATATAATATATTAATTTATTGTTAAAATATATAGACAATGTATATCTTCATGATTAAATATTTTTTAGTGATTGGGTTAGCATGTGCATTAGTTAGATATTATAATTATGCTACACGTTTTTTTGGATTCCCTGGTGTATAAAATTATTAAGAGAAAATAATAAATCAAATAGTTTGTTCGAATCATAATGTTTATTTTAAAATTTTAATTTTTATTAATTATTCAATTATATTAATTATTCAAATAAAAATTTTAAGTATCATAATCATCCTCCTCTGATGGCCAAGTCTAGAGACTGCAGCTGAGGTTATGTTGGGAGGCAAAAACAGAACATTTACATCACTGAGTGATGTGGTACTCTTGGGGCCGTATGATTATCCATAAACAGTTGAAAATTTTCTCTGTTTTTTATTCCATATCTGTACCCATTCGTTGAAAATGTCGCTTGTGGTACTTGCTTTTGTGTTTGCACGATTGGCTATCGGTAACGTTTTTATTTTTAAAACACCTTATTTTCGCGGATTTGCCAGTCATGAGCGAATTTAATTTTTCAGCTGTTGGCGGATTACAATATGGTTACAGATTATTTACAATTTTTTTTAAAGAGAGATGAATAGAAAAAAAAAACGGTTAACCGATCTAAATTCATAGAAACGATTCCTCTCTCACTCACTCACCTCTTCTCTTGAAAAGATTAAGAGTTAAACAGATTTTTTATTTGGAAATTCGAATTTTGAGACGTTTAAATTACTTGCAAGACGAAAATAGATAAGAATTAACGAGTGGAACTGGATTGCAGTGTTTTTATACGAAATAAAGGGAGATTTTCAAGAGACTAGAAAATCCATACGAATTACCGGGATATAAATTATCGACATTCTACTGTAATATAGTTTAACATATCGGTGTCATCGAAATATCGTTGTAAAATTTCGACATTCCAACTCTGTCTCAGACAAAGTAGTCACTCGCATCCTGATTTTAATTATTCCAGCTTGTTATTTTTAATGTTTAAGCTTTTCGTTTCTTTCTTCCACATTTTAAAAACAAGAAATTTCCTTTTATTGTTATTTATGATTAACCATGGCAGTTTTCTCATAAAATATCAATTTATAATTGCGCATCTTCTTAGGATTCTGCTAAACCGTCAGCAAATTGCAGCATTATTATGTTTTTTTTCTATTTAGCACTTAATCTTCCAGACTTCTTTTTTGAAAAAAAATAAATTTCCTTGTAATAAATAAAGCAGAAAAATTGGATAGACATTAACGTCTCACCCCTGCTGTTGTACTCCTTTAGTGGTTTAAACAGTTTTTTTTATGTTTCCCCATTTGTATTTACTACCATTTTAGAGTTATTGTGATTAGATTTAATTATGCGGACTTATTTCATATTTATATCAGTTTCTTCTCTCAAAGCTTTGATAGTTAAATGAAATATAGGTATGTTTTTATATTAAATCTAAAGATGTTTCTTGAGTTGATATTTCTAATTTTGAAATAGTAGAATAGTTGAATAATTTATATAACAAAAAATAATTAATTTTGTGCGACCAGGACCCTGTCTTGAAGGTACTAGTTGAAGAAGGTACTAGTTCGTTTTAAGAGGTTACAGATCACCTATCGTCGTCAGATAATGATAATTGTATTCAATTAATTTTTTATTTACTTTTTTTAAATGTTATTGTATTTCAACATTTTACAGTGTAATTCATAGGTGTGGTAAGCCATTGGCTTACTTGTACTTGTACTTATGTACTTTATTATGAAACAGGGGGGAGATTAGGATTGGAACATCGAAAGGAAAATATCGATATTCGATATATGGAAAGGAAATGGATGAAAAAGCAAAGAAAGTGCATCAAATGAGAATTATTAAATACTATTAATATTATAAACTGTGAACAAGGTTTTAAAATAATATAATGATTATTATTTATAAAACAATATTTTTATTAGCCATGAATCATTATAAAAAAAGATAGAAAAGAATTATACTTCAAAGAAAAAAAATGTTATAACATATTTTTATTTTGAAGACTTTTAGCCATATTTGATATATTATAGTCTTCTAGAAGTTTTTCAACAATAAAACCTTCAAACATCTCAAATTTTTATTTATCTTATAACTCTTCCGACTATATTGTGCATTCTCAAAACATTTATCTAAAAGCATGCAATTTATTTGATATACATCTCAGTACCATCATCATTTATATAAATCATAAATTTTTCTTTATATAAAATTAATCAACATTATTTGCATGTAAATCTTATCTACTAATTATTGTTTGGTAATTAAATATTGTTTATTGTTATATTTACTAGTAAAACTCCAGAATGGTAATTCCAACATGAAGGGCATCTAGATTTTTAGGAGCTGGCTGATCTTAAAAATCTTTACCTCCGCCATTTTGGGGTTACGATTCTGGAGTTTTACCGAATAAAGGAAATTGTTAAAATAAAATACAGTAGAATCTCGATAATTCGTATGGTCAAGGGCTCGAAAGGTAAATATGAATTATCGAGATATCCAATAATCAGCGGTAAAAAATAACAAAATGAATACAAAATTGTATTAATATGAATGGAAATACAAACGATATAGTTAGATCAACAAAAAAATTGGGTTATTTTCTTATGGTGAAATCCTTGAAGACGGATCTCATCGATGGCTTCGTTAAGCATGTTCAGAGCAGAAAATAAGTTTACACAAACATCCGATTTTGTTAAGAAATGACACACGTTGTAGATGCATTATTCACAACTAAAGATGCTAATTTAAATTAAATAAGAAATCGTCTTGAAAATGATTATAAAAAATATAATAATAGAAAACAACATCTAATTTCATATAATATGTATGCAGTGGTAACCTGAACATGACAATGGATTAGGTTTGGAAACATAATAGAATTTTCTTAAAGCTCATTAATATACTTTTTAAATTAAAAAATGTAATGCTAAATGAATATTTCCCTTCATAGATTGCTATAGCAGGTGAACATTTTGAAAGAAGATCAGCCATTTATCAAAACCAGTTTTTTAATTTATTTAAAGCGGATTTGAATCAAGCTAGAATGTCATATGCGGTTAGATCCCATGTTAGATTAGAAGCTGCACAGAACCTGTTATCTAGATTGTGTTAAACGTATTGGCGAATTGTGATATCTTTGACCTAGCCGCGTCTCATCAGCGTCCTGGTATGCAAGAGTCGGGCATCCGATACGCTAGAGAGGATGACAAGGAAAAGATGAATGAGAAGATGTTCTCAATGTGATTTGAATAAACGTAAGCTAAAAGCTGTAGTAACAGAATATTCTGCTGGAGATCAGAATGGATATCGCTTATGGGCGTACATCTTTTTTTCTGAGGAATTTTATGTTATATATCGAACCAATTCGGAAGCATAAAACTATTTTAAATATGAATAAAATTATCGAAAGATAATTCAAATAATCTTAAATAATTCAATATGCATTTATTGCAATGAAACTAACATAAAAATAAAATTTAAAAATATTTATATATATATATATATATATATATATATATATATATATATATATATATATATATATATAAAACTATAATAGCTATAATGATATAACTATAATATATATATATATATATATATATATATATATATATATATATATATAAACTATATATAATTTGATATGTACATATATAATAGTAATCTATAGAGGCCGGGGTAGCCGATTAGGTGAACGCCTACCGGGGATAGCCGCGCAGCCCGAGATTCTTCAGGCGATTAATCCCCTCCCCGCGTATGTGAGGCTAGTCAGCCTACTGGAGGCATCTCACACAGACCCTACTCCGAGTACCTAAAATCGCGAATCGTGTGGTTTTCCAGGATGTGGAATAGCCGCCCGGGGATTTAGTCAATGGACGGTATGCTTCGGGGAAAGAAATATAGGTCCTCATGCGCCTGCTGACAGCCATAATCCGTGCATCTTGACCGATATTCTCTGTTCTTGAACCTGAGTGAGTCGGTGGGAAGGACACTGCCTAATTGGCCCCAAAGGAATTTGTTATGGGAACCAATGCATGGCAGCAACGTGAGGTCGGGTGAATCGCTGCAAGTAATAAAATGTCTGTGAGAGGACCCCATCGCGCGGCCAAAGATCTTTATGGTCTATAGTGCCAAAAAAAAAATTATGTAGATATGTGAGTGTGTGTTATTATGTAATTATTGTATATTTAAAAAAATCCTGTATCACTACATCCCATGAAGGGACTTACTTGGGTTCAGTACTTGGTAAAAAAGTACTGTTCTTGACAAACGATTAAGCTACGAAGTGATCTGGTCAGGATCATGCTCTACCGCCAGATTTTTCCCCCAACCCATTGATGGATCAGGTACCACACTTTATGAAAGTGTGCTCCAGGAGGGTCTCACGACCCCAGAGCCGATTAACGGCTGATTTAACAGAATAAATAAATTACCTGCTGGACTCGAGCCCGTGTCGGGAGTTTGTAGTGTTGTGCCTTCATGCTTCATGTTCTAGTAATACAACGTTTTTCACTTCACATTACTTTTTCTACAGATTATTTGAATTTTTTTGCGTATATCATTATTAGAAACCTAATAAACGACATATACACACAAAAAAAGTCTACTGTAATAAAAATTCAATATGATTCAATGCTCCATAAAAAATATGATTCAAGAAACGGAATTTTATCTCTCGAAAACCTAATTAACAATCCGTATATCGAAAAATACCTTAACAGTAATATTAAATCGAAATGCGCATGCGCGGTCATAAATCCAATAGTTAATCGTCCTTCCAAAAAATAAATAATAATAAGTAATAAACATTTTTTTTTTAACTTATAAGTTGCTGCAATATGCACTTAACATCAATTATCTAATAGAAAAATGTCGGAAGAATATGCCGAAAATATTTCAAAAGTCATAATTTAGATATAAATAATGATTGTTAGATAAAAAAATAAATGAAATATAATATTTATGAATTAATTCAAGTCCGGCTGGGTGACAATTGAGATGGAAAAAGTTAAAATTGAAATGAAAAAGGTGACAATTGATTTGGATAAGGTTACAATTGACTTGGAAATACTATAAATTTACAATGTTAATGCTCCTGCTCTGATTTATTAAAGAGATACATCAACCTGGGCTCTATTCCATAATAAAGTACAAATACAAGTGGGAAGAGTACAATTGAAAATGTTTCTTCCCAAAGGTTACATGTTACTTATCGCCATTATTTTATTTAATTTTTATTTTAATTTACTGCTTTTTAATATAACTATTTTGAATGTTATCGTGTTTTAATTTCACAGTGCATCATATGCGTATTAAGTCATCAGTCAACTTGGTCTTGTACTTTTGTACTTGTACTTTTGTACTTTATGAAATAGGACCCAGATCGTATAATAGTTATATTAATAATCGTAATAACAATAATTAATAAATTAATATTTATTAGTTTAACGTGTTTTTTATAAAAAAAAATTGGAATTTATTGTCCTATTCCAGTTTTAATGTCTGTAATAAATGATACCCAAAACTAGGTCCTTCGGCGAGCGTCTCGCGCGTCCATCAACCTGTACGTTTTCTCGCTTTATCGCTTAAAATTAGGACCTTGCAGGCACTCATCCCTCACATAACAATGCCGATCATGTTGAAGAGACGAGAATAACTTAACTAAGAACAATATAGGAGTGGACATTATACCGAGACAATGTACAGTCTCAGAGGACGGACTATAGCCAAGGTCTCGTGAGGGTCTATTGACCCCCTGCCTATTAGGGTGATTCTCAGATTACGGCAAATTTGAAAAGGCAGCCTATTAATAAAGGACGTGGTAATGACAACATTAAAGGTAAGCGACTTATCTTCTGACGAAAATGCGTTGAGATAAGCTCCGTAATATAAGTCCATTCTCCGCTGGTGGCTGGTTCTTCAGCAGTGGGAAAAGAATTCGAGTTAGGCAACTAATTGAGTAAAAATTAATACTGGACTAAAACTTAGCGTGTGGATTAAAGTGTGGATTTGGCTTTAAGGTTTGCCTACTGGTTTAATGCCAGATAAGGTTCTGGGTTTGGGTATACATGAATTGTTTAATTGTTTGGATTTCTAATTCATGCAAGTTGTTGATTTCTTATGTATCTAACATAGTTGTTTATAATTATGCACAGATTTTGTGTTCTTTCTATTTTTTTATATTTTAGTTCGCACGTGCAACTCCATAAAGAGGAGGTGTATAACTGATTTATAAAAAGTAAATCTGTATTTTATCGATAGTTGGCAGTAATTGGAATGTTATGAAAGAGTCTTGAGATCTTTTGAATGCCCTATCCGTAAAGATGCGATTTTTTATTAATTTTTAATAAACAGGACGCTTAAGTAAATACAAATAATTCGATTATTACGCATTCTTGTATTAGAAGTTTATGCACACTTGTGGGTACAGTATCAACTATATTCGTTGAAACACGACTCCAGTGTATGATTAAAAGCTAACAAAATGTTATTATGCTTATTTTTATTGCTAAATACAAAATAAATAACCGAATATAATGGTTTTTAAATTATATTCCTATTATTAATGACATTCTTATCATTAGCAGCTATTTGAAAGAGCAAGTAACTTTTACCTACATGTTTTTAATGATTGAATAAACTCAAGCATTAGTATGACAGAAAAATCAGTATATTAAAATAACAAAAAATCCAATCCATCAGGGTTTCAATTCTAAATCGATTTTCGTTTGATTCTAAAATTTAGGAATTGTTGTGGAAATTCATACGTTTTTTTTAATATGTTACATCATTACATTTTCAATGCATTTGTTTGTTAGTGTGTTGAATTAACTTAAAATTTAATATATAACTTAAATTTCCTCATGTTCCAATTTTTGGACTCTCGTTTCTTTGAAACTTTTGTTGGCCCATTAGGAGCTGGCCCAATTCGATTTTTTTTTTCTTTTGTACAAATTACTTGAGAAACTGGAAGCGTCAACCCCCGGCGAGTTAATTGCAATAGTAACCCAAGTTGTATCATGGCCCACTCCTTTTGAGATATTTTCTTTGGTAGGAAGGGGAAGGATCTGGCACCCATTTCCCAAGGGATCAGAGCGCCTGTCCCCAGGCCGTTCAAAGGACTCGTTGTTTTGAAGAATATTGTCCATTTGCGGGACAACTCCCCCAGCAATATCTTCAGTATTCATGACACTTTTTTATTTATTTTTTTAAATAATGTTCTCCTCACAACTACAAATTTTGCTTGTAAATATCCTTTGGTATAATCATACTATTTCAATTTGTTCAATGTTCAATGTGTACTGCACTCTTTTTTCTACACTCTTCTCTTAATCACTCAATAACTATTTAAGATAATTAAGTTCCAATTGGACTATCCTAAAGTAGACCAGATTTTCTTTTAGAAATATAGTTTGACTTAACTTAGACCTTTCAGGAGGACCAATGCCGAAAAGTTCTATTTTATTTTTCAAATCGCACATTACTAATGAATGTTTTTCTCAACCCCCTGTTGGGCTACATATATACCACTTTGAGGATAGTTTCTCCTTTTATTAAGCTTTTATTTGGTATAAATTAAGCTGAGGTTTGTTTTGGGATTGGTCTAGAATCGGCACATAATTTGTCCAAAAAGTGTGGTGCGGAGTTCAGGTTTCCGCCTAATAATCTTCATTTTTCAAAATGTGTGTTTCTGAAAAATTGACACGGGCTAGTTTGTGGCAGGGTTTCAGAGCTGGTTTGCGTTTTAGTTTTCTTCGGACTATATTTTCTGTTTTTTTTTTTTTAAAGGAATCTCTGAACAATGCAGACAGAAATATCAACTCCAGCCTTTTCTGCAACGGCTTTAGCAGTCGAAAAGCTGTTTGGAGCTACACGCAGGAGGTGTAACTTGTCCCTTCTGGTCAGAGAATACGGTCTTCCAGAGTTTTATCCTCTTCTTAATTTTGATACCGATGGAAAACGTTTTATGCGTCGGGCTATTTCTCGGCAGCTCATTCCTTCCTCGCTGAGCGCCTGAGCCAACCATCGCTCCTCATATGAAAATCTCTTTCCTTTGTGCATTTTAAAATACTTTGAATTGCTTCAAATAAACTCAGAATAAACACTTTATTTAATCACTATACAGCGAATACTGAATAATCATTGAGAGTTACAAAATAATTATATACAAAATGTGTGTCTATAGTTCTGTCGCGGATAAATCAAAACATCTTTGTTTATTTTGAAGTAATTTTTTAAAAGATTATCAGATCAAGCCATTTTTTTGAGTTAATTTTCGTTTTATATCATGATTGACAAAAACATTTTTTTTTTACTGTTGAAACTGTGATTTTACAGCCTGTCTATAATTTTATCACTGGGTTTTATATACTGTTTTAAAACTATAATAGTAGTAGTGTATTTGATTCATATTTGCAAAAAATCGATAGATAGATTTTTTTACAAATATTATATGTTGTAATACATTAGTATGATAATTGCCAAATCCTTTTTTATATGCTTGATGGACCCAATCGTAATGCTTAAGAGTAGACAATGCTGTGGCAGATATTCAAGTCTAGACTTAGGTACGTTCGATATGAAAGTTAGGCGTCTTTCAGAGAATATCTTCACAAAATAGCTACCAGTTTTATACAAGACGTATATAACGTTCCTGTCGAAATATGCCGGGACAAGGGGAAATAAATATGACGAATGGTGGGAGTAGCGTCGGAACAGTGGCAGGAGAAAGCTGTCATTGTTGGCAGGAGGGAGGCCGTGGGGACATATGGCACTCAACAGATGACATATTGCTTTACAAAGCACACAACCCTTCATGCTCCCCTGTTTATTGACTTTGCATTCCTCTTTCCATGTTTACAAACTGGTGCCTGTTCAGTGCTTGAATATTTAACTGTCCCTGTAGCTTCGACTACCTCCAGTCAGGTGCTTTGTCATTTGTACTCGCTATTAGCTTAGGTACAACCGGTTGCAAAATTTTATTAATGCTGTGGACTCGCTGGGAGTTAAATGAAAATAAACTTATTTATTTATCAGTTCTGATTCATCATCTGTGATTGTCGCATTATCTATCGCTCAATCATATGAATATTTTACGTGTTGTATGATGAACCATGATGAACCGAAGTAACATTCTTTAATTAACTTTATTACTAATAAATTCACATAAATACCGTCCGAACTAATTAAAGCCTTGGTTAACCGGATATTTGATCACTATTACCATTGACTTTGCTAAGACAGACTATGATGTTACTCAAAAAAGAAAATAATAAAGAAATTTAAAAACAAGCATTTTCTGTTTAAAATATACTGATATTTTTACAATAGTTAATCATTGTTCAGATATTCATCTTTTAATTATTTATTATTTAATCTTGAGCATTAGACTGATATTTTCGTTTGCTTTGAAGTTGAAAGCATCTTTTTCTAAGCCACTGACTGTATCTGCTTCGTGGCAAATCGCTAAATATTAGTTTGTGTAACACCTGGGCCTTTTTCCATGGAAGCAATAAAACATAAATTGTTTTCTGTTTTTTTTTCTTAAAATCAGAAATAGCAAACTTCTTCTTCTATCGGCTCAACAGGCGCTGATGATACCCTTGGCCTGCTCAACAATCGTCAACCATTTTTCTCAATCTATGTGAACGGAGATCCTTAGCTGCCAAAGATCTTGTCCTGCGCCATCCCTCCATCAGCATTTTTGTACACCCTATTGGTCACTCTGTCAGCACTCATCCTCATCACGTGGCCAAGCCATTTTAATCACTGTATCTTGATGTGAGAGGAGATGCTAATGTCTTTGTAGAGCTGGAACAGTTCGCAATTTTTCCTTCGCCGCCACTGACCGTCCTCACACACAGCCCCCAGAATTCTCCTAAGAATTACTCGCTCCAGCCTATCAAGTAGGTTGATATTTTTCTTGTTGAGGGTCCACGTTTTTCCACCGTATGTGACTACCGGTCTTATTAGGGTCCTATACAGCATAAACTTGGTGGAACGGCTAAGAAGCTTACTCCCGATTAGCCTTGAGATGGAGAAATAGGCTCTATTCCCAGCTGCTATTCTTTTTCTAACCTCTTCTTCCTCTTCCAGGTTATCATTAATAATAGAGCCCAGGTATTGGAAGCTTCTCACTATTTCGAAGCTGTAGGGGCCTATTTCATAGTGACTCTGCCTCTGATCTAGCCTTTTGTTCAATACCATGATCTTGGTCTTCTCTTCGTTTACGTGTGGGCCGATCTTTTTTGCTTCAGCATCCATTGCTTCAAAGGCCGTCCTTATGCTCTGCGGGGATCTACTAATAATGACAACATCGTCAGCATATGCCAGAATCTGGGTCATCTTGGTAAATATTGTTCCTTCCTGCTCTAGTTCCATTCTATTGACGATTACTTGAAGAGCAATATTGAACAGGAGAGGATCTCCCTGCCTTAGACCGCTTTCAACTCCAAAAGGCTCCGAAAATCCAGAACATTTTACTTGGCAGATTGTATTCTCCATTGTGCATTTTACTAATCATATTAATTTACTTGATAATCCCAGTTCATTCATGGCCACTATGGGCTTACTCCTGACTAGTATCATAGGCTGCCCTAAAATCAATGAACAACATCCAGGTCGTGTGCTGATACTCCTTCATCTTCTCACAAATTTGCCTAATGGTGAAAATTTGATCAATAGTGGACCTGTTGGGCCGGAAACCACCTTGATAGTCTCCCAGTTTCTGTTCTACAAATGAGAGGAGCCTGTTGTAGAGGGATATGGAGAAGATTTTATATGCAGTACTGAGCAAACTAATCCCTCGATAGTTGCTGAATTTTGTCGATTCTCCCTTCTTGTTGTACACGGGCATTGCTAGAGCCTGATTCTAGGAATCATAATCCCTACCTAAGGAATGGAATCAGGCTCTAGTAGAAATAGCAAATTTACAAAAATTAAATTCCCCTGCTAATTTTGTTCCGAGTTCACCTCTCTGAAGACGCTTTATTATCTTTAATTTGAAATGTTTCCTTTTTAAAGCGCACATTTTGAAATTTAGAAAACAGCTTAGCACAAATTTAGCATTGGATAAAATAACAATTTTTTTTTTATAGCTGTTGGGAGCGTAGAGAGAAAATTTAGTAAATAAATCTTGCAGAACTTCATATTAGTGTTCAGCAAGTTTTATATAAGTACTAAGAGCCCAAACATTTTTTTTTTAATATAATATGAATAATTTATATCAAGCTGTTTTGTTTTTTTGTAAATCTATTAGAAATAAATAAAGTTTATTCAAATAAATAACTGCCATTATCCGGAAAAAATTTTTTTTGACGGAAAGCGAGTCCGTTTAACCGACAAGTCAAATTCGCGGAAGTGCGTTCTATGATATTAATGATTGCATATTTTTTTGAATTCACAAATAAAATTGAAGCTCTTTTATGTAAAACCGTTTGCCCGACAAATTAAGTGGGGTTAAATAGCTCACAGTGGGACGAGAAAAAAAAAAATCTCATATGGACACCTTATTACTTTATAATAATAATCTTTTTAACATAATTTTAAAGAGTTCACATAACAACTACTTGGAATAAACTCAATGCAAGAATGCACTTCTTCAAGTCTTTTCTCACAAAAGTACTATAAATAAGTTTTTTAAACAATTTTAGTACGACAATTCCCTCATTCCGCCTCATAATTTCGACTCGCGTTCCCTTCAAAACGAAGCGACAAAATAAAAAAATCTTGAGAATCGAAACCGTAGATAATTTACTTTTACTTTAATTTGGTATAATGCAGTAAATATTAGAATTTGTTTGAATAATGCATGTTTTCCAAGTATGAGCTGGAAAAAAGAAAAAAAAAATTTATTTTTTCTTTATATATTTCTGGAAAAATTCGAGTTAACAAAGTTAAAATTCGTAACCAGTACCCTACAAAATATAAATGAACAAATTTTCAGAACTTCTCCAAAATTTTCACCCGAGAGCTCTTGCTCAAAGATTAATTTAGACATTCCGCCTTATAATTTTGACTCGCGTTGCCTTAAAAGCGAAGCATCAAAACAAAAAAAAAATCTTGAGAATCGAAATTGTAGATAATTTACTCTTCTTTAATTTGGTATAAAATAAATATTAGAACTTGTTTGAATAATGCATGGTTTCCAGGTATGAGCTAAAAAAAAGCACAAAAAAAAATATTTTTTTTGCTTTTTTTTATTCTTCCGGGAAAAATTCGAGGTCAGAAAGTTGAAATTCTTAATCAATAACCTACAAAATATAAATGAACACATTTTCAGAACTTCTCCAAAATTTTCCTCCGAGATCCCTTTTTGATCTCAACTGGGGTCCCGTTGTTTTTCAATTTTCAATTTCTTCTGTCAAACCAAATCCAGCGTTTGAGGGACTCATTTTACTCAGAATTTAATTTTCTTTAATTTATAGTACATTAAAATTTTCTCTACGGTGCACCGTTTAAATGCTATAGGCCAAAAACTTAAAAAATAGGAAAACCATTTCTAGCTTTCCAAAATTTACTTCCAACCAGAGTTCCAGATTAACTGATCTATTTGGGGTACGGCAAAATTTGAGTGAAATTGTATTTTTTTTTTAATTCAACGAATTTAATTGCATGCATAAGTTACAGCGTAAATAAGCACACAAGGTTGTAAAAATTATCTCTACTTACTTTTTACTTATTGGTTAAGCAATAATTATTTTTGGATATGAGAGCAGCTGGAGGAGGCGGCATTAACTACCATGCCTGTGGGCGGCATTTTATCTTGTCGCAGCTGCTATGGCTAATACACTGCTAAGTATTCCTCCTTAATGACCGTAATATTGTGATATGATTTTCGGATATCGACACCCATAAGATGTTGAATATAGCATCAAATGAATTAAAAATCAATCTACTGCTTAACTAACAATAACAATTATTCTTGTAGTACTTGATCTTAAGCTATGTCCACACTGGTCGATTTTCGATGCGCTTTCATCTTCGACATCGCTACCTACTTACTCCTCTCATACCTTGAATATTTGAGTTCCTTTTATAAATTATTTCATTACTATCACAACCTATTTCATTCGTCCCATTTTATTTTAATACAAATTATGAATTTGTATTCCGAAACTATCCCAAAACAATATATCGTTTGTTATGTTTTGTTTTTTACTTGAGATGTAGTTTCAGCCATAATTCGGGCATTTTTTTATTTAAAAAATAAGGATTTACTTATGGTATTATTTTCTTTGGAGAATCAATATATTTGGCATTACTTTATAATTTAAATTTATTGAATTTATTAAATAATGAGATAAAAAAAAAAACTAAAAAAAAGAAAAGATACAAAACCTATAATTTGTATATTATTGGAAAACAAAACAAACAAAAAAACAAGGAGACTCAAATAGCAGCAAATAAGTAACTAGCCAACGCACAAGGACTGAAAAACCTAAGATACAATGAATCCTGGTCAGAAATAGCACATCTCACATCAGCTGCTATAAAATGACTGACCAAACAGACATAGCACATTACTTTAAAACAGTTTCACATATACTGGCATAAAAGGGACGAGGTAACACTATATATATTGTTAATGAAATTGTTTGTTACCATTTTTTTTCCGAGTAAAGATGTTTTTTTTATCTCATAATTAATAAATTTGATTAATTAAAATTGTAAAGTAATGCCAAATGCATTAATTCTAATATAAATATCTCTATAAGCTCTAATATAAATATAAATCTAATATAAATCTAAATAAATAATAATATAAATAACGCTATAAGCAAACCTTTATTTTTTGTATTTAAAAATGACCTATATATGGCTGAAACATTATCTCAAGTAAAAGACAAAATAAATAATATATTGTTTAGGGATACTTTCGGGATACAAATAAATTATTTGTTTAAAAAAAAAAAAATGTGACGGATGAAATAGGTAGTGATGATTGTGAAATAATTTGTAAAATGGACTCAAACTTTCAAGGTATGAGGGGGTTAAGTAGCGATATCGAAAACGAAAGTGAATCGAAAATCGACCAGTGTGGACATACGTTTACCTTTACAAAGTTTTCCAAAAGGTTTTAGCTCGATTTAATGAGTAGAATTTTCGCACGTCGGCTCCAAGACTATTTTAATATATTTAGTTATTTAGAACTAGTTGCAAGAGAAGAACTTTATAAAATATATGTATGTGGTCATTTCATTTTCTAATTTAGATATAATTGCTATCAACTATCCGCGACGTAGGCCAAACCCATAAAACCCATTATACTTTAAAATATTTTACTGGATTTATAAAAAATATATAAAATATTGTTCGATTAGAACTTATGTCATCAATCAGTGGCGAGCTAGGCCAACTTGCGCCCGGGGCAAACTTCGAGATTGCCGCCACCTGGCTCAGAACTAGGGGGGCAAAGGGGGCGGCAGAATTTAGAGGGCGGTAAATTTTGAGTTAAAGGTTAAGTATTAGATTAAGTAAACAATATTTCCTCTGATTTTTGACCTTAATTCAGTCAATAAACAAATGAGTTGATGTTATGAGGTGATATTTATTTCGAAATATATTACCTACGGTACCGTTATAAAACTGTTGGCTTTTATTGGAGGAGGGTGAAAGAATAAGCGGCAAAATTGATCTTGTCCCCCTCTTCCGGCAAAAATCCTAGTACCGGTCCTGCCGCCCCAGGCCATAATTCCAGATTATCTGCTTCTAGGGAAATATGATACCGACAAAATCTCGATACCGGCACTCATTCGAGCGCTTAAATCAAGTATTAGATACCATAAAATTATCGAACGGAATATTGAATTTGTTATATTGATAGCAAAAACTACACGGTATCGAAAGGAAAGCATCTTTCGGTATCATATATCCCTATCTGCTTAGTATATATATTATTATTTGATTATTTATTTAAACTTATGTTCGACTTAAAACCAATAAAATAAGTTTTCTTTTCGGAGCCTAAAAAATAAGAAAAATAAATAAATTATTAAATATTATTTTTGGGCATTTTGGCGCCCCCTTAAGCGATGCCCGGGGTGGCCGTCCCCTTCACCCTACCTATTTAAATCGTTTTAAGAAAAACAACACATTTTTTTATCATTATAAAATTTTTTGTCTCTAAGGCTACGTTGTGAATTTAAGGGATATGTTTTTTTTATTTCCATTTGAAATTTTTGCTCATTACAATCATTAGTACTGTTTAAAATATATGCACATAATGCATATTTTCATGATTAAATCTTTTTTAATGATTGGGTTTGTATGTGCATTGGTAAGAGATTATAATAATGCTACACGTAACAGTTTTATGGATTATTAGGTGTATAAAATTAGTTAGGGACAATAATTAATCAAATAATGTGTTCAAAACATATTGTTTATTTTAAAACTGTTAATATTATTATTATTTAATTATTTAAATAGAAATAAAAATTATTAATTTTCGTATTCATCATTTTCTAATTATATAATTGGTTTTGGAAGAATGGCCAAAATTATTTCTCCTCAAGATCTGTACATTTAACCAAAAAAAATTAAAAAAATCAAATACTAAAATAAATAATTGTAATTAATTATTCGGAGTGAAAAAAACCACAACAAAAAAACCTGTACTTCATAATGTAACTCTGCAGATACGTTCTGAAATATCCAGATATTCTACTTTAGTCAAGTATTTCGGAATAATAAATTTATATCGATATACCATAGGAACTAATCAATATTGAAAATATATAAATATAAATTAGTAATATAATACTAAATTACAGTACTTAATTTTATTTGGGCGCGACCGCTTTTCAAAAAGAACGCTATCACTATTTACTTCAAAACACAATTAAAAATTCACACAGCTGCTACAGTTTAATTATCGATTATGTTTTGGAATAACAAAATTTTATGGATATTCTCCATAGACAATCAGAATCGTTGCTTTAAACTTGTATATATTTGGAGATACACTAGTACATGTAGGATTAAGAAATAACTCACCATTGGACTCCTGGCCAGTTTTTTTTATCCAGCAAGTAGAAAGTTATGTAACAACTTTGTGCAGACAGTGCGACTCCAAGGGAGTGGACTGGTAAAAAAATAAATAAATAAAGTCGTGTTTTCTTCTTATTTAGCTTTGATGATCTTTGAAATATTGATGTACATTGACCTGGTCTTCAGAACCGAAACTGTTGGTTAGGAGGAATTTCTTGGGCTGATCGCCGTACACTTCTTAACCGAAACTTCCTATAAAGAGGCAATTCTAATGTCATTGGTAAGCTTACATTTCATTACTGCGAACTAGTTCTTGAGTAACCCTGAAGTTAAGAACAGCCGAAGAGCCCAAGCATATGGATAATATCCTTATACAGGGCGTCACGAATGAGCTGCCACCCTTTAAATTTCAGAATGCTGGGAATAAAATTTGGGGGATCCCAAGTGGGTCTCCAGCAACTCTTAATCTGGAATTTCCAATGGGATGGGGTCATTTTTTTAACGAATTCTGATAGGATATGAAATTTTAAAACGAATTCAAATCGCGCACTCAATTGATCCGTTGTGCACCGAGGGCACTTAACGAAAGAAACTATTTTTATAAAATGTTCCTAATTCCTCTTCTTAAAATCACTTTGAAATGAGTCTACTTTCGTTCCAGAACGCTAAGTGGTAATTACAAATAAGAGAACTGCAAAAAATGTCGAAAGTAAAAAAAAGAATGTTTTGGATAATCTTTCGGTTATTTGTTTTACTGCTGCATTTTTATTATCCAACAGTCATAATAAGTACAAATAATAATAATTATCATTCAATAAATATTAAAAAATAAATAATATTTTTTTCTATTATCTTATTTATTATTGCCACTTTGCGTTCTGGAATGAAATTAGACTCATTTCAAAGTGACTCTCTACAACGTTTACTTGAATAGCTTTCTAAATAAAATGATTTCCTTCAGAGATATTTAGAACTTTGTATAAAAGCCGTGGTTTTGCGTTTTTGGAAGAAGTACTCTCGGGGCGCACCGGATCAAAAAAGTGCTCCATATGAATTCGTCTTAAAATTTCATTTCCCATCGGAATCCGTAAAAAAAAAATTTACTCCATCCCATTGGAAATTCGAGAGTTAGAGTCGCTGGAGGAGTCCTACGGTACGTTACCAAGTCAGCAATACGCCTCAAACTAACTTCAGGTTACCCAATTGGGATCCCCCTAATTTCCTGATTGATATTCTAAACATTATAGGGGAGAGGGGGAAGGGGCTGGTTATCTTTATGTAGAACGGCAACAAAGAAATTAATTTAAAAATTACATTTCGAACTAAACGGCTCTAAAAATCTTCAGATAAGGCTCCTAAAATCCAAGTAACAATTTTTCAAGGGAACTTCTAAATTTGGTTTTAAAAAGAGATCCCGAAACTCGGGAATGTCGGGTGTATATCCAGATAACATCATAAAATATTTATAATAATTTATTTGAGTTCAAAAGATAAAATAAACAACAACAAACACCTGAAATATATTTCATAATTCCTACTTTCACATTCTTCATTCTTACGAATATTGGCTGAATCTGGTTCCCGCACGTTGCACCATCTTTATTGGCCAACCCGCACAACAGCTTATCAACTAGATGGGCTCTTAAGGAACCTGCTAGGACAAGTGCCAGCTGGAAGAGGGATTGATTCTAGTTTTCAGTCTGATATAACTCAGAAATATGACAAAGGATGTCGAATCCCCGGGTACCCTGATCCTGAAACATTATTTGTTTATTAATTATTATCATCATCAATGGTTCTAAAATTTAAACACAAAGTAAAAAAAAAATAAAAATAAAAAAAAAAAAAAAAAAAAAAAAATAAGCCATCTGATTTAAGGATTTGTTACTGAATAAGACAGGGACTCTTTGTTTATAGAGTGATATTATGCGCTTAGGGTTTCTGCAAACAACATATTGTCTCCATCTTATAACACATTTGGCTGTAGAATACAAAAAACAAATATACCATACAATTTCTATTCAAATATAAAGATATACATTTTTTCATTCACTGAATGAATATTTTTTCTTCTTCTTTCTTCAAGTTAACTCCTTATAATCCATAATATGAACAGAATTTCCTTATATTAATGTATACAAACCTAAATAAGTATCATAATAAAAGTTCTAAATAAGATTTAAATGTGTTATATAAAAATAAAGGCAGGCTATTTCACCAATTTATTTATTACGATGCAAATTTTCGGCCTACAAGTCGTCTGCAGGCATCTTAAAATTATTTAAAATGCATATACTGTCATATTTAATTCCAATCCGGACCAAGTCGAAATATACAGCGTCAAACTTTGAAAATAAAATAACAATAATGGAGACTTCAGTCATCACAGCCATCACAGGTGAAACTTGGTCCGGTTTGGACTTAAATATGACAGTATATGCATTTTATATAATTTTAAGATGCCTGAGGATGGCTTGTAGGCCGAAAATTTGCATCGTAATAAATAAATTGATGAAATAGCAACAGCCTGCCTTTATTTTTATATATTAAAGTATTCACCTAAATCAACAAACATAAATTAAATGTGTTATTTTCATAGGTTTATGTTCATCTATAGCTAATAATCGTAAGTTTTTTTTTATTTGGTACTGGGTTTCGCAAACGGTGGGCTACAAGCATTACGATATTCAGGAAAAAAAAAAATTAATATCAATTTTGGTGAGAGGATAACTGCTTTAACGGGGAGGGAGGGTGTTATTAATTCAATTAACAACACTTATTTAATCCAGAGAGAAATTTTTTATTTATAAGCAACGCTGCATGATTATTATTATTATCCATAAATCATATTCTCTTATTTTATTTTTTTTAATTAAATTTTTATTGAGAAATAATATAATCTGCCTCACTGAAGGGCAATAGGTATTAGTGCTGTAAGACTCCATTCATACCATATATACAAGTGAACATAAAGAATAATAATAATAAATAAAAAAAATAATAAATAAAAAATTGATAAGTGAAATTAAAATTTAAATAAATAAAATAACTTAAAAAGAAATAAAAAATATGTACATCATAAATGGAAATAAATAGATATACAATTAAATAATTGCAAAATAAGCAAACAACCAAAATAAAGAAAATTTGTGTAAGTAAAAATAAAACAAAATAATCTTGAAGACATTCATACATAAGTGTATAATATACAATATTTGCAGTCTGCTCAGGGAACTCTGAACCAAGCTTTGCCCCCCAACTGTGGATATTCCCTTATTAGTAATGAAAATAGTAAAAAGGAAAATAACTAGAAATATAACAATATGCTAAGCAAAAGGTAAATATTGTCTCTAGTCACTGTGCTATATTTTTTTAAAATTAATCTGAAAAAATTCTGAATAAGTTCATTCGGAAGCTGTTCAATATCAGTTGCAAATTATGAAAATTTTACTTACAAGTTGGTTGCTATTTCTATTGCCCAATATTAATACAATAATTCCCGTCTTCAGAACTAGAAGTAACATTTTTTTTATAACATATTGTTTAATGTAATGAAATAATGTTACTATGCTAACACAAGGCGGTAAATAGGTAGACGTTTTAGCAACACACTTTAAAAAAATTGGCTAAAAAACCGTGGCACAAGATAACAAAACCAGGACAAAAAAAAATAAAAAAAATATATATATATATATATATATATATATATATATATATATATATATATATATATATATTAGGTACTCGCATTGTAAATTTATTGGGAGAAACGTGATTTTCTTGGAAAATACTTTACAAAATCATATCTCTAAAACGGATTGAAATAAGAAGGTGCGGTTAGCGGCGATGAACCCTGTATAAATATTTTTCAGGCAAATTTAATTAAATTATTATGCTGTAATATAATATAATATAATTTAATCGTAATGTGATAAACATTTTAGGATGGAGGGAGTTATTGTTGACCGTATATTTATATTTAAAGGGAGAAGTTGGTCGGGGGGTGCGGTCAAAAAATTACACTACCATAAGCGAACTTATATATTTTGTGCCTATATAATACATAAGTTCTAATATAATATAATATATATTCTAATGTTCTTATATATATATATATATATATATATATATATATATATATATATATATATATATATATATCTTATATATATTATAATATTCTAATATAACATATATTCTATATGTTCTAATATATATAATATATAAGTAATATATAAGTTCGCTTATGGTAGTGTAATTCTTTGACCGCACCCCCCGACCAACTTCTCCCTTTAAAGATAAACATTTTAAAGTAAACGTTTAATGGAATAAAGAAATTTAAATTCTAGTTCCGAAACGATAACTATTACATTAACATTAGGCAATGAAGTTACCAATTTGGAAGTAATTTACCATAATTTTGCAACAAAATTTTTATTTCGTCCAAAGAGAAATGTCTTATTTATAAGCTATGCTCCCTGATTATTATTATAAATAAATCATATTCTCTTATCTGGAATGAAAATAGTAATGAGAAATAACAATAATTTGCCGATTAACATAAAAATGCCATTATGGCTCCTATCAGTTGAGTTCGCGTCCGGGGCAAAATAATTCAGCGTGCCCCCTCCCACTCGATTTTTCGTATTTTTTATTTCGTAAATAATATTAATAAATGGACTTAGGCATTATGGAAACGAAACTTACTACATTATTATTATAAGGGTTTATTGTTTTACATAAAATACAACACATTATTTTTACAAAATTACTTTATAATGATGGTATAATTTTATTATTGTAATAAATTAATATATTGGGCATCCAAAGAATTTAATTTCATAAATAGATAGATTAATATCTGCTGATATCGTTTTTTTTTTTTTGTTTTTTTTGTCTACATTAATTAAAGGATTAATCGAAATCGAATGGAGGAATGCATACTGGAATAACCCGCACTCCAGAACTGTATAAAAGATAAGAGGTGTATAAAAGACCTCGAAGGCGGCATTATTATTCGAAGCAGCACGAAAACTGCAGCGTGCTGAATGATAGTTTTTTCCTCTTCGGAAACAAGACCGAGTCGAGTGGACAAGTTCTATTCCCAGTGGATGGCTATTGAATATTCAATAGCTTCCGATGCAAATGATCCTCAGCACCTTGCCCTGGACAACCAAGTCTGGTGGCGAAGATTCCAACATGAAAATGTGCCTGAAAGAGCTTATTTTTCTTAAAATATTTCAAATTTAACAGATTCCTTGCGAAATGTACCGTGGGGAGAAACGGGACAATGATGCATTTCATAAACTAATCGCTTGGAAAAGTCATCACTGATTCTAGCTGCTTTGTAATTTAAGTCCGAGATCCGGCGTGCAAATAGTTCGCTTTTTAATATCAAGCGAAAACTTTTTGGAGTGCTCAATAATATCAAGTCCTATAAGCATAGTTTTTATAGATTTGTTGCCAGTTCATACAATCAGATAAAAAGTTTAATAAGTCAACAATTTATTAAAAAACAAGGTATCACAGCTCAAAACTTCCTACGCCATTCGAAAACACTTCAAGAAATGATGTTGCAGGTTTCAAAAAATTCCAATGATTATTTGTTATAACTGATAATAACAGGTAAAAAAAAAAAAAGTCGAAAATATCTGTTCCAGTTCAATTGCTGGCAGATTAAGATATAGTTATAATAGGGTATAAAAACAAAGGGGTTTGAAGGGTTCCTGGATATAAGGCCTGACGCGCGTCCAAAATGTGAAGTTCGCAGATAACCCCATGTTTTTGCACATCATTCTAAACGGTAATAAAAATTAAAACAACTAGTGCAAACTGCATTTTAATATATTTTAATTAATTAATTTCTATTTATTAGAAAAAATAGTGTTTCTAACAGTGTGATTATATTCTTATCAAAATCGGGGTAGCAGATATGTCAGAATCATGTATCCCAGCTCAGTCGAGGCGCCTACGGGACGTCAAAGTGTCAAATAATGGGCATATTTTGAAATAAAACGTTACGGCCTACACTTTTTGCCTTTTGCATTTTTCTCTCGGACCAACTTTTTCCCCATAAAGTGCGTTTTAGCCGTCTTTTAATGAACATCCTGAATATACACAAACAAGGAGTCGGCACTGTACTCAAGGACTTTAAAAGTTTATATTTCAATGACAAAAGAGACAGATAATTCGTAAAATGGAATAATTTAAACAAATATTCCCGTGCATACGTATTTTATTAAAATATACATATTATTTAAAAAATGTTCCTTGGGGGTTTTATAGCAAATATGACGCTGATCAAAAAACGTCCTATGAACATGGACCTGCAAGTCTTGACCAGTTTTCAGGCCAAAACATTTTTTTTTAAATACATTTTTCGACACGTTTTGTTAATAGGTGAAGAAACGATTCATTGCATCAAAAAACGAATCGAAATTAACGTCTAGAAGAACTCTATATGGCGTCGAATAAGATCAATACCAGCTCAATGGATCAAGAGCACGATCTTTAGTGAATTGTCGGAGTTGACATCCGCTTCGCAACGCGAATGGTGAATACATCTGTTGTATTACTGCTGGGGGTGCGAACATTTCTGTAAAACACTTTTAGATCCTTGAACCAACATTCCAGAAACAACAATAGGCACTTACTGGATTTTTTTATTGCGATGACAACGATGAATAGTTTGTTGTAATCAATTAAATCGCCACAAAATTGTTTATTCGTTTACTGCCTAATATTGATTTCTAGCTATTGAAGATAGTGTTTCGAATATACCATCCTCCCCCAGTAGTATTACAAGCAACACTTCATCTAGACACTATTTGCGTTTCATAGCGGATGCCACTCCGACAATACACCAAAGTTTGTGTGTTTGATCTATCGAGTTGATATTGGCCTCATTGGGATAATTCTGATTCTCTTTGACCTGAAAACTGGTCGACTTCATTTGCTGACCCATGTTCATAGGAACGTTTTTTTCACCGTTATATTTACTATAAACCCCCCGAGGATTATCCTTTTTTTTTAGGTGGACACCCTGAAGACTATTCTATATTCTATCTAGGTATCATAGCAATCCTTTCTTTTTAACATACATTTATAATTTGCATTTGACGTTTCGGGATCGTAACACCATCTTCAGAACATTCTTCTCGTTATTTTAGTGCTCCCACTTTTTATGGTAGTCATTTTTATCATACTATTAATTATTATTTTGTTAATTCAAGGAGAATTTGGTCAAGGGTTCGGTCTGGAAAGGGCTAAAACTTAAGCCGACCGTCGGCACACATTATAATAAATTTATACTTATCTGCGTGTTTTTCTTTCCTGACTGCAACCCCCTCCCCCTCTCACCCAACCTCTATTTGATATAATAATCATATCGCCATGAGGTCACTATATTACACACGTATAAGAATAAATTTACTCTGTGTGCCGACGTTTTGGCCTACATTGCAGGCCTTCAGGTCTACGTTCAACGATACCCCCACCATTATTATTTTTTCATTTAAATGAAGGAAGCCTGGATTGCTAGAAGCCTATAAAAACTGAATGCTGACTTCCTATAAAACGAAGAATACTTCTATATAAGACAATTCTTAGTTTCAGAATTTAATATCAAAGTATGTATAACTTTAAACAATATATAATTGTAATTATTCGCTTTATTGGAGCTCCAGAGACGTATAATATAAAAAATAAAAAAAATGAATAGTTTTCATTTTATTTTATCATTATCATTATATATATATATATATATATAATATATATATATATATATATATATATATATATAATTATAATATAATATAATAATATATATTATTATTATTTTTTTTTTCTCTTGGCATTTATTATTACTAACATATTGTTTTTATTACTTACAAAGCTATATATATATTTAAATGATATTATTTAACTATACGACTATTTAAAATATTTATATAATCAATATTTTATCTATATATCTATGTCAATATTGCGTTAAACTACGTGATAACATATGTTCTTCGAACTCCTTACTATGAAAGTATATTAAAATATGTTATATAATAAAGCAGGAATAACCTTGTATTTATATTTATAACTAACTGGATATGAAAAAATTATAAATTTAAGGTGGACCCTACTTTTGGTCATTATTGAGAAAAAGAACTTAATTTAAAAAAAAAAAAACATCCGATAATTATTAACAGTTAAATTTTATATCTATGGAATTTAATTCGTCCTTTCTTCTGTGATTCCTGCGTCCTTCGTATAGCTAATTTATAATTACTAATTTATAAACCATATCCTCCGAGGTACATGTAAACATATACATATATTATGCAGGATAGGATAATAGAGGAACTTCGATAATATCGGAACCCATATTTAATTTAGGCAGTAGTTAATAATTATTGTAACGCCCTGGTTTTGAATTGGCAGGTGAGTTGTGAATCCGGTAGGAGAGGACACTGATGACCTAGTGACCAACTGCCCGCCCTGTTGTAGCTATTAAATTGAAATGAATTTCTCCGACTGCGTCCCCTTTCGGTTCTTACACCAATTTTGTTTTAGAGGATGAGGAATACTACTAATTTTCCAGTCGTACTTAATGATAATTCCTCACAGGCATAGTAATATTCCTATATCAACGACTATGCCTTAATGATTGATATCTTAGCTTCAGGATCTGTTTACTATAAATATCATCCCGTAAAAGAAAATTACTCAAGCTGAATTTCAGATAAAATTTTCAGAAAGATCCCTATTGTTTGAAGAAACCTCTTCTATTCATCAAAAGTACGAAATTGTCTTCTAATCACTTATAGGGTAATGAGCGCTGAAAATTTCTGGTCTAAATTCTTACGATTCTTTTTTTTTTTTGCGAGATGCTGAATCCGAAAAAAAATATTTCGTAAGTTCTGCAAACACTTCTTAAGCAGTTATTTTTGAATTTCGTAGGGTTGTTTGAATCTTGTGGACAAAAACGTTCTTTGTTCCTATAATGGAATATGGTTAGTTAAGGAGAAAAGAAAATTGTAGAAAATAAGAGGGTAACATTATTTTAATAATAAATTGTTTAATAAGTATTAAATGACAAAACAAAAAAAAAAATCAACGTCCCACGAACTAATTGAACAATCAATTTCACCTTGAGGTGAAATATTTCGTAGCTTTTATATTTCGAGAACTTCCGGACGAAATTTCTTAACTTTTTTTTTGTGAGGGGGGAAGGTTCGAAGGGGAGAAATTAGCGGGCCCGATGAAACGGTTGTTTTGTATATCGTGGTTGGTGATATGTCGTGAAGATTTTCTTAAATAGCTCCTTCTAAAATGCTTCAATGTTTTATCTTCTTGGGCTTCCTAACTCAGCTGGAAAGCGTGAAAATTAGCATTAGACATTAGAACGAGAAATGAAATTTTTTCAAAAGTTGGATGTCCACCTTTCTTTCTTTTTTTTTTTTTACGTTCCAGTACTAAGTGACATACTTTTTCTAATTTTGAAATAAATGGCAATGGAATTCGTAGGTATCAGAAGAAAAGAAGTTTTGTTAGAAAAGTCATTATATTTCATTACACGTACCTTGAGATGAGTAATTCATAATAGTGTAACTAGTAAGAGCTCACTGACATAAATGGTACAAAATATAGTTCATATTCAAAGTGATAATGAAATATTTCAACAGATATGACAAAAGGCATGATCAAACATTTAACCCGTAAATAGACATGCTTTCACAGTGGAAAATGTCAAATTCCTGCTATTCAGTTGCATAAAAACTAACTTGTGTTAATTCGTCCTCAATATCTGGATTTGAACTTTTTGTATTTTGGCCAGGTTTTAAGGTCATTGAACATCTGTGGCTCGGTGGACTGACATGTTTTTTTTTTCCTTTTTTCATGTAACCCTGTGAAATAGTTTATTTACATGAGTACAGTGGCATACGCAAGGCGTAGAATGAGGGGATTTATTCCCTCCCCCCCTTCCCCCAAAATTTTTGAAAAATTATTATGTTCATACCTACCAACATAAGTTTTGTATTTTGAGTAATAATTTTTGTATTTTTAATCCAATTTTCATTCTATGATTACTTTCCTTCTTATTAAATCCCCCTCCGAAAAAAATTTACCACCCCTCAAAAAAAAAAATTTAGTGTACGCAACTGAAGTTGTACATACTCCAAGCATTTATTTAGCATTTATGTGTTTACTTTGTCATTTCTTTTTCGCAAATGAGTTTGTGCTAAAGGTTTTTTTTTTTTTTTATCAGTGACGGTTCATCTTGATTTCTGAGAACCATTCTATGACTTCACTGTATAATATTCTATATTATTTAATTCTCTGATTATTTTTATGATTAATTTAAATATTTTTAAAATGTAGGAAGAATATTAAAAAGCAAGTAATTGTAGTGATGTGTTGCAAAAATTACGCATTTTTCTTTGTTAACATAGAGAAATAGGTGGCGTAGGGAAGTGGCAACCTCATCACCCGGTCATTGTGGGTTGGTGGAACAGTACACTAGCACACATACAGTACACAAACTCAGCACATTCTACACAAGGTCATATGCAGTAACACACCATAGGATCGATAACCTTCCCTAGGTAACCGTCCCAGTTAGGGATGCAGGTCTGCATGCATAGAGATGGAAGCCCAATCAGCAGACTAGGTTACGGAGAGAGGCTACTTGAAATAACAACTATCGTGAAACCCAAACCAGCCTGGGATGTGATCTGTCATAAAAGGAAACGACCCGGCAGCCCCCTTAACTTTGGATATTGGAACGTATTGTCACTTTATAGACACGCAGCATTAAACGTACTCTTAGATCAATTGGAAAAATATAAGATTGACACAAGCGCTATCCAGGAGATCAGATGGACTGGCCGAGGAATTCTTGAAAAAATACGTTACTTCATCTACTACAGCTCTCATGCTAGTATACATGAATTTAGCACAGGGTTCGTAGAAAAGGAAAAGTACAGGATGATGATAATAGGATTTAAACCTGTTAGTCCAAGAATTTGTCTCATAGGAATACGTGGAAAGTTTTACAACTATAGCCTCCTAAGTGTGCATGCACCTACAGAGGTGTCTGATAAAGAAGATAAGAACGCATTTTATGAACTCCTAGAAAGGACTCTGGATGCATGCCCAAGGCATGATATGAAAGTAATAGCTGGAGACTTTAATGCTAAGTTGGGAAAAGAAGCAATACACCAGCGGATAATAGGAAAACACAGCCTTCATGATGCAACCAACGATAATGGACAAAGGCTCATTAATTTCGCGGCGTCTAGAAATTTAGTTATGGGGAACACTCTGTATCCGCATAAGAATATCAACAAGGGCACTTGAACGTCACTCGACCGGCCAGTGGTAAACCAGATTGATCATATTCTTACAGGAAGACGCCATAGAAGCAATCTACGGAATTTGAGAACATTCAGAGGAGCCAATGTAGATTCGGACTATTTTCTTAACATAACACATATGACTGCCAAGACCTGCTCAATAAGGAATCCTGAAGCTGCAGAGAAACCCAAAAGTTTCAATCTGAGAAAGTTGAAAGATACAGAGACCCTGCATAACTATGTTGAAGTACTTGATTCTAAAGTAAGCCTTAGAAGCTACGATGCTGGTCAGGACATTGAAAGCTGCTGGCCATTAAGCAATTATGGAAGCAGCTGAAGAAGTACTAGGACCACACAAGAAGTAACCTTGGTCGCCATGGTTCGATGAGGAATGCAGAACAGTCACGAGCAGGTAGAACGTATCATATCAAGCAATGATTAGAAAAACTATAAGGAAGACCGTTGATGAATACAGACAGAGAAGGAAGGATGTGAAACGTTTACACTGCAAGAAGAAATGACAGAATGAGAGGGAGGAGCTGGAGAAGGTGGAACTGCTGTGCCACAACAATGAAAATAGAGATTTTTCCCGATTTTTCAACAAAGAAAGAAAGTCTCATACAAATAAATTTAAATCTTGTAAGGATAAAGCGGGTAACTTGGTGACTGACAAGTCTGAAGTTCTTGCAGAATTGTGATATGGACAGATGAGATGATTTCCACTGACTGGATTATGGCAATCATGTGCCCTATTCATAGAAAGAGTGATAGGTTTGTATGCATCAACTATCGAGGTATCTCGCTACTTTTCTGTGCTTATAAGATACTGTCTCACATTTTATTCACACTTCTCTTACCATATGCCGAGCGTGAACTCGGTTCGTATCAGAGTGGATTTAGGAAAGGAAGATTAACCTCGGACCAGATCTTCTGTGTACGGACCATTCTTGACAGAGATCGCGAATATAAAACCAAAACTAACCATCTTTTCATAGATTTCAAAGTAGCGTATGACATCATAAAACGCGAAGATGACAAAATAAACGTGCCCTCCGATAATTCAATATACCTGAGAAACTTGATAAAGCTTACTATGAAGGGTGGGAGATGTATGATCAGGATAAATGGCGAAGGATCCGAGGAATTTCGTGCATGAAAAGGACTCCGGCAAGGGGATGCTCTGGTCTGTATATTGTTTAATCTGGCATTTGAAAAGGCTATAAGAGACGCGCGCTTATGTGGACGAAATAAAGGACAAGAAAATATGTTTACCAGGCTTGTCCCAGCTAACAAATGCTACTTAGGGCTGGGCAAACAACTGAGCAGACATATACTTTCAAGGCAGACCAAACTCCACCTCTCTAAAACCTTGTTGCGCCCCATACTTCTTTATGGATCGGAGTGTTGGTGCCGAAAAGGAGCTCTTTATTTTTGAAAGAAGAGTACTCCGCTGTATTTTTGGAGACATAAAGGTTGAAGAATATTAGAGGCGACGCACGAACCAGGAGCTATACAGCGCTTTTGGAGAAGCTGATGTCAGAGCAATGAAGTTTAATCGCTTAAGATATGCAGGGCATATCGCCAGGATGGCGAATGAAGAAATGCCAAAAATATTGCTGTATAGGGTTAATTTTAGAGAAGATATCAGACTTTTTTTTTTTTTTAAATTTTATGCAGTTTAGTTTATAAATTGATTTACAATTTGAGTTAAATGAAGATTTAAGTTGAACAGTATCAGTAAACAAGTTATCATCTTAAGATTTTTTCTAACGCCACCACTTCAAAGTTGTAAATATAATTATCAAACGATACTGGCATGATCAGAATTTTAAACAGGTATTTCGTTATTTTGATTACTTTAAAAAATATTAAAATAAGTCTGTTAATATAGTTTGAAAAATTATCTTCTTAGAAACACAAATTCTTATTTATATCGAAATCATTTGAATGCGACTGAAGTGTTTATCCAGGAGTAGAATGGCCTATACTCCATATAGGCCTATATTAATGAAATTCATATACATTTATGAATCAGTGATTTATTTAAACACATCTGTATTTAAATTTTAAAATATATTTAAATAAAAGTAGAGTAACTGTATCTAGGAAATTTATAATTAATACAAAATATATTGGTACGTTGATGAGGTACTTCGCTTTTATGCCTGACATAACACTAAATCTACCGGTACCATATAAATTTTAAATAATGCTAAAATATTTTTTATTAATTGTAATTTATGCCTGATGATAATTAACGTTTGTATAAGGCAGTAAAATACATTTAAAACATCATAACGAATGTAATTAAACGAAAAAATGTTGGTTAGCTAAATCATAGCTTTTATATTTAGCGTTATATATTTTATTTAAAATAAGAGAACGGTTGAATTATTTTGTTTATATACAATTTTTTAGGTTTTTTCAACCTCTTAGGTCATTTTTCTCCTATACTTCTATTACAAAATATTTCCATTATTACAACCTCAAAAAATTTCGAGAATAAAAAATTACAAGAAATTAAATACACTAACAAAGACCCATTACAATTACAAAAACTATAAAAAATAAAATTAATCACGAAATTTGGGCATTTTGAAAAACTAAAATATATATATATATATATATATATATATATATATATCATGGACAACAGAAAGTACTAATATGCATGATTAGTAAAGAAATTATAAATTTTATTTTATTATTAAATATTTAAATTAAAGTTTAATTATATTAACAGTACTTTGGTACATAGAGCTCGATTCTTTGTATTTTTATCGAATTTTCTTTTATTGACTTTTATGATGTTGCTTATGTGTTATCTGACTTGTCCTGGTTATAAAAATCTATAGTTTTTTGGTTATTACAACCAAGTAACTTGGTGGTGGATGATTCGAGATCTTTCTCTACAACCTCCTATAATGGTGATAAAGTTTGGATGTCCCAGGTATCATGTTGCAATTCGTTATGATTGCTGGCGAGGGAATACAAAAAAGCTGTTCTCCGGCCGTCATGGATCGGGTTTCGTCCCATCCCCACCGATATAAAAAAATTCCAATTAAACAAATCGTTTTACACAAATCTATCAAATATACCTTTCTAAAATATATTCAGAGATGGTAAAATGCCTCCGGCTAATTATATCTGGGCTCCTTCGCGATTTGCAAATCGTCTGTCAATCCATGTACAGGTGTTGGATAATTATCCAAAAACCCAAATTTGCATGCTGAAAGTTCTCCCACATGACGAATTTTTAAAAAGATTTATAAAATAACTCTTAATATTATACCATTTAAAATGTATATTCATTGCAATTAAATATATATCAAATATAACTAGTAGAACTAGTGTTAAATTCTTCTAAACGAGACTACAGCCAGTTCAATACTGACTACAATCAGTTTCTTAAAGGAATTCGAATAGCAAATTGATTAAAAAATAAGTCTGTATTTTATCTCAAAGATTTGTTGCAAGAGGACATAGGCATTCTTAACTTCATAAATAATTAACAACCTACGTAGTAAATTATTTTAAATCAATTTTTAAGTAATAGAAAAATAATTAAATTTAGTTAATTTCAAAGCAGCAAACATGGAACAAGCTATTTCTAGTACGATTATTTTTTTTCCTCGGATTTACATATTTTATTAATATTGATTTACTTAAAACTATAATAATCATTATCATCCCGTTTCATTTCATTCTAATATATTAATTAATTGTATTTTTTCATTGTTGTAATTTCAAATTATAGAGAGTTTGGTTGGGTAGACATAATTAAACAATATCCATACCTCAATGTAAAATTACTATATAATAATTTTTGGCTGTGTATTAATTTAATTAATAACATTTATTGTTTTAGAAGTATAAGTTTTAGCCTAGTTTTTAGGTTTTTTTGTCAATTCAGATTGTTGATGAATTAGTATTCCATTTAATTGATAATAATTGTATTTAATTTAATTGTTAAATACATAGCTACTACAATTTTATTAAAATAAAATTAGTTGTCCCCTTGTAGCGAATTTTTAATAGTTTTTGTCCATGTTTGGTTGCAATCAACCATTCTAGCTCAGTTAATAATTAGTTCCTGTTTATGGCTTTTCAATCATATACGGTTATCAAGAAACTGCTTTGAATATATACTTAACTTATTACTTATTTAATCTCGTGACATACATAATGTTTTTTTTTAGCTGTTGACCTGATCAACTAAACAGGATAAAATTAAAATTAAAAAAAATAATTAATTTAATTACAATATTAATAAAATTAAAATTAAACTGAAAGGATGGTTTGTTAGCCGTCATATTTCAATTTTCATTTAGATTTTTTTATAGCTTTATTTGATGAGATGGAAATACTCAGACTGGCAAGGAAAAGAAACCAACAATCTAATGATCTGAAGTTAAATAAAAGTTTAAAGTTTTTTAAATGCTTTTAATTTAATGTTCAAAAAGGTTTTTTTTTTCCTCCAAGTTCCATCCCCTATGATAATAACAATAACTGCTATTTTAAATGAGTAGCATCACTGTAATTGTTGAATTAACAGTATCTCTTTTAGCTGATTGGAGCCTTTTTTCATTTCTTATTGTTTTAATCCATTTAAAAAAAATAAGAATACAAGAATGGCGAAAAAATTACACAAATAATAATTGCTTATTACATCGATTTATTTTCTCGTACTGGCATTTGATACTTTTATGAAAGTCGGAAGTATTGGTGACGTATCATTTAATCTAAATTATTTCTAATCTGGGAAAGACCAGAAATGCTTATGAATTCTATAACTAAGCATCCCATATATTTGACAAAATGTTTCTTCTTATTTTCTGACATTTTTTATATTACCAGCTTTTTATATTACCTTCCTTACCATTATGCCTTTCAGAAGTCCAACAAACGAATTCTCAGCCATTGGTCTATATGTCTGCATGCATATCTGTACCACGATTATCTCCTAATCGGGTGACCAAATTTTTTTTTTTGTTTTGTTTTGTCTTACCCCCAGTGCCTGTGTACCGAATCGGACACCCCGTGCGTAATAGCAGAAAACCCTTTTTTTCATTAGACTATAACGATTTTGATGAAACTTGTCAACAATTTTCTCATTAGAGCCCTTTAAATTTGACTACATAGTACATCCCGAGAATCAGCAGGAAGAAATGTTATGAAGCAAACAGACTGTTATTTGCGCATAACTCAAAAAGAAAACATTTTATGGTAAATTTCAAGTTCGATAAGCTAAAGTTCAATGGTCGTTAGAAAATCAATTTAATTACCAAGAAAACCATATAAAATTATCGAAATCGGACCATTACTATGGCCCTTATTTAACTTGGCGTATCAAAGTTATTACCTCCTAGGTAAGGAAGGTATTGTAATCAGGTCAAAATTTTCGAAGTGCAGTTTTTATGGGATCTATGTGTTTCAGAACCCCCCTCCCACCCCTCCCTCCCGAGTCCAAAAAAAACACATTTTCAGCAATTATTACTTATCGATTTTGTTGCTTATTTTTTAAAAAGTATTTTGTGTATGTTTCCATGGGCACCCTTTACTTTTCTTTAGTTTCTCGAATAAATTGAAAAATATACATCTACCTGTACATTCCAGAAGCTCATTTATAAAGACAATATAAGATATATAACATTGCCTAAGAAAACAAACAAAAAATAAACGGACCAATATTAGCGAAGATTCTACAAACAAGTACTGTATTTGACTTTGAGACCAAAGCATTTAAGGAAAGTCGTATCAGGACACACCAGATATATATATATATATATATATATATATATATATATATATATATATATATATTTATTTAATTTCGTTTCTTTCTTTAAAAATACAACTGGACGTCTATATTTAGAATTTTCTTTTTTTGAAAATAGATTTTTTTTAAAAAATAATACATTCAGTTCATAATATTATACTGATATTATTCATAATATTTTTATACATCAAATGAAAATTGTACCAAAAGTTAATACATCTACTTCTAAAAACAAAGAATTTTTTGAAGAATCAATATTCTACACCCAAAAATTATTCAGCTTATTTCAAATCTGGGGATTACACATAAAAATTTTCAATAAAAAATTGCCTTATCTCCATGAGATGCCTTCTAATAATATTTTTCTAATACTTTTCCAAAAGTGGATATATTAACTTTTGATAGAAAACTCCTCATATACACATACATACGTAAATCTAAGATTTACGTGAGAAATGTACGTCTCTCTCGGGGGGATACATTATTTACATTTTCTTAAAATTGGAACGGACAACGCAATTATTCTCTATCTTTTGTTTAGAAAAAAAGCATACATTACTACAAAAGATTACTTGATTAAAAAGCACCTACCAAATAACTGATTTTTGATTGAAGTTTTGTGACGTCCAAACTGTGTTTTTTTAAGGTTCGAAAAGACAAGCGTAACGAATTTTGGATCTAAACTTGTGCTGTGTTATCTAGCAGCCGTTTTTTTTTTTTTTTGTAAAATCGGAACGAAAACCACTTAATTTGTATTATTATTATACTGAGGATATTCTTCTCTTTTCTTAAAATCCTTCTTTACGTCTAGAGAACCACAGGAATCGTATAGTTAACACATGACATTGACCCAGGAAGTATTAGTTATTAAATAGGGTTTATAACCCAGGAAATTATTGTTTTTCTTCCTACTTATCAGGGTTAAACAATAGTTATTTCCTTAATCATCCCCTCTCCTATTGTATGTATAAAAGCCTATCTGAAATGGACAGATCAATCAGCATTAAAATGCAAGGTGGAGCATATGAGAATTTGAGACAGTACACTCTCACTATGCTAGCTTTAAGTCTAGGAGTAATATCTGTAGTATAGTCTATCTGTAGTTAACACTGTCAGTAGCTCACTATTTTATATCACGTAACTCTGTACACTTATTAATAAAGTATATATATATATATATATATATATATATATATATATATATATATATATATATATATATATATACACACACACACTTCGGAATGTATAGTAATAATCCGCCAAGTCAATTGACGACAGATCTTTTAACCTGTACCCATCGCAGCAAACTTCTTAAGTATGAGGCCCATAAGGAAAAAATCTTTAAGGATGGATCAGATGGTCTCTCGAAATATATTGCCCAAGACGGAATACGAAATTTTTAAAATGTTTTCAACTTTGTAAAGGATTATCTTCCTAGACGTTGAGAGAACGTTATTGCCTGCCGTAAATCCAAGGGCAACAACAGAACTAAACAAACATAAAATTATTGAAGGCCATTCGAAATAATGGGATGATGACGCAGACAAGAAAAGTTGTCATTTAGCTTTACACCACTAGGCTTTTAAACCAGTCCGGGTGACAAATATCCTCAGTTGAGTTGGACCTGAGTGCCACCTTAAGCTCATTTTTTTCTTAAGGCCAGTTTGTTTCTGCTGGAGATGCTGGCCGGAGTGTAGAGGTGTTAAATTGTTCCGAAGACGGCGAAGGATCCTATATTTGGGATTATAAATTACTCAGTGATTCCAATTAGAATTTAGACTTCGAAGCGTTTTCATCTAGTGTAGTTAATTCTTCTTCTTTTTTTTTTTTTTTAAATCCATAATACTTTCCGTAGTGTCCTATATACAATTGAAACACAAATGACATCGCGTTTTGGAATTATTACAAAGGTGTGAATTTAAATTGCTGATTATATTAATAAAAAAAACAAACACTCAATTAGGAGACGAACAAATATTGTTAGGATATAATCGTGCGGTCTATAAATGCAGGCAATGGACAGCACATCTCATACCACAGTCCGAAAAAGACCCATCAACTAGAACCAGCACATCACTCCAAGATATCACAGTATATACTGAAGGAATGGGAAGTTAACATAAAAAAGCTGGGAAAGGTTATATTCAAACAGCTGTTCAGCAGAACAACCAAAAATGTACAGAAGGCCATACAAATAAATTAAAAGATGAAGATTAAAGTTTGCAGAACATGCTGAAGAACAAGTAGGTAAAATTACCACAGCAGAGATACCTCGAATAGTTAGTTAATCATCTGAGTTTGAGAAACTTAAGTCTTTGTTTTTAGAATCTTCCAATTATATTCTAAATGCTTTATTTCATTGTAATTCAATCTCGTGGATTATTACTGGATAAAACGTAGAACATTAGTTTTTATGTTTATTTTAATATCAAAATAAGACAAGTAAATCAGCTTTACGTGAAAATCGATCCATTGATAGCACTTCCATGATAGATACATTATGTTAAAAAGTCGCGGAGCCATTTTCTTTTCGGAGGCTCTCACTCTCCATTACCTTCTACGACTTTATATGTTAAATAATATTTTCCAGCGGTATATTATATCTCTATATTACTACTGTTATTTCCGTTCATGGGTTGTACACTTTTTTTTTTTTTAATTTATTTATTTCTGGAAATTTGTTTTCAACCTGGAAATATATTTCTCCTTTATTTAATTAACAAACTCTTTCATAGTTTATATGTATCCAATTTGTATTATTAATAACAATCAGAGATAGTTAATTATTTAAAATAAATAAAATTAAAGATACTTTAGAGGAAGAAATTTGTAAATTCGGCATTTACGCCCTGCCAGACTATTTCAATGTGGAGAAGACCTAACTGATATTAAAGACAATTTAATTATATATAGTACTTCACGAGGAATTTACTACATATAACGAGTTTCATCAAAATCGTAAGTCGATTTTGTTGAAAAAGTTGCTGTAATATCCCAGGTATATATCTATCTTAAATATGAAATTTCAGTTTTTTACAACTTTTATTTTTTGAGCTATACTTACCACATACACACACACGGACTATTTTGCGAGACTTGTTAATTTGGACTCAAGGGACCTTAAAACGTGTATTTTCGTTGAAAACGTATTTCAAATTTTTAACGATCGCAATACCTTCCCTCATTATATATTTTATATATAAGTAAATAAAAGTATTGTATTTTATTGATTATAGATTAATATTCAGTAAATTAAGACAAACGCTATTATTAAAAAATATTAATTATTAAATGATTTCAATTTATCACATCATTTATGGATTATTTCTTTGTTATAGTTATTATTGTTATTGAAACAATTGTTGGATCTAATTTTTGTATTGCAGAGGATTCTTAGGGTGGCGAATAGCCGTTGATATTTAATTAATAACAGTTTTTTAAACAATATTGTGTAAAATAATTTATTAGGATTTGAATAACTTTTGAAATAATAATTAACTATCCCGGAGAAAATATATCAAATTAAAAAGTAGAAAAAAAAAGTTAAAAATATAAAACTAAATATATATAATACAGGGTCCGACTATGAAAAGGGATAATTTCAAAATTAAATTATTTATTATAGAATTTTGTTTTAATCATTTTTTCATGTATAAATATAAAGTATAAGTATAGTCATTTTCGCACAATACGAAAAACAAACTGTTTTCTAAACATTACGTCCGCCAAATATTTTCCATTGAAATCTATGCATAATACTTGAGTAGTACCTGGAAGTTTTATATGACCTCTGACAGCGTATTTATTCTGCAGTGATAAATTAGGATCTGATCATTGGTTTTAGGACTTTCTAATGTCATAAAAAGGTTTAGTTTTGAAATTTTTTTTTTGTTTATCCTTGTAATTTAAACACTTGTAATTTAAATAATTTTTAATACTGTAAAAATTAATAAAAAGTTAATTATTTGATAAATAATTTAATTTTGAAACCATCCCGTTTCACTGCCGGGCTCTGTATTATAAATATCATATAATAAAATATAATATAGTAAAATATTTAATGCAAAATTAAATATAAATATAAAAATATTATAAAAGTACACAAACTTCAGGATTCGGGAACATTTCAAAAATCTAAGCAGGATCCTTCTGCTTTCGGATCGGGGTTCATGATTCAAAAATGATTCATCAGGATAAGAACGTGACAACTTGGACACAATGGACGACGCAAGGATACGGTTGGTAATTCTGTAGGTGGAGGGAGAAGACATGACCCGTCGGTAGACCTGAGGATTAGTCACAGACGGGATAGAATGGCGTTAAGAAGAATAGACATTTTGTTCCTCCATCATGTCTTATTATGAGTATTTTTTGCGCTATTAACTAATACCAATATATAAAAAAAAAATGATAATATGAATATTTATTAAAAAAAACAGTGAAATAAATTTTCATTTGGCATATAACTTTGAATTTTTTTGTCCAGGTGTAATAGTATACATATATTATGATCGGGCTAAGCATTTTATCGTAGATCTTGTTAAATTCGATGAAATTAATTTTTATTTTTATTATCTTTTGTTAATGGAGCCTGTTATAATATTGTCTTTGTTGTAGGAGGTGCCAATGAAAAATCTAGTAAAAATAACTACTAAGTTTCATGGATTCTCATTTCATCTGCTTACATTTTACTAATTTTATTTTATAGGTTTATTTTATTTTTTAATGGGGTACACGATCATTGAGGTCCAGGGGTGCCAACAGAGGGTGAGTTCACGGCGTAGAGTGCGTCGTTAAGTTTTTTTTTGGGAGTGGGATGGACAAATAGTCACATTTTTGGGTTTTCCGGTGAGGATTGGTTGTTTGAAGAAGCAATTGAAAATCAATTATTTTATTAATGTAAAATTATAAATAGTTAATTTGGTTGTCCTTAGTGTGATAAACAATCAGTGGGAATCGGTCTGCATCCAAGGAATTCACATTTAACAGGAGTAACGATAAGTTTGAGGGGGGGGGGGCAGTGGCATAGTCAGGGGAGGTGGGATCAGAGTGATATATCCCCCCTCTCCCTCCCCGAAATTCTTGAAAAAATATTATTTTCATATTAGTTTTGTATTTTGAGTAATAATCTTTTATCCAATTTTCATTCTTATCCTCAAAATGTACGCCCTATTATAGACACTTAATGATTACCTGCTGACTCAGTACATCCCATAAAAAAAAAATTGAAATCCCCCCTAAAAAATTCCGCTTACGTCTCTGTGGGAGGGGGAGTCCTTGACTAAGTGGGGTGGATACCCCTGCAGAACTCTTCTTCTTTCGCTTCTCCGTATAGTGCCTTTCAGCGTAGGGAAGCGTCCAGCCAGGAGCCGAACTCATCCCGGTATCTTGCTAGGTTTCTGGCCTGTTGGAGATCTTTTCCTCTTTTTCTACTCAGGCGATCTATGTAATCCAGATAGGACATCCTTGGGCGTCCTCGAGGTCTTTTTTCCATCCGGCATGTAGTCCATCGTCTTGAGAGGATCCCGGTGGTCACTCATTCTGATAACATGGCCGCTCAAGTACCTCATTTCTGACGCGGTAACTCTGCTTTCCTGTCTCCCCGTCAATACCCAGCTTTCAGCTCCATACAGTAGTATCGACAAGCAGATTTAATTATGGCTTTATAAACACTATTATCACATAACACATTTTTAAATAACCCAATAAAAAGAGTATCAATTCTAATAAAAAATATCTCAGTGCAACAGGCCCTAAGAATAATACTTTTTTAAGTACTCTAGAAAAATAAATATTATTAAAATATGGAATATATTAATTATAATTGTGAAGATTAGTTCATTAATGTGATATACTTATCACAATCTATTTTTAATTTTTTTTTAGCAATATTTATATTTATAAATACAACCAAAAACATCTGGCATATTTGAGTACATTCTTGCACAGTTCGAAATGATTTTCTTATACCTTTACTTTAATACTGTAAACGTTGTGCTGAATATTCCAACCCCTCCAGCCTGTTCCAAAAGAAGGTATTGGTTTCAGAGAGGCAGAACAAACATTGCATTAATATTTATAATACAAAACATATTGAATAAGTACGTTAGAATGAGCCGGTGTAATGTTTTATTTTACGTCATGTTGCTAATTACAAGGGTTTCAGCTACTGTATATTGTTATAGGACTTGGTAGTACGTTGATCTTTATAACATGTTACAACAGATCACCATTGTCCGGAATAATATGAAGAAATATTGTTCTATAGAGATTACTACTCGTTTCCCTTTACCTAGTATATTGTCTCTTTTCAGTTTATGTATCCCAAAAAAACTTTAGGGGCTAACACTACAATAAAGAAAATAATGGGCTGATTTCTTAGTTTAAATCCCCATGAAAAACAAAACAAAGAGGAACAGAGGTTTCCACGAAAAATTTCAATCCATATTTTCACAAGAACTGTAATAAGTTTTTGAGGGCTCGCTTTTCCAACTTCTCAAAAAGGATATATGTATATATATATATATATATATATATATATATATATATATATATATATATATATATATATATATATATATATACATCACTTTTGAGAATTTCATTTAATAAAATGAGAAGTAATATTCGATCCCATTTACATATTTTATATTTATTTAAAATTAAAAATAAAATTTAAAGATTAAATTCTTTTATAAATGCATCATACATTATATAATTAAAATTAGGAATTTATGTTTGAATTATGTAATATAGCTTCTTAGGCGAAGGGTGTTTGAATAGAATCACGTAAAATTCTAGTCTCATGTGATGATCAAACCCAAGCTTTATTGGAAAACAATTCCTATATTGTAATATGGGACGATGCGGAAGATCGATAAATTTTTATTCCACTTACTTAAGTATGTATGAAATACATCGCATATATATTGCAATCTTGAAAAATTTCGAATCCGAGTTTTCAACGGAAATACAGGTTTAGAGGTCTCCCGAGTCCAAATAGCCAAGTCCCGCATAATGGTGTGCGCGTGTCTGAATGTATGTATGCGTGTGTCGTAGGCGTGCGCACGTGGGGTGCCACAGGTGCACAGGCACCTGCTAATGCATCAGAGTTATTTTGTCCCTATAAAACAGTAAATAGAATTAAATTTAAAAGATATTAACTTTTTAGAAAACATGCTCTTAGAACTAAAGTTCGAAAACTCCAACTAGAACATTTTTTGTAACCCTAGAGTGTTAAATTTTTGGTTAAATTGTAACACAAAAATTGTTTAAAATACGTTTTACGAGCATTATATACGAGCATATCCTTTAAGCAAATTTTCAGAGGAGTAAAGAATATACCTTGACCACCCGCTGGGGACCACTGGGGAATATGAAAGGACCCCCCGGTCCGGTTCTTAAACCCTTAATAAAGGATGCTGCGCACGACTATGGTGTGTGAGTATGTGCCAATTCTAGCTCTAAAACGAAAAGTTGTACGGAACTGAAATACGTGTTTAAGGTAAGTATATGCCTGGGATGTTACAGCAACTTTTCGAAGTGCCTCTTTATACTATCGATTTGACACCCCTGTAACGATTTTATGGAGTGGTTTGGACGGAGTTCTATGTCATAATGACTACATTGTTAGCATAGTTCTACAATTGAATTTTAAATTCAGAGCACCTCATTTAGCCTCCAATGGCTTTCAATGCGAGTGTTCCTACTGTGGTGGGCCACAGGGATCTCCGACGCGCTCTGACGTATACGTGAGGGATGATCTTGATTCTGTGGTCCCCAACCATATTCAAAGTACTTACGTATTATTTTTTTTGTCTTTTATTTTTATTTAACTTCCACACATGGTACGAAGCGGTGTGTATTGGGCGTATTGAATCTGAAATGTAAAAAGAAATAAAACTTTTTGAAAGTGCATAGGACGGACACAGGTAGCCTAGGCGGGGAGCTGCTTAGCATTTGGCCCGGCATGATGAGGTCAACCTCTCCATTCCTAGTCTAATAGCCGCCTCAGGATTGTGATAGCGTGGGATCCCCAATCCTTCTCGCTCTCATATGTCTGTCTATCATAGATGCTGCTAATTAACTTGTGATCATTTCGCATTCAAATAGAGTAATTGATGTAACATACAATGTTCAATGAAGATAACAAATGACGTAGTTATATTATACCATGTTCCCTAAGGGATTTCGAGCAAAGAGAACACTTATGAAATTCCTTCTACGAAATCCATTGAACGATCCCATAACCAGTTAACAAGACCGAACCTACTACCACTCTGGACTCCCCTACCCAAACTTGAGTTAGTTTTTATTATTACTCTCCTAACCACATATGTAAGGAAGGTATGCAATCGGGCCAACATTTTCTATGTGCAGCTTTCAACTGATCTATGCGTTTCACTAGCCACAGAATCCGAAATACGCATTTTCAGGCATTCCTCTCTGTGTGTTTGTCTATCTGCTTAAATCTCTTGAACAAATGGACCGATTTTGTTGCTTTTTTTTTTTCTTGTAGGGTTTTGTCCTTCGATGTCTAATTTTAATTAAACAAACAAAAATAGATGCCGTGCAAAAAAATTAATAAATAAAAAAAAATTACTCTTATCAAGAAAACACTCCAGTTCCAAAATAGTCGTTTCTATCTATTTTTTCCTATTTTAACATTCATTATTTTGAAATGGGTGTTTTTTCTTGAAAAAGTAACATCAATACGCGATTCTGCATTGAAAAAGAAGTGAAAACCGTGGGTCACATATTATTAGAGAAAATTCCAATATTGCATTTTAGGCACATTGCGCATTTTTAGCGCTTTGTTAAAAACCAAGTGAGGTTTCTTTTCTTCATGAAATTTAACGTAGATTATGCAATAAAAAATAGGGGTTCTAATTTTAAAAAAGCAAAGTTGGTGACGATTGCGTACACTTGCGCATTTGCACACGTTTTATATATATATATATATATATATATATATATCACTTCTGTGAATAGATCAATTGGAAACGAAGTTTCGAAAAATAGAAGTCAACCTATTAATATTAAAATATATCGAGTATCGTTAAGTGAATATAAACCATAATTTGCACATTGCTTTCTATTGTTCACTCGAGATCATAATTTAACATATTTTAATTACGGACATAATAAAAACTAGAGTTATCATGATTTGTGGAATGCATTTTTAAAATTGTCAGAACTAGGAAATATTTAGCTTTCAGAGTTAAGATGAATGTTAAGAGTTGGGTTTTTTTTTTTCATGAAAAGTATTTGTTCAGGATTTTTCCTTTATACTTCAAAATCTTTAAAACGTTCAAATTAAAGTGTCTTGCGTATTTTAAGGCATTTAAGAGAGAAAATCGCGAGCACTCATTTGAGAAGGTTCTTCTGCAGAAAAACAATGTTTGAGGGGGAGAAGGGGGAGGTGGCAAAGGGAGCACTTGCCCCCGGCGGCAGAATTTAGAGGGCGGCAAAGTTCTAACAAAATTTTGTTTTTAGGTTAAAAATAAAAATATTTGCTTCCCTTTTTGATTGTTCTGATCTTAATTCAGTCAATAAAATGAGTTAGTGATATGATCATATTTATTTAGAACTGTATTACCTAAAATACTGTTGTTGCGTTTTATTGAGGGGAGAGGGTTAACTAAGGGGTGGCAAAATTAAGCTTGCCCTCCCCCTGAAATAAATTCCAGTTCCGGCCCTGGCTATTCCAGGAAGTGTGCCTTTTTAGTACAGGAAAAATAGACAAAATTAACAACAAAATTTGTACATTTATGATAATAATGGTGATAATAGACCTCAAGACCAACAAAAAAGTTCCTTTTTACTCATGCCCGATGGCACACAGCAAAGTAGAAAATTTATTAAGATGTTAAAATTCAGGAAACATTCTTTCTAACTTCTTCTTTATTGATTACATAAAAAGGTTATTAACAAATCTTTGTCAAAAACCAAAGCAAGCATTATATAATGAATAAAATTTCATATATTATCCAATAATTACTATTCAAAAGGTATTAAAATTCATTATTATAATTAAAAATAATTCGTTAACATCATTATCGGTAAAAATTTAAGAAATAGCCAAATAAAATTATTTAATTTAAAGTTATTCTGCACATTTACCTGCATAAGGTCTTCTCACTTAAAAATATCTGATCTAATCATGATTTATTGTCATCAGTTTTTTAATATAAATATTAATATTTAAGTGGCCTGTCTGTGTAATCAATAAAGAAGAAGAAGTTTGAATTATTATTAATAATTTTCACTCAATTTTAGTATCTTAATAAAATTAAAAAACCGTTCGCTACAATTAGCTGCTATATATGTCGAGAAGGAAATTTATGTTTCATGTTTTTTTTTTATGTAAATCAAGTTTTTTGTTGGATAGGAAGCGATCAATCAAAAACTATTCGAGGTGATTAAGTTTCGATTGCTCCATCGTAAAGTAGACAAAGTTTCCTTTAAGAAATATAGTTTGACTTAACCAATTCCTTTGAAAGTGGACTTCGGGGGATCAATAACAAAAAGTTTTAATTTATTTTTTTAAATGATATTCTACTTGCGAATCTTTTCCTCAACCCCCTGTTAAGCTACAGATATCCCACTTCTAGGAAAACTTCTGCTATTATTATACTTTAATTTTTTATAAATGAAGTGGAGGTTTCTTTTGGGATTGGTCTGGAAATTGGCTCCTGATTCGCCAAAAAGTTGAGCATGGAATTAGGTTTCCCCGAAAAAGGCGTGTTTTGAGAATGAAATTTATTAAATTCACTTTGTTTCTATTCAATAAGATAATACATAAGTACAAAATAAATAGCTTCTTTGTGTTACAAAACATAAAATAAAAATGAGTACGAAACATAAACTTCCTGCTTTGCTGTATGGAATCGGACCATGGGTTCTTCTTGAGGTCTACTATCCCCTCATTTAATATTTTCCGTGAATTTCATGACAACCTGTATATAATTCTGCTGCAAAATGTGATTTTTCTGTTTTTTTTTTTATTTGAAATCATTAATGACTTCTAACTATAGACTGTATCGTCATGAGAGTGGTCTCATTCGATTTAGAAACAAACTAAACTACAAATAACGATACCTTACTCGATTTGATGTGGGCTTTTGCAGTTATGAAATAAGGGTTTTATCGGCATAAAGCTTTGTTTGAATAGACAAAAGTTATTGCCAAATTTCAACATTCACAACAGGCAGTTGTAAAATTCAAAGAGTTTGGAAAATTGAAATATTTAATATAATTGGGAAATCCAGTCAAAAAAAAATGTGGGTAATTTTAGATTTTGTCTTTTTTCTGATCCATCTTGAGTTAATTGACTTCGTTAAATTTACCTAAAGGTCAAATTTAGGAGTAGGTTTTATTTATTAGTTTGCATTATCCATGAATGCTTTCGGATATTTATACACTCATTAATATTACAAATGATCCGAAGCCGCTGTGAATGGACAATAGATCGTAGTATTTGAGGAGTCCAGCAGCCAGCGAAGAGCCAAAACCTGAAATGGAATGCAGCTGGTAACTTGTGAAGATGGAATGCTTTTCTGTCGTAATGAAGGTGGGCTCTGGAAGTTAGCCGTCGGTCATAATACGCTCGCCTGGAAAAGGTTAATGCGAAGAATTCGGCTTTGTCTCACTTAAATTAGTCTCCTACTTAATTCTCGGAGAAAGGCTTCTCATTTTGTAGGATAATATCTTTTGGGGGAAAGATTAGCGATAGAACGTTCTCTCCGAGTGGAATTAGGAAACCTGTGATGGAGGACGTTCTGTCTTTCTGTTTTTGAGTGACTGCCTGCTGTCAGTCACTGCTGTAATTTTTTATATTTTTTTATTTTTTATTGAAAGCAACAATATTTGGTTCTCTAAATACCTAAAAATGAAACCAAGTTTCCAAACTGACCGAAGTTCACTTTTTATTGCTTGGGAAGGTTCCATTGACGTATATTTCTTTGAGAAAAAATACCAAATTTTTTAGTTTCGATATTTACCGCAGTGAAAACTTACTGTTAGTTAAGCTATTATAAGTTTACCAGTCAAAGATAATGACTTCCGACAAACGGTGGTTTGAGATTAACTTTATAAAGACTGTCTTGATAAAGATAATAATAAATTTTTTTTAAATGTTTGAATAACATTATTCTTACACTAGTTAGATGACTAGAAAGTATCAATATTTTGCTTCTGTTAAAAAATAAATTATTTTGTACTTTAACAGGTTCAATAAAACATTTTGAGTTGATTTAAAAAAAAATGTATTGTTTAGTAAATTTTTTTTTTTTAAATGTGTTTATTATACACTAACTCTATCGGAGCTTGTACTATTTTTTTGCAACGAAAAACTGCCACAATTTGATTCATGGTTCATGATTAAATGATCAAAAAATGTTAAATAATTCTTAAAAAAAATTAAATAGGTTAGTTGTTGATGCTATATCAGTGAGTTCAGGGACAGCGATAAACTTAAATAGGCAATGTTCAGACGCTTCTGCTCTAAAATTCCGGTGATCCATAGGAAACCCACGAACATTCTTTAGTCATTTTGTAGTGTAGTTGTAAGCATGTATAATAATAATAGAATAGTTCTAAAATAATGTTTAAGTTATGGTAAAAACTATTGATATGAAGGATTGGTTTAATCTAGTTATTTAAATATTGGAAGGTTTGAGGTTATAAATATATAAAATTGGGATTCTGGTGTAAAGGGACAACAAGGGTAAGAGTTTGAACAGGGTCTTAATTAAATAAATAGTTTTCCAAACCGATAATAAACAAGAAATAATAAATAAATAAAATTTATTTGAAATGAATAGGAAATAAAAATATTTTTTTTTTTTTTTTTTTTTTTTTATTAATGAAATTTACAACTGTATTACATAATACAACAAGTAAATGTGAGGTTAGAGTACAAGACATGAGAATTACTTGTGAAGGAACCACCCATTGGTAGCACTTCAATGTCTATTTTAACTTAGAAGGTCCCGTGGCCATCTTCTTTTCAGACGCCTCAGAGGATTATCAGGAATACATGGGGATGAAAGGCTACGAACAAGAGGATTGGTATGGGCAAGGAGTTTGGAATTAAAGGAGGTATATCTATTTCGGGCTAAATCTGCAACAAATGGGATATTGAGGTCTTTGTGTATAATTTTATTTGTGACAAAGTAAGGAGCATTAAGGATTTTTCGAAGGATTTTGGGTTGCAAGGATTGGATGCGGGAGGAATTTGATGGTTTAGTGGTGCCCCAAAGCTCTATCCCGTATGTCCAAATAGGCCTGATAATGGTGATGTAAATGAGCTTTTTGTAGAATATCGGTAATTTGGATCGTTTGTCAAGTAAGTGTTGTAGCAGTCGAAATCTACGAGCAGTTTCTTGTCGTTTCAGTCTTGTGTGAGGGTTCCACGTAAGGCGTTTATCAAGATGGAGTCCTAGATACCGGATCTGTTCGACAGGGATAAATGGTATATTATTAAAGGATACAGTAGGACAGGATGTAGTGGGTTTACGACGTAGGGTAAAGGTGATTTGATGGGATTTGTTGGGATTTATTTTAATTCTCCAGTTTTGACACCATTCTTCAATGGCTGTGATGTGTGACTGCAGGGTTTGAGATGCGATAAATGGGTCATTGTTCACTGATAACACACATGTGTCATCAGCGTAAGTAGTGAGGATGGTGCTAGGATGGGTTGGGATATCAGCTGTATACACCGTGTAAAGGGTGAGGCCAAGGATACTACCTTGAGGTTAAATAAAAATATAAAAATAAATCGAAAGTTAACCAGATGCTAATAATAATAATGGAGATAAGCGGGGATGATGGGATATGGGAATGGACCATAATAAGTTATTGTTTTAATAAATTGAAAATTTTGGAATTGGTTAGGGATAGGTTTTGTTTATCAGTTTTTTGATAGACGGGGAGGGATTGTAATTGGATTTAGATGTTTTCTGGGGGGAGTCGTTTGGCATGGTTCGGGACTGGGGCGTGATATTGTCATACTTTTTATTTATATTTTTCATGCCGATACTTCATTATCTATCTTTGTCTACCTATATTATTTATATATTGTTTTATACTTCAAAAAAGTATTACATTGGCTGTGATCTTGTTTTTTTTTCTTCTATTTAGTCCCGATGAAGGCCTACAACGCCTTAATAACAGTCATGTTTTCAAAGCATTTACTTTCCTAAGCATAATTAGGAACTTTAATAATAAGAACTTTTATTATAATCTCGCTAAATAGCTCTAACGAGAACTTTTTTAATATAGAGCTTGTATATAAAAGTTCTTGCCATAAAGTTCATAAATCACTTTTATTATAAATGTTCTTACGATAAAGTTCTCAAAGAACGTTTACTATATAAGTTCTGATCAAAAAATGTTTGTAAAAACTTGTAATAAAAGTTCTTGCATAAACTGTTTCAAAAAAATTCCTAAGAAAAAGTTTAATTTAGAATTTGAACTTTTTCAAAATAATAATGCACAGCTATTTTGTAGCCTTGGGATAGAGGGATAAAAGATTGCTTCAAATAAGTCACCAAATTTCGCCTCGACTCTTGGACTACATGTGGGAATAGAACCCTTAGCGTAATTGTATATAAAAAATTAATAAAAAAATACATGAAAGAAATGAAACAAAAAATGATTTAATGTCGATCTATTATCGGTTAACAGTTTTCACAATAGTACTTTTTTCAGATTAGAAAAGGAATTTTCAAATAAACTTCACCAGCGATATGTAGGTATCTCTATAAAAGATAATGTAGTGGTATTTATATATAATAAAAATATACCTGTAAGAAATAAAAATAACATTTAATATTAATATATTTATACTGACAATTTTCACAATAGCACATTTTTGGACTAATAGGTTAAACAAAACACTGTGATAAGATAAGGAACTGAACTTGATAAAAAGGGAAAATTACCCCTCTTTGAACTATTTCCCTTTTTTTCCCCACTAAACCTTGTAATTTCCCTGAAAAGGGAAATTCTTCCGAAACCCTGGTTATTATACAATATAACTTGAACAAACCAGGCTTTAATTCTGGCTGTAATTTATCTTTTCTGGACATTGGCTTTTGTCAGGGTGGGAACCGTTGACAATCGCTGTCTGGGTTCACTCAGTCCTAAGATTCACCTAATATTAGTTTGAGGATAAGGTCGTCGGAACATAGTACTAATTTCTTTATATATATATATATATATATATATATATATATATATATATATATTTTTTACCAAAACTTGAAAAAATTTGATTTATCAAAACAATTTCTTGATTTTTTACCAGGATTTTAAGGCTATCAGAATGTTATTGCTTCTATAAAATCACAATGACATCGTATTAATAAATTAATACTAGTTTTTCGAAAATGTCTCCCCTTAAAAATTTCTACGACTGACAGTCTCTATCCTATTTCATTTCGAATTATGCCTATTATTTCCCCCGGAACAGCCCGACTAGCATTTATTCGGAATTATGGCTTCTATGCTTCTGTTAAAGCGTTTTGCAAATACATTTCAGAGCCACATTATAGCGGATGTAGTCTAAAGTGAACTTTAATTCTGGTCACGTTCGTCCAAAGGGAAAAAATTGGATTTCTAAATTGGTTTTGCCGTTTTTGGTTATTGCTTAATGGAGCGCCGAGCGGTCTGAATTTATCGGCCGAGGATATAAAGATGCTGCAAATTCCAACCATATTCTAAAAATAAATAAATTTACGAACTCCTGCCTCAGTTATTTGTCAAGGCATTTTATTGAGCTTGAGGATCCATATGCTTTCCTTAATAATTTAAATATAACAGCACTTCATTCGGCTTTTATTATCTGTATTTTTTTTCTGTATTATTTTCTCATATACATATTTCAGAGAAAATTAAAGAAAATTTACTTTAAATCCAATATAAATATTATTTTGATTTCATCTGTTATATTGATTGATTGATTGCTTTTACCAACTATATACTATCTAATGCACAGATGAAAGTGCGTGACGTAAGAGAGTAACAACTCGGCTTATACATATAACTTACAAAATAACTACAACATAAAAAAATACTATTACATTTAAAACTGCATGATTATTAATTAAAATTAATAATTATCTGTACAATTTATGGAAAGTTACTATTATCAATACTACACTATTAAAAAATGATTCTTTGTTTGTATAATCCGCCGTTTTTTGTTATTTTATATTTTTTTATTATTTAATTTTTTTTGTGGAAAAAATTTCGGTTTTCGTTACTCAAAATTCAACATCGATATTACGATATATCGGATAAAAACTATGGATATATTTAAAAAAAAATATATATGAATATATCGATATTTTCCAACGTATAAATATAAAGGACTAAAAACGACAATATCACAGTAATGCAGACTAGATATAGTACATAACATTTCTATAGCCTCTCACAGACTGAACTAATATATATAAATAAAACATCACCCGTAAACAGTTCAGCATACACGGTTAAAGCTGAACTGTTTGCGAGTATTTATTATCACTATTTGATTAGTCATTTACAAAACTATTGTCCTTTTTACTGTTCTGTACGGGTGTGAAACGTGGCCGCTAACCTTGAAGGAAGGTTTTCGAGAAAAAGGTATTGCGTAAAATATTTGGTCCGAAAAAGGATGAGTCCTCAGGAGAATTTAGGAGGTTACACAACTCGGAATTGCGGAGCATGCACGTCGTTAATATAATCAAAGTGATATCATCGCGACAGTTGATATGGGCTTGTAAGGTTGTTGGGCTCAGTAACTAACGAATCCATAAAAAGTTAATAAACGCTGAGCCGATTGGTAAGAGTCCGAGGGGTAGACCGAAACGTAGGTGGGAGGATTGCGTGATCTTACGGATTTGGATTTGGACGGTGGTCAGTGGACCGAGGTTTGTAGACAGAAATTGGTGGTATCGGCATCGAACCTTCGGGCTTGCTAACCCTTTTATTTTATTATTATTTGGTTAGTCTGTTGAAAGTGGTTGAACTGTATGTGAGGCGTGGAATTCCCAAACCATCCAAATCCATTTTCCAATTTTTCTTTTTATCTTTAAGTTTTTGTACTAGATTTTCATGATGAGGAAGGATTTCTTCTAAAATCAGTTAAATCAGACTTTATTCAAGTCTGATTTAACTGATTTTGGAAGAAATCCTTTTATTTCATGATAATCTAGTACAAAATCTTAAAGAAATTGGAAAAAATAATGAAAATTGAAGAATGGACTTGGAAATCTATGCTACATTTAGTGCAGCGTCTTTTGTGGTTTTCTGTTCTGATGATGGATGAGAAACAATGATTCTGCTTCAGTAATAAAAATCTGGTGCGCGCATCTCACAACTTTCACTTACATAAATTGTAAAAGTTTCCATTTACTTTCCAAGGAAATTTCATTTAGATTCCGTGGAAACATTTAGCTTCTATTAAATCATATAAAAGTACATATTATTTTTTTTACAACAATCACTGAATTTTTTGGCGTTTTTCGTCACTTTATTTTATCGGTGATGCACTACATATGTAAAAAATTAAAGGACTTTAAGGAAAAGACTTTGGTCAAGTTTCAAAAAGTATAAAACCAATAATATACTCGTATAGTGTCACTTCCGGTTAGTTGATTTTGGGGGGAAAAGTTGCTGTAACATCCCAAACATATAACTTCCTTAAATACGTTTTGTTTTTGAGCTACACTGTTCACATATACAGACCATTTTGCGAGACTTGGTTATTAGGACTCAGGGGACCTCAAAACGTGTTTTTCCGTTGAAAATTCGAATTCGAATTTTTTTCACGAACGTAATACTTTCTCTTACTATATATTTCATATATAGGCAATTGAAAGTAAAAATTATTTCTTATTATTAGAGAAATAACGGCGAAGGGAAGTGGCGACCTCATCGCCCCCTCTTGGTACCGCAGTTAGCCACTGGTCCTCCAGGTTGGGAGGACAGTACCCTGACACACACACCCACTTCTACACTTAAAACAGCATGCTGTATTCATCTCAACACTACAGACCAAGGTCACTCACAGTTCACACCCTAGGATCACCTCCCCTTGGTAGCCGCCCCGGATGGGGGACGCGTCAGGACGCTCTGAGGAGGCAGCCTCTACATCTGACTCGGGGTCTTCGGGCTGAAAACCCTTATCCCTTTAATACTTTATCACGAAACCTCAACATCAATTAGCCGGAATGTCTACTAGGAAACGACATAGCACCCGTCATATGGACTTTACCTTTGGATCATGGAACATTTTAACTTTATACCGAACCGGAACAGCCAAAATGCTCTTAGATGAAATAGAATGATATAGGATCGACATCACCGCCCTTCAAGAGATCCGATGGACTGAACAAGGATCTAACAAGAGCACCATCTCGTATTATAGTTGTGACGATAGAGTACACATTTTTGAAACTGGGTTTACTGTAGGGAAGAAACTCATGTAACTTATCATCGACTTCAAGCCTATAAGCCCCCGAATCAGTTTTATCGGGGTAAAGGGAAGATTTATTTTATTTTTTTAATTATACATGCTCCTACTGAAACATCAGATGAGTAAATCAAGGAAGAGTATTATGACTTATAAGATAAAATTATTATAGCATGCCCTCGTTCTGATAAAATAATAATTGCAGGGGACTTTAATGCAAAGGTTGGCGAGGAAGCTATTTATCTCCGAACAATCGGTAAACATAGCCTGCACGATATCTGTAACGAGAATGAACACAGACTTGTTAATTTTTGTGTATCAAAAAATCTCGTAATCGGCAGCAGTATGCCCCCTCACAAAAGAATCCATCTTGGCACATGGAAATCACTTTATGTAAACCTCCTCGATGTCAGAACCTTCCGCGGAGCCAATATGGACTCTGACCATTTTTTGATTATGGCCAAAGTCAGAGCTATGATGTCAAAAGTGAAAAAAAGGCGAGGGCTAAGAAGTAAAAAGCTTACTTTACAAAAGCTTATGGAGCCCGAAGTCTGCGCAGCATGTGCTAATAAAGTTAATGAAAATCTCTCCGATATGGCATCTACAGATGTTTATGAAATGTGGTCGACCATTGAGAAGTTCATCCATGATACTGCAGAGGAAGTAATCGGCCATAATTCCAGAGAGAGAAAAAATCTCCCTGGTTTGGCGATGATTGAAGCGATGCGACTCTACCGAAGAACGAAGTCTACAAATCCATGCTTCGGAAGAAAGGTACTGGATCCTCAATTGAAATCTATAGGCAGCGTAGAAAAGAGGAAAAACATATTCATCGACGCAAAAAGAAAATCAGAAAATAAAGAGCTTGAGGAAATTGAAAGATTAAGGAGCACCAATGAGTGCCGTAAATTTTATAACAAGGTGCACAGTGGCCAAAAATCATTCAAGCCCCACATCTTAACCTGTAAGGACTGGAATGGTTCGTTGTTAAATGAGAAGACCCAGGCACTACAAAGATGGAACAACCACTTCAACCACCTGCTTAACGAAAATCAGGCACAGAAGATTGAGAAGGAAGAAACAGACCTAAGCCAAACTCATGAAGATGAACTCGCGACCCCAGATGAAGAGGAGTTATGTGAAGCCATTGTAAAGTTAAAAAACATTAAGGCACTAGGTTTTGACAAACTGGCCGCCGAATTATTCAAGAAAGGAGGAGATCGGCTATTCAAATCGTTGCATAATCTTCTTCTTGAGTTCTGGGCCGAGGAAATGAACAAGACGGTTTTGTGTCCTATTCACAAGAAGGGAGACCTTCTTGTATGTAGTAATTACTGAGGGATCTCTTTCCTACCATACGCCTATAAAATATTCTCAAATATATTATATCAACGATTACTGCCTCACATTGAGAGAGTCTTGGGAAGTTACCAGTGTGGCTACGGTACGGTAAGCCTACAATAGATCAGATATTCGCCTTATGAACCATTTTAGAGCGAAGAAGAGAATACTAACTCCAAAAACACCACCTATTCGTTGATTTTAGGCCTGCTTACGATAGTATCCAATGTGAGCCTCTGTATCAGGCGATGAAAGATCTTTACATCCCTGTTAAGCTTATCCGCTTTGTAAAACTGATGCGCAATGTTGAGTATGTGGTGTATGTTCAGGGGATCTATCAGATGGATTTACCTCTTATAATTGTGTCCGACAAGGAGATTCCCTTGCCTATCTTCTCTTTAATATTGGCCTTGAAATAGCTGTTTGAGAATCAATCGCAAGGTACAAATTTTGGGATATGCTGACGACCTCGATTTTTTCGGGAGATCAAAAGCTGTAGTGGAAGAAGCCTTCCTTGCCCTCGAGAATGCTTCTTAGAACCTAGGACTTGCTGTTAGCAACCATAAAAGCAAATACATGATTGCTGCTGAAGACGAATAGCATCAGCCAATGGATGCTATTTTGGACTACATTAGCATCCGGGAAGTAGTTTTCTATCTAGAGCTACAAAAACTATCCTAAGACGCATTTACGGCCCTACAAGAGCCAATCCCGAAAGATTGGAAATACAATGCTATAATCCCAATCTACGAAAAAGGCAGCCAAACAGAGTGTGCTAAATATAGGCCAATTAGTCTCTTGTCCGTGGCCTACAAAGTGTACACATACATTCTGGAGAAAAGGCTACGAAGGATTGTGGAGGAGCAGCTGGAGGAGGAACTGGCAGATTTCCGCCCTGAGAAGCAGACCCAGGACCATATCTTCTTCCTACGAAACATATTAGAAAAATCATGGGACAGAGACGGAAGCACGTACCTAGTTTTCCAGGACCTTAAGGCTGCCTTCGACTCGGTCCAGCGTCAGAAGATATGGAACGCTCTTGCATCAGGTCGGTCCTCGAGCAGGCGTTTGGGTATTGCTTCTCGGGGCATACGTGCTTAACCATTTGATTTGGCACCCTCGCTGGAGGTGGAGGATATCCTGAAGAGACTGGGAATAAGAAGATGGCGGATGCTTGCTCGGGATAGGAGAGAGTGGAGGAGGGTGATAAGAGATTCCAAAGTTCTTGCAGGACCGTAGCGCCAAGAATAAATAACAATATAAATAAAATACCGTTTGATCTTCAGACTGTACAGGAAATAGTCTATGACAGTAAGGCATTCAATGTGATCTTATATTCTTTTTTATGAGGGTAAAACGAATTTCCAATGAGGAAGTCATTTTCTATGCAGAATTCCAGTAGTCGTTCGCCGTTTCTGTTTACAACTTCTTCCCCCATATGATGCCCCATTACGCCTTTAGCTCTTCTGAAAACACTTCCGACCTTCCGTGGGGGAGTATACTTGCATCAAGGTAACATTGCCTATTTTAAAGCTTATGTTGGCTGTTATTATTCTTGGGTTTACTGGATCCCTGTCCTCTTATTTTACTGTAAACAGTTGTTGTGATTATTAGACGGCGCTGCATCCCAATCATTTGAGACTTGTTCTGCTCCAGCGTAGATCGCCAGTTTTCGCTGTTAATTTCTGCTGCCTTTCAATTTCTGACAGCAAGTAGTTTACTTGCATCGGTAGCCACACAGGTCTTACCACTCGTCGGTTTCAGTATAAAGGCTCATTCATAACTCTCTGTGGAGGTGCATTATTATCCATCCGCTTGACATGTCCTGCTCAGCATAGTCTTGCAAGTCCGATGAATTAGCCTACATCCAGATCATTAAATAATACCTTGATTTATATATTTGTTCTCCTTCTCCAAGTTTGTGGCGATTCTTGAACCCCTCCGAATATGCGTCGTAGAATCCTCCGTTCAAATTTGAGAAGAGATCTTTCTAGAGCTTTGGTTAAGGTCCAACTCTCACAGCCGTATTTGAATACAAGCCGAATGAGTATAGATTCTTACTTTGGCCTACTTCGACAATATGCTACTGCGTAGATAGCTTTGGAGGAAGAAGTAGCAGATTAGCCATTGTAACTCTCCTGTCTAACTCACAGTCGATGCTATTTTGTGAAATTACTAATGACCCCAGGTAGATGAACTCATCGAACCTCTCAATTCCACGCTGTTCCAACCACACTTGGTTCTCCAATGCTAAACGAGAGGACATTGTACAGATATATTTCGTCTTGGAAGTGTTAATGACGAGAGCGATTTTTGCTGCTGATTCTGCCAAGGCTGTAAATGCTTCATACTCTGCCGCTAAGGATCTTCCCATTATATCAATATCATCAGCAAATCCAAGTATTTGGGCCACCCGATTTAGAAAGGTTCCTGTAGTCTGGATACCAGAATCCCTTATAGCTTTTGTAAAAAATTTAGCATGAAACATGCCAGAGCATTACCCTGCCTTATTCCAGTTGATATTGTAAATCCCTTTGACAAATCTCCTTGCACTCTTTAGAAACATTCGTTACCTTTCATTGTCATTCTAACAAGCCTAACAAGTTTTGGAGTTGCAAGAAGCATACAAAGCCATGGTAGAGATGAGTTTATCTCTATCATGGCTTTGTATGCTTCTTCCCGGTGTATGGAATCATACGTTTGTTTGAAGTCAGTGAAGATGAGATGTGTGCAAATTTGGTATTCTTTAGACTTCTCCAGAAGGATTTGCAAGGTGAATATTTGATGCATGGTTGGTTTTCCCTCAATGAATCCGACCTGGTATTTTTCGATTTCAGCCTCAGCAAAGGGTATTATCCAATGCAACGCCCGAATAGATCTTATGGTAGTACTTATCGAGGGGTAATTCCCCGGAAGGTTTCTTCTTCACTTCATTTGGTCCAAGGATATCTAGTCTGTATTTCTAGACATCCTCCATTATTTTCACCTCCTATCCGGTAAACGTTTTGATGTTCATGTTCCAAACCGTATGTCCTTCTCCCTGCCGGGTCGTTTCCTTGAAGAACGTCCTTATCCGAGGCTGTATGTAATATGTCTCTGAATCTTTTATAGTCCTTTACGAGCGATTGGTCCAGTAAAAGAAATCCTGTACCCTCGGAACAACTGGTCTCCCAATATTTATGTCCCCCCAGGAGAAAGGTTGGCCAGAATGTACCCCCAGCACGGGCTACGTATTTGTCCACGGGCCCTTATTCAATATATTCGGGCCAATCCTCCTGGGAGGGATCCTCCATCCGCAACCCGGAAACGTGCTCTATAGGAGTCAGGCTCTGCCAAGAGAAATTTAAATGTAAAAATAAAGTTTTTTGTTATAATTACAAGTAAAAAAAAAAATCAATGCATATTATTAGGCCATTTTCTTTGGCAATGGTTTTCCAGAATTCGGTTATGAGGAAGTTACCGATTGTTGGAAACCTTATGACTAAAGACCGGATTTGTATGCAAATGCATATTTTTTTTGATAAGTTTTTAAACCAAAATGATGGAATATCTATACGAATCAATACATTTGGCGTAGATATACTAAATTTTATGTTGCATATTCGAAGGATTATTTTATATATTTGCATATTTGGTCAAAATTATTGTTATAATGATTTTTCTCTCAATTAAAACAGAATATGGAAAAGTAAACTATTTCCTTATACAGGTTCAATTCGGGTTATTTTTTTTTTAAATTATTATTGAATATATCAATTGTAAATGCACAAACACGATCTATGATGAATAAAAATAATTTACGATCATCATCGTAGCAAATATAAAACGCATATTCATGCATTTAATAACGAACAAAATTAAATGATAAAATAAATATGTATAGTTGGGTATTCCGAGAAAATAATGTTTTAGCATCGTAATTGTATTGAATTGCCTAGAGCCCTTATTTCCGAGTACATCCTTAACAAAATTAAAAACATCCTCTCCCCCTTCTGCTCCCCCTTTTGCAATTTGTGTAATAAAAATTTTGCTTGTGAAAGAAAATTTCAGATCGACCAGCACGTAAAGACAGATAGGGGTACAACTATAGACTAGGGACTAGCACATTCTAGCGTCAGTTATGCTAACTAAATGCTTTGCATTCAATTCTAACATTTGTATTCATTGGAATTATTAAAATTGTTCCTGCTTTAATTAGATATTATTTAAAATTACTAGTGCTGTCGACTTCCGCTCATTCGTTCGCCCAAGAACTAAACGAAACATCAACGGATCCTTTTCAATTGAGGTCGGGGTCTTACCGGAACTTCAATTATTACTGCTTTAATTAGATGTCGACTTCCGCTTGCTACGCTCGCTCAAGAGATAAATAAACCCCAAAAGTTGCTTTTTTGTTGAGGTCGGGTCCTTACCGTGATTTAAAATATCACTCCTTTAAATTATTACAAAAATTTGCCCAGATCACCGGAAGTCGACAACACAATAATATATAATTAAAGCAGGAACAATCTTAATAATTCCAATGAATACGAATATTACAATGGAATGAAAAGCAGTTAGCACAAATGACGCTAGAGTGTGCTAGTCCGGCAACGTTCGGGTGACCTCGGAATGAACAAGTGATAACGCGCCCCTAATCCTTAGTTGTACCCAGATAGGTACTTGTTTTTACTCTTAGAAATTAATGCTCCAAAAATTGAGATCGGAATGTTACAATAGTTTATTGTAGCATTACATGTGAAGGCTTCCGGGAATTTTCCTACAGTTGGAGACGATTCTCAGCAGATTTTGCTGAACCTTTTTCAATGAAAAGATAAATTCAATGTTGAGCTTTGTTTTGCATTGGTTGCATCAGGCATTCCATTATACAATCTCACAAAATCTCCTTTCAAAAACATTTTGCCAAAATATACCAATAAACACGTTCCTGATGAAAGTGCATTACGAAAAAAAAATTTGATATCCTACTACAATACCACGATTAGGCAAATTAAAAAAAAAAATAAGGGAAACTATATTTATTTAATTGTTGATGAATCCACTGATCCCCGTGGTTTCTATATAGCTAATTTATTAATCGGTGATTTAAGTTAAAATAATCAAAATCCATTTTTAATATCATGCAAACGACTACCAAAAACAATTCAGGAAATTGTTAGCCGTTTCACTGACGATAATTTAAATATTATATCCAACAATATAGAATTTAATGATAAAGTTCTTCTTTTATTAACTGATACAGCCCCATACATGGTTAAGGCTGGGCAGTTTTTAAAAGTATTTTACCCGAATTTGATTCACTTTACGTGTGCAGCTCATGCCTGCAACAGACTGGCTGAAAAAGTTAGAGAATCATTTATCGACGTAAATAAATTAGTTAACAATGGGAAACAAATGTTTCTTCAACCATCAGCTAGGTTAGATAAGTACAAAGAGATACTTTGTAACCATTACCGCCACTTCCAGTAATAACGAGATGGGGGACCTGGCTGGAATCGGCAATATTCTACGCTGACAATTACACAGAATTCATTAAAGTGGTTAATGAAATTGAAATAAATGACGATGCTGAAAATATTCAAACGCTTTCAGCCATTATTGAGAAAAGCAACGTAATTAATAATTAAGCTTTTATAAAAACAAATTTAAGCTTTTAATAAATATTATTAAGAGGTTAGAAAAAAGAACTTTATCTTTAAATGAGGGGTGCGAAATTATAGACGAATTGCATGCGAATGTCAATGGTGTGCCTGAAAAATTTGATGACCTTAAAGGAACAACTGAGAGATATTTTCACAAAAAATGTAGTTCTAGCTACTTTAAGACATGTTAATAAAATTATTAATGCTGAAACAGATATCACTTGTGAAATTAGAGATCCAATCTTATTATCTAAATTTAAATATGCACCTATCGCTTCAGTGAAAGATGTAGAAAGATGATTTTTTACATACAAATTTCTTTTAAATCATAGGAGACAATTTTACTGAAGACAATATTGAAAGATATTTAATGGTAATTATAATTGCGAAAAAGAAACAAATTGAAAAATTTAATTATATTTTACAATTATTTTGTTATAAAAAAATTTTGTCTTAAAATTTGTTCTTTAATTTATCATTGTTTTTTCTTCTTTATATTATAAATTATAATTACATTCCTTTTTACTATAGCAATTTCGACCGTAATTATTATAGCCTTTTGTTGATTATTTTTGTCGATTCTGTAATTTATCATGCAAATTTTACTGCATATTACTTCAGGTTTTACTACATATTTGAGGATTTTTATCTGCATATTATATAGCATATTTTGACCTTTTTTTCTGCATATAAATCCGGTCTTTACTTATTTCAAAAAATTGTCCTAAGAATCTTAGATTTCCACTCGCATTTTACGTTTTAACCATCCAGGAACAAATGTGGTTTCACGTCTGTCCGTCTGTCCTTCAGCTTGTAGTCAAATCTACGTAACGGGCATAACACTTATTACTGTTAATGCGATTTTGATAAAATTTTCAGGATTTGTGTGGATCAATTTTCAATTCCTTCTGCTTGCAAACGTATTTTCCTATGTTCTCCTATATTTCGAAAACGGCTCGTCCTATTTAGCTCGAAGTTGAGGATAAGAATAAAAATGATTTAGTATCATTTTATCAAATTATATCCCTTAATTTCGTTCGCGTACGCGCAAACGAATTTTCTTTGGCACATTTCAATTTCAAAAACCCTTATTCCGATATGGCCTAATGTTGGAAGAAATTTAAGGGAATTGTGTGCAAATGGTCCAGTATCAATTCCATCTAAATCTATTGGTGTGTGTACATATCCACACACAATTTGTCATAAAAGGACATTCTCATGGAATGCATCCAAACTAATATAATAAAGTGCTATACAGAGAAACCAAGTAACGTGTTGAAAAAAATAATCATCATCTTCACATTCTTGCCCCAAACCCTTCAAATGAATGATCCAAATCTAAATCCAAATCTCGTGCAATGCCTTTTATTGTGAAGTGTGAAAACCTTTGAAAGCAATATACATTTCTTACTAACTGACTGAAGTGAAGTTATGATTTTTAGTTAAATGTTTATTAGTACCTATATAATATATTTTTTTAAAATTGATTATATGGGCTTATTAATTAATTAATTTTATTTTGATTTAGTTTTGTTATCTCCTATAAATGTTTATTAGTACCTATATAATATATTTTTTTAAATTGATTATATGGGCTTATTAATTAATTAATTTTATTTTGATTTAGTTTTGTTATCTCTCTTTAATTCTTAATTTTCTATCGTGTTCATATTTAAAATAATCATTTAATAATTCTTCTTTATACTCAAAATATATTTTTATTTTCTATTCTTATTTTGATTCATTTATTTTTTTAATTTTTAATTTTGCTATATAAATTTTTACATTTGCTTAGTGCAATATCTTGATTAAAAATGTAAACGGTATTTCTCATCCATATATTGATTGTGCTGTTTGGCTTATAGTATCTGCAACCTGGAAATAATGTTCATTGCACTGGTCAATTTGAAAGGTATAAAAAAAAAAAGAGAAACGAAAAAAAAAGGCCCTGAGTTATGAGCAATCTTCTAGTAATAACAGTAATTTTGTATGTTTTGTTTTGAGATTTTGTTCTCATTAATTGATCGATTAACGATTATTCGATCAAATTCTGCATAGAGTTCTTATATTCTTCCATTAAGTAATACATTTAAACAAATATTTTTTACTTGATTCAGATTTGTTCGGTAATTGGAGCCAAATAAGCTAATATCAGTATGTCGTTCGATCTTTTTGTTTAAACCACCACCTTGAAACTAAGATTTTTTTTTTTTTAAGTTTTGTAGCTATAACCTCGGATTCACCTACAGATAAAAGAATCGCTGATCCACTTTCCCGTCCGATTTATTGCGACCCGTGGACACGGATGATAAGTACACAAGTACACCGGCTGTCGAGGGTCCATCAATAAAACGGATCGGGTAGGAAGAAAAATGAAGTAAATAGACATAAAAGGAGGAAAGGGAAGAGAGACAAAGTAAAATAAAAAAAAAAAAATTGGCCGTAGATTAGGAGAAGAGGTACGATAGTATCAGTGGCGAGATGACATTCCTCCGTGAGCTGAGCGTTAAACGCCTCCAGCTTCATTAGCAGGCCGACATTTCTCCCTCCTTCGATATCTTGAGTCCTTTCTGTGTCTTTTTTATGGCCCGATCCAGAGGCCAGACAAATACCCCCTGCTCTTCCCCCAGCCATTCTTGTTATTTCGAAATTTATATACAGTCATTGCTCCGTATTAGCTAAGGTCGTTGGTACCAGTTCTCCTTTTGGAAACTGACAGCACCGCCTCACTTGACCGATTACTGGAATGCCCGTGCTACTCCTCTGGATATCCGCGCTGGAAACGGGTGAAGATTCCCAACGCTTCCAACGACATTGCTTAGTCCTTATAGTTGATTTTCGGGCTCGAAGGAAGATCCTAATGTGGCTCATTGTTAGTAAAACGTCCTAGCTTGAAAAATAAATTATTAAATTTTCGTTAAATATAGAACTTTGTATATAATGCAACTAGTAATAATGAAAAAAATACTTCCATCTTGGGACACGATGTCCATTAAGAATAACACTTTAGTTCAGTAGAAGTTTTAAAATTTGTAAAGATGTGTGTTAATGAAGCATTTATTTGTTGTTTTTAAAGATAAACTGTTTGTGAAGTTATTGTGAAGTAATATAATCTGCCACACTTATAGGAAATATGTACTAGTACTACTATACGTAAGCATTCATTAAATCAAATTAATTAAAAATGGTGATCAAAAATTAAGACAATAAATATATAATAAATAATATAAATACATTAAATAGTTAAGATAAAGAAAATTTTAGTTAAGTTATCTTGAGCTCCTTCATATATATGCGCAGTATATACACTCAGCCTAGGGAACTCTCAAACACGCTTAGCTCCTCACATGTGGAGGGCAAAATAGAACTTCAGGAGATCCCAGCGCTTCTCTCAGCCGCGCCACAGGTATTGAAAACAAGTGGAGATCGAGTTAGGGCGCGAACAGAAACCTTTTTTTTCCTCTAGTTCTGAAATTTTCTTTCTCTAGTTTTTCTTTTATTGTGTAAGAAATTTATCCGGTGCCGTTCTTAACGTTCTAAGTTAAAGGAACAAAATCGATCGAGGCCAATTGGGTTTTAATGAAAAATGATGAACAGAGGCAAAGTGAATTCTATGAAAATCGCCAAGGGGCGAGGATTACAAAATGTAATCACTTCAAGGAAAATTAAATAATCCAATACATAAGAACGTTTCCATTCCATCACTCTTAAGAATAAATCCTTTATTAGACCGGAAATACTACTTAGAAGAAAAAAAAGTATAATTTCTTTGATGTGATGACGGTATTATTGCTTTTGGTTTCAATTAATTAAACAGTTGTCTTATTTACTAATAAAACAGAATAACTTCATGATGCGTGCATATTTCAATGCACACACGTATTTATATCAATACGTTATACTATTAAATATGATTTTGTTTTGTCCATTCTGAGAGGTATATTTATCTCTCGGTCACAAAAATATCGCTGTCCGCGTCCGTTAGAGGGGTGTCCGTTACTAAGGGGTATAGTTACAAGCCGGGATATTAAAAAATTGTCCGTCGGAAGGGGTATCAGTTGGAGAGAGGTATCCGTTAGGAAAGGTTTCACTGTATAAGCAAGGTAAAATGTAAGGAAATGCTTGTTACTTATCCACCGCAAAATTACAATCTGTTTACGTCAACATTCTACAAACGTGAAAGTAAAATTTTACGAAACTATTATGTTTCTCACTGTTTTTACGGATGCGAATCGTTAGAAGGAGGAATACGGCGGTAGGTTTAAGAAATTAAGTGCTAGGATATTTGGCAAGAAGTAGGATGAGTCAAGTGAAGAATTTAGATAGAATTGCGTGATCTTGCCGGTGAATGTGATTAGAATAATAAGAGACGCGGCGAATGAAATTGGCGTGTAGGGTTGTTAGTCTGGTTAACAGAAGAAGCTCTAAAAAAGTAATGAGGGTTCGACAAATAGGTTATCGTCCTTGGTGTAGACCAAGACGGAGATGGAAGGATTGTCTTTGGTCTGACCTTGCAGATTTGGGTTTTTACGGGGTTCTTTGGAGGGATGTATAGAGGCAGAGATTGTTGGTGTCATCTTGTGGCATAAAAACTCTTGGTTCGTTAGACTTTATTATTAATAATAATAACAATAATCGGTTACAAACCAGATTTGTGGATGTAGTAGGAAATATAACAAGAAGGGATTTAGTTACTGTCCACATATAAGTCCGTGCAATTTTGGGTACTTTATGACGGTGATCTAAAAAGTTATTTTTGTGTAAAATAAGAAAAATATCGCCGATTGTATTTAATGAGTTTAAATGTACAAAAGACGCTTCTAGTAAAGTAGGTCAGAACTTTTTTTTTTTTTTTTTTTAGAAAAAGTAAGTCAGTCAGGTTCTAATTAGGGATTGATCCTTCTATACCATCACGCGGATGTGAACTCAGTTAGGCTCGTTTTTAGCGTCCTTTAAACCCTTCTTTTTCATTGAAATAGAAAAAGGGAAATTTTTAGAATAAATTATTTTGAAACATATTTTTTTCCTCCCGATGTCCGGCGTTCACTTAAACATTCATAATTCCTTAATATTTTATCCAAATTCAATGTTACTACAACCTTTCCAAAGCTAAATTTCTACTCTCCAACTCATACCAAACATTTTATTTTATATCTGCGATTCTAATTTATTTATGGGGGTCGGGTTTGTACTATCTCGTGTAGTTAATAGGGCCCTAAATCACTCCCAAGTTTCGCGTTGTTCGGTTGAATTTATCACAATGGCGTTGGAGAGTGCTAGTCCGGCGACCTTCGGGTAACTTCGGCAGCGGCCAGTGATAATGCGTCCCGATTGTAAAGTTGTAGCAGGGAAGCTTATAAGAATACATGTATACGTGACTGCATTAAAATCAGCTAAACTTACCAGAGGATATTATAAAGATTATGTTAGTAATTTCTTGAAACTGTACGTGGATAACAATGAATTGATTCTAATTCTTGATTCCTGAGGAGGCAAAAGGATGTTTCACATGTTAAAAATGTATTAAGAGATGAGGATGGCCAATGTACAGCAACTGTTGAAATAATTCCACTACATTGCGCACAATATTGCGACGAATATTTCTTTCGGCTAATAAAAAAATGTATTAGAAAAATTCAAAATCGTCAAATTTTAAGAAATAGTAGAGAAATTAATTCGAGGGAAGATGGACAGAAAATTCACCAATCTCCATTATTTTTAGATATGATTAAATATGTGCGGTTTGCTTTAAGCTTAACTTCTATTAGAAGAGTTTTTGCAAATGTCGGTCAAGCATGTTTCCAAGATACGATCAAGAAAGAAAAAAAAATGCAAATGCATAGCTCTACCCTTCATCAAGTGCTCGCACTGCTGAAAATATATTTTTCTCGGTTGTTTTTTTGATAACTATCATCTTAATGAGTGTGTAAATATTTTTTGTATTTAGAAATTGAATTCAATGTTTTTATAATATTGAAGCAATTTGGACCGACCCACGTAGCCAACTAGCGTGAAGTATTTGAAAGAAACAAAGTTGATATTCGTTTTTCGCACCTCGAAAAACCCATATATGCGAATTTTCATAGCAATCGAAAAATAAAAAAGTTTTGATATTTTATTGACGTTTTTTTCCGAAGATAACAAAAAAATTACTTAAACACCATTCCATCGAACCAAACGAAGCTTAGGAGTGGTTTAGGACACTATAAATGGTACAAACTTGGCCTCCGTAAACAAATTAGAACCGGAAATATAAAATAAAAATTTTGAAGATTTTTTCTTTATTTTACATTACTTTTTCACTCTTGGAATGGCATAAAATGTAAAAGTTATTGGTTTGAGTTGGATAGTAGAAATTCAACTTTCCTACGGTTATAGTGACGTTGAATTTGGATAAAATCCTGACGAGTTACGAATGCTTAAGTGAACGCCGAACATCGGGAGGAAAAAAATATATCTTCCAATATAATTTAGCTAAAAAATTTCTCTTTTTGATTTCTATGAAAATTCGTATATAAGATTTTTAAAGGACGCTAAGAACGAACCTGTCTTGCTTTTTCTAAAAAAGATTTTTGGCCTACTTAACCAGAAGCGTCTTTTGGTTTTAGATTTTTTTATACATTTAAATACAATAGGCGATATTTTTTTCTTATTTCGCAAAAAAAAAGAAGAAAAAAATCTATTGATGTATAATAACCTTAAAATCCACGCAGAAGAAAGGCAGAAATTAATAATATAAAAAACAAGTTGAAATTATATAATTTATTTTTTTCGGCGGCTATGACGCATTGGAAAGAACTCTCGGGCACATGTCGAATATTTTTCGACCTAGTATCATAAAAAAAAAATTTTCATTGAAATCGGTGATGCCATGTCCGTAGCTTCCCCTTGTCTGTTGTGAGATTTGTCTATTATTAGTAGAATATTTGTGATAATATTTCTCGTCCTACATTATTCATAATCACTAATTTTTAAATTGTTCTAATTTGATATTAACATGTCATCCTTTTGATAATAATAGTAATTCAACTGAGCTTCTACCATAATCATAGGTAATATCGATATTTCTCCACGACTAGTCGCTGTACATAGAATGGATCGTATTACCGACATTGCGCATGCGCCATCAAAAGACAGGCGCGCGTACCAGGAAGAGGCGCTGCTCATTGACCTCAGAGAAGATAATACTGCATGATTATAGGCACCAGGATGGGCGGATATTTTCCATGTAACTGAATCCCGAATCCCAGTTTTAGGTTTGTAATTGATTGCTTTTTCCCTCGAGTCACGCCGTGCTGGGCATCACGTAGTATCTCTCAGCCTCATCCTTTCCATTATAATTATAATATGTACACGTTGTGTTTGTCTTCGGAGGGGCTAGCCATGGCCGATCTCTCCCTGTCTGGGATCATTAAACGGAACTTATCTCAAAAGCCTTCAAGAGTGAATTAAAATATGCAAATTAAATATCAGCAGATTCGCAACGGGATGGATCAAGTATATTAGAAATTGTCTCTCTGCTTTCTATTACTTCATTAGGCCCTTTTTTTTTCCTTTTTTTTTACCGGCCTGTGGATGGTGTAACACGAAACCGGTCGTTTAAATGGATTATTTATGGCTTCGAGTGAGGGGTTCCAAGGATCTGGGGCTCAGAGGAACAGGGGGAGAAGGTATTTGTTCCTGATGCAGTGTTCTATTGTGTGGGGACCGTCACCTAAGCTAATGATAGGAGCCACTGTTTCTCCACTAGAGTATAACAATAATGATTAATCTATCAATTGATTGAAGATAAGATTGATTTTTTTTTTTATTGAATCGCATTGTCGTATGTGTTATTAATTCATTCCGTGTTATGATATCCTTAATCGTAATTTCCTAAATATTGCCAGCAATTAAAATTGTTTCATTTTTGAGCACAAATATAATTAGTTCTTAACACTGCTTGTCGTAATTCAATCTACAGTTTTAAAATACCAAAGAAACTGCTGTGTATATTTGCACTGCTTATGGCTGATCATTTATGTTTAACCTTTTTTATTCCATGCAGTGGCGGATCTAGACCTTGCGGGGCCCTGGAAGATATGATATTGGGAAGATCCCTTGATTAGGGGGGGGGGGGGTTGGAGGATATTGGTACTAGTGGGGGGGGGGAGGAAGGAGGAACGAATCCGGTAAGTGAGCCTATGGAATACCTCTTGGAAGAGGGGTCCAGGGGCACTCTTCCGAAATAATTTGAAATATTTAGGCAAAATGGCAGCTTTTTAATTTTACTCTCAAAAATCATGTTTTCAGCTTATAATTTTCCATTTTAGTTTTTGCTTTTTTTTTGTTCAAAAGCAAATTTGTATAGCTCAAATCAAAATTTTGTATAGCGTGGGGACCCGTGATCAGACACTTTGGCTCTACCATGTAAACTGTATTCTTCCGAATTTTATAATCCTATTATTTAATTTTTATATATTGCGAGGAGCCTCACAGGCAATAATTAATTTGAATTATAAATCCGTCTGGTTTGTAATTGTCATTAATTTAAATTTTTTGTGGCGTGGGGCCCAGGCCGTCATCCCCTTGCCATCCCCTGGATCCACTACTGATTCAATGGTTACTTCTACAGTATTTCTGTTTTGGTCAGTTGTTCTGGATTGTACAATAACATTGTATATATTGAGGAAAAGACACCCATTGGTTGCACTCCAATTATAGTTCTATGGTTGAAGGTCCCATAACCATCTTCTTTTAAGATGTTTCAGAGAATCATCAGGAATCTATTGGGTGGATTGGTCGATGAGAGGAAGCAAGGTTAAAAATAAGCTTATATAATTTGGGCCATTATGAATTATTTTATTTTTGATTGTACATGGGAGGAATTCGATGGTCTAGCGAAGCCTAAAATCTCAACTCCGCAGATCCAAATAGGCTTGATTATAGTCATAGGCGCAGTCTTAGCGGGGTGGGAGGCCATCTCCCCCCTCCCAATAATTTGACGCACAAAATTGTTTATAAATAACATAAAAGCCAAAAACAAAAAATCTACACGAACCAATAAAGTATTTAAACTAAAATAAATTAAGAAATTAGGAAAAGTCTAATATTAATATTAAATTTGAAGTAGAATTGAACTCTGTAAGTCTAAATCAGCACGCCGTTCGTTACTTCGTTTAAGCATTAAACAATTCCAAGAAGAAATTGGTCCTGGATGGGCTAACAGCTCAACTCAACGACTCCAGTTCACTACTGATGTTTAATGAGACTTGGAGGGAGGGGGGTTGATAGCCGCCCCTTGCCCCCCAGTAAAAATGGAAAGTTGACGCTTATGACTATAGTCACGTAAATGACCTTTATGTATTGGAAGTTTATAGCATTTTTAAGATGAATTTGGTTTTAGTCGGTAACAACGTAGTGCCTCCCGTTGGTTCGGTTTGTTTCGGAACGAGGATTCCACGCTATTCCTTGGTAGCTAATCTGTTCGACAGCGATGACTGGATTACGCTATTGGACTGGATGAAATAGATTTACGAAGAATCATTTAAAACTAAATCTATAATGAGAACTGATTAAAATCTGTAAACTTCAAACGGTAACATTTTGTAAAACGTTTTCACTGATGGTAATATTGCACGCAATAATTTAAAAAGGCTTTATTTATAATTAATATCATATTAGCATAATTAGAGGCACGAAGGATTCATGGATTCGTATTTCATGGAATCATAACCCCATTAAATCGAATTCCGGAAGGCAAAGGCTAAGGACAGACAAAACCATTGTATTGGAGACTGATAAAAAGATTCCGATAGCTGACCACGCAATAAGAACCCGTTTTAGTTGCCGACATAGGCTAAGAAAAAAACAACTTACTAGTGGTTTTGGGAGTGAGTAACAATAGGTGGACTGTTTTTTGCCTGCTCAGGTCCTAATCTCGCCACCGGTTCCTATTGTCGTCGGCCTGTTTGTCAACATCGCCGCTACCTGCCCTCCCTTCCGTCCGCCAGGGCCACGTTTCAATTATATCACTCCAGTATCGTTAGGAACCCCACCATTGTTAAAAATAATAAATGTGATATAAAGTGAACCAACCTGTTGATTGCACCTTATTTATTACACGATTTTACACATATTCTACAAAATAAATGACGAAAATATATGTGTCAATAGCTACAATATAAAATCGAAATATTTTAAGCTTATTATTTTTATCTTTTCTTCCTAATTTTACCTATAAAACCTCTCAAAATTCTGATTTTATCATTACTGGCAAAACCTATTAAAATGATTGGTTTATGTTAAACAGTACATTAACAAACGTTTTGATTTGGAATTTATTTAAAAGAATATAAATTATTCATATTAAAATTGAATTAAAACTTAATAATTAATAAATTAAAATTATAATTAGGTAAAATATAAGTTGACTAATATGTGACATATTATGCAATAGTCTTATTTACGTTTATTTTATTTTATATGCTTCGTGGACTAATTCTGTGTTTTGAAGGCCCTCCTGGTGCATGCCAAGCCTCTATAAATGGTTACCTGAATCATCAAATCCCTCAAATCATACCATCAAACCCCCTAATCATAGTTTGGGGGAGAAAACCTGGCGGTAGAGTATGAAGTTCAGACAAATGGCAGTTTACCTGGAAAGCTTTGGAGAAGTTTAGAAAATTTGCTTTTTGGGGTGCTGATTACGAATATCAGCATTGCCACCTGTAGTTTTATGTGTGTGTTAGTAAAGAGATAAGACTGACAAATTATATAAACCAAAATGAGGATGCTCTAAAATATATATGTTTATATACATAGCAATAAATGTATATATAGAGTGTACAGCATATGAACCAGGAAACTTTAAGGGTTGATTCTGCACCTCAAGGGGAAAAAAAAGTATATATGAACTATGGTCTGATTCCCCTCAGAAAAGAGGAAATTTAAGTTTTGAGTTATTTTACTCAAAAACTATTCAAGGTAATTAAGCTACAATCAATACCGGCCCTAGGGGTCCCGTCGCCCTTATGAAATTTAATGCAAGACGCCCTTAATTTTTTTTTAATATTTCAATTTATTTTATATACATATAAGTATCATATTAAATACATATTTGTATATAAATAATATATAAATACAATAAGTTGTAGCACTTTTTCCAATAGAATATTTTGGTGCACCCCTTAGGTATGGATGGATCAGTCCCGATGCGGCTGATCTATTTCCCGGATAGGGCCGGTACTGGTTGTAATTACGGTTGGAATATCGAAAGGAAAATATAGATATTCGATATTTTGTGATATTATGGTTTATTATGATTTTATTAAAAATAAAATTTGGGATTAGTCTAGAATCGATACCTGATTTGCCAAAAGATGTGGTGTAGAGTTTAGGTTTCCCCGACAAAGAAGTGTTTTGAGAGTAATAAACACTAAAAAAAAAACCAAAATAACCTGGAAATGCAGAATAAAAACCTAAAAAAATTTAAATATACATGAATATGTAGTAGGAGAAAATATATATTATATAATTTCTCGTACTACACTATTCTTGCTATTATTTATTTTCATAAATTTTTTTATAATTTTAATTTTTGTTTTTAATTTTACTTCATGTTCTGTCAGGTTTTGTAATTATTATTTTTTTTTTTTCAAATTTTCTTTGTGTCCTGCAGTTTCTATACACCTTTCTGATCTATATACATGTCTCTGATCTATTTTAGCACTGTTGATGGACCACATGTTTGACCCGAAACCTCGGCTTATAATAAAAACTTAATTATATTGTTTTTAAAGTTAGACTGATTATCCTGAAAATATATAATCCTGATATAATCTACACCTACAGCTATGGATCATCTCAAAATAAAAATTTATATAGTACATGAAAGGATAGAATCACATGAGGTTGGGAAATATTAATGATTAGTAATTATTTGCAATATATTAAGTTTTTTATTATCGTTATCATTTATAGATTTTTATATAGTTTTTATTTTTAAATAGTTTGAATAACATTGAGTATAAATAAGGTTTTTACCCGGTAAACGGACGGGTGCCAAAATTTCTAGTCAAAAAGTAAAAGATCTTAAGTAATGGCAAATGACAGACATGCTGTTTAACGAAACCGTTAGTCATTCCCAACAATGCGGCAATCAAGAAGAATTATACTGAAGTCAGAACCCGCGTAAATCAACCGGATGAAGCTTCTTCGTGACTGGTCAGGAGAATTAGCGAGCGATTTGTGTTTTATAAGAAGATTTGTGGCAGATATATGAGCGCCAATTAAAGAGAAAGAACAAAAAACGCAAGATAATTTCAGTGGAGGGATTGTAAAGTTAGCACGGACTTGGCATCCAAGCCCCTACTTAGCATCATAGTGGATCGAAAATGTCATGTCTTATAAACAGCTTCGTTTTACCTTTTTTTCCATTGATGATATTAGTTCTTATTTCATCAATGGGATACAATGCCTACCGAATTGACTGATTCACACAGCATACTGATCAAATTGTACAATTGTATATTTAGAAAATAATTGCGAAATCCGGATTACTTGTGAATCTAACATCCTGACTCATTATCATCTCTAATAATATATTTGGGTGATTCTCAGATCACGGGATGTTTTCAAGATAAAATTTGTAATAATTTTAACTGCATTTAAATAAAATTTTCTAAATACCACCACCTTCTGTTGCTCCTCAGTTATTAATCTTAACAAATGACCAAGATCAAAAATGTTTTTTCGTGGGATACTTAAAATTTTCAAAATTTATAATGGCCTTGTGAGCTCGGAAATTGTGATTTTTGTTAATGACTAGATTAAGAGCCTTAATTATACAAAGATAACATACAAAAATAAAATAAAAATTGAAGGTTTCAATTTTTTTCTTCTTTTTTTTAAAGACTAGCTTAAAAGTCTTAATTGCATATAAAAATAATGGTACGAAAATACAAAAATTTGCAAGGAGCAACACTATTTATTTATTGACTATATTTCATGAAACTTTTTTGAATAACTATATCAAAGAAAATTAAAACTAGAAACCTACTGAAAGTTTGTTTTTAATGAACAATTGACTGAATATTCTAAACAAAAAAAATCGGATACAATTTATTTAAAACAATGAACAAATAGAAAGATTTAAATAAAAAGTTATAATTTATATCTATATTGCTGTTGTTGAGTGCCTACAAGAAAAAGAAAAACATAATGTTTGTAACCTTATAGGTAATTTTATCAAATCATTGTAAAGTATATTATACACTTTCATATCTAGCACATTCAAATAAATTTGTAGACATTCTTTTCATAAGTTTGGATAAATAAACAATTAAAATACTAAGTAGACAATTACAATTAAATACGTCAAGTTCAGGAGAGTAATCAACGAATTAGTTTAGGTAGTAGTAATTCAAAAATGCTTCATTACCACGCTAATAATTCGGGCTTGGTAATGACACGAGTTGTCAACTTGGTAATAACATTTCCACGTATTTTACTCGGCCAAACTACAATTAAAAAAATATTGTTTCTGCAAACTTTCTTACACCATACGGTAGCCAAAGTTAAATTATAATTAATGAAATAATTTGAAAAGGTTGCGTGATAATAAAGGCAGTGGTAATGACAACAATAAAAGTACGCTACCAACGACGAAAATGCGTTGAGATAAGCTTCGTAATTTAAGTCCGTTGTCTGCTACTAAACTCGGACAAAATTTGCCTACTGTTCCCTATTTTTCATAGCTTTATCGATAATTTTTTTTTTTTTTTTTTTTTGTGGAAATGACATCAATGTGATAAGACAAAGTTTGCAAAATACATAATTATACTTTATTGTTAAGATAAATTAAAAATATATCTGATTCAGATTGCATAAATTATCCTTTATGAGCAGAAATAAATTTCGCTATCATTTTACATGGGTTACGAAATAAAACAAAAATCGAGTTTACTAGAAATCTCAGGATGGGACAGTGCTTAGTAATTATACTTTAATTGCTTAAGTAATTATAAAATCAACTTATTCTTTAATATTTTACTATGAAGAAATGTTTCTTTGCCTTATTGAAGTGAGAATAAAAGATCAGGTTAGAATTAACTAATTGAGTAAAAATTTTAATGGACTAAAACTTACCCGTAATATGAGAATCACCCGCACCTCAACTATTGTATATAGAACAAATTTTAAAATAAAATAACCTATATGGTTGGGTGATTTTGTTATGCCATTATAAGCGTCATTAGTCTAGTCAAGTAGGGATCAGAAAGGGATCTCAATGGAATGTTTTAGAGAAGTTCTGAAAATTTGTTCATTGGTTTTTTGGGGGTGCTGATTACGAATTTCAACTTTCTAGCGCCGTTTTCTCCAAATTACAGATTTTGGATTTGTACCGGTTTTCTTCTAAGCTAACTATATATATATATATATATATATATATATATATATATATATATATATATATATATATATATATATATATATTTCTGACTTCAATTTTAAAGTCCCATTTTTAGGATAAGTTTAAATGGTTATAGCACTGAAGATCCGGTTGTTTTTTTCAATTTGTATTTTATGGTTGTTTTGGTTTCAATATTGTAAGCACAGAGCGAATAGAGATTTGAAATATCGACAGGACGAATCTAACTGCCCCTCACCCGCGATGCTAATTATCTTCTCTAAAGAAAAATCGAAAAATATAATCGATAGAGACTATTGTCTGTAGAGCTGGGTAGAGCCATAATTGCTGGATCCGCTATTGACTCCACAAAGGGACTATTAGTTGTCACGCAACTTTTACATAACTGTAGAGAAGGGCATCGACTCTGGGCTAGATTGACCGACAGATGAATAGAAACTACGGCTGATTTTCTATTTTTTAACGTTACCACTATTGCACCAACAAAAAAAAAACAAAAAAAAAAAAAATCGCAAACTGCTCGGAGGAACACTTCATTTTTAATATAGATGATGGTCAACAGTACTGATTGGCTGATATAATTTCAGTAGCACCTATTGATTATTTAGTATTGTGTATTATTATCGCCTGCTGTGTTAATGTCTCTAGTTATTGAAATTGCTTATAACCTTTTATTTTAATATGGTTTACAGTTTATCATATTTTATTATATATATATATATATATATATATATATATATATATATATATATATATATATATATATATAAAATCATAAATAAAAAAAAATTAAGGGGGCTCGTGCGGCAAATCTTAAGAGTGCCACAAATCGAACATTTTTGCTTTTGCTTTTTTGTGCTTGGAAAACTTCTAATCACGTATATTTCTTTTAGAAAAAATGTCCGATTTTTAGTTTCAGTATTTAACGTAATAACAATTTATTTTAGTTTTTTAATGAATTTTTAATTCACGATTCATGTTGAAAAAATGAAGATTAATTTTTTTTTTTTTTAAAGTAAATAAGATAAATAGTATTGGCTCAGAAAAATTCTAAATAGCTTGAAGAAATCTAAAGACAAACTTCAAACGCTTCGCTTGTAAAATTCCACTTTTTCGTGGCGTGACATTCTTCATCCAAGCCTACGATAAATGTGTATATATATATTTATATATATATATATATATATATATATATATATATATATATATATATATATATATATATATAATAAAAAAATTTTCTTTCAAAGTAACCCATTGAAAGGACCTTTACATGTCCTGTAAATATGTATACTATGTACCTTAAAATTAATTATTTATTATATTACAAATATCTGTACTGAATTAACATAAATATAAATGTATAGATACAATATTATGAGTTAAAAAATTGATTATTCGAATATGAAACAAATTTCTGATAGTAATATATTACAAGAAATTCAGTACATAAATGTAGAAAAGTGTATGGCTGAGTATATACAGGGTATACAGCTTAAGAACTAGGAAACTTGAGGGGCTGATTAAGCACTTTAAGAGCAACAAAAAAGTTCCTATGAACTATGGTCCGGTTTACAACAGAAAAGCAGGAAATTTAATTTTTGTGTTGTTTTAGGTAAGTCGCATTTTTGGTTGAATAGGAAGCAATAATTCAAAAACTATTCAAGGTAATTAAGTTCCAATTGCACCATCGTAATCTAGTCAAAATTCCTTATAAGAAATACGGTTTGGCCATACTAAATCCATTGTATAGGGACTTTTGAGTGGACCAATAGCGAAAAGTTTTATTTGATTTTTATTTTAATTCTTCTGCTAGGCTACAGTTATCCCAGACAAAGAAGAAGTGTTTTGAGAGTAAAATTTAGAAAATTTATTTTGTTTCTAGTAAATAACACCAAAATACAGAATAAAAAGCTTCTTTCTAAAATATGACAAAACTTTACAGAAAAAATATCTGTTTATTAACCAAAACAATTATGAAATTAAATATGACATAAAACTGTGAATAAAATATTTTTACCACCGCGCTAACAATAAAAATACAAAACATACTTAATATTAAAATATCCTTATTGAAATAAATTTTCATGAAGACCAGAGAGGACATTACACACATCACACTTGCCCTCATTAAAACAGCGTCTGCCGTATTTATATTCTCTTACTCATAATATTATTATTTTAATTATGTTTTTTATTTTATTTTTTAGTGCTGTGGTAAAATAATTTTCTTCTTTTAAATATTTATGCATTATTCATTTTAATTTGTCGATGTTTATTTTATTTTTATTTTCAGGGACAGTTTCATTTCATATTTAATTCCAGAATTGTTTCGGTTTGTTAACAGATATTTTTTCGGTGAAGTTTTGTTATATTTCATAAAGAAGCTTTTTATTCTATAATTCCGTTTTGTTTTATTGACTACAAAAAAAAAAAAATTACTCTCAAAACACTTCTTTGTCGGGGAAACCTAAACTCCACACAACACCTTTTGGCGAATCAGGTACAAATTCTAGACCAATCCCAAAAGAAAATTCAACTTCATTTATAAGAAATTAAAGCCTAATAAAAGGAGTAATTTTCATGAAAGTGGGATAATTTTAGCCCAGCAGGGCTTGGGAATAACGTTTACAAGTAAAGTGCGATTTTAAAAATAAAATAGACCTTTTCGCTATTGGTCCACCCGAAAGCCTCCATACAATGGCTTTAGTTAAACCAAACCGTATTCCTCATAGCGAATTTTGTCTACTTTACGACTGTGCAATTAGAACTTCATTATCTTGAATAGTTTTATGTGATCGTTTCCTGTTCAACAAAAAACGTGACTTACATAAAATAATACAAAACTTAAACACCCTGCTTTTCTGTGAGGAATAAGTCCCTGAAGTTTCCTGGTCCTTATGCTAAACGCCTTACGCTAAAATAATTTATATATATATAAGCTCAACAATGGGCTACAGACTGACAAAACTGCTTATGTTTCTGAGGCTGGAATGCGCATGTTCGCACGAAGTTATAATCTTATCATGAGAATATTTTTTTTAACCAATTGAATTAGGTGATTTTGACTTTTAGTTAAATCACTTTAAATTATAAATAATAACCTTAAATAATACAAATTTTAAATGCATCAAACAGTAAAAGATATCAAAAATAAATTTTAAACACGACAAAGCTTCACGACTTATGACGTTGATGTGTAAAGTTATCGTAATGGTTCAACGAACGGATCAGCGCTAAACAAGCGGGTGAACGTCCTAGGAGTCGAGCTAAACGTAAATGGGAGGATTGCATTAGTGTTTAAGCTTTAACATTTGGATTTTGATTGAGTTCTGTGGAGGGAGATATGTTGGCAAAGATTGTATTATCGGCATCGAATCTTTGTGTTCGATAGGCCTTGTTATTTTTTATATATTGGTAATTATAAGAAAAAATTGTAGTGATGTGGCGTATATAATTGAACTGATAATGAATCTTTAACGTGCATGAGAACAGATTTGTGTTGATTAGATATGTGGGATATTAAAAAGGATAATATTTCAATTCCTTTAATAATATAAGAAAATATGTACGTAACATCTGATTAAAGCATATCTTGGAACAGCCTAGTTGGTTGAAGAATTTAAATTACGGGAATCATTTTTTTTTTATCTTCATATCCAAGATTTTTTTCTCATTAGGGCGGTTTGAACTACAGGCTCAGGACTGAGGAATCGAATGACCTTAATAGAAACTAGAATGCAAGTGTATTCGACTAGAAAAAGAGAAAAAAAATGGCAATCTTCAAATCTCATTAGCTTAGAAAGTGGAGCATATAGAAGGAAATGAACGATTAGTGATTGAAGAGAAACCAGAAACCTCGTATGAAGAAATCACATTGTAAGTGAAGAATCGATTTCTAATCACTATCATTTATTGCTCCAAGGAATCCTGCAAATGGACGGATGCCTCTCGTTTGATAAAGTTAAATTGCAGAAGGCTGCTAGGCGAGAGAGGGATGGAGGAATATTCAAGCTATTGGTTCGATTCACAATCTCAGTCATACGATAAAAACTATATGCGTTAAGAACATTCAAATATTTCAAGCAGAGAATTTTCAGGTCACCCAAAAATATATAAGTCGTGTTGAAAATATATTTACGAGAGCTTTGTGAAAAAGTAGGAGTCTGAAAAAAGGGACTAAACTTATTTTTTGTAGTGCTTTGTTTGAGCCTTGATTCTAAAAATCATCAAAGCTCATTAAATTAGTTCCCCTGCCTTCGAGAGGATAATCTTGAGATAACCTTTTGGAACACTAAGGGTATGGGGGAAAAATTTAATGAGCTATGCGATTGTTGTCAAGTTTAAAATTGGAAAGATCCACTGGACAGGGCTTATGGATAAAATGCCTGAGAGAGGGTCTCAAGAAGTTGCAAACAGGCACCATCCCCACTCTCTTACAAGAAGCGTTCATTCTAAAACAAGATGGCAGAATGGAGTGGCAGATGATAATCGCACTCGTCTTGATTCTCCGAGTGGAAGGGTGTACGACCTGATTTAGCGATGAATTGTCGCTTCACCGATATTTCAGTGGAGCAGGCTGATAATTAAAGTGAGCAATGATCTATAAGACAGCAGGCTCAATAATATTTTGAATAACTGGAACTCAAAGGTATCAGAACACGTTCACAGGTGTAAATGACTCCACCAAACCAGGCAACTGAATTCAGAGTATGGTCCAGTGGATTTTAACCATTGTTAAATGGTGTTGTAATGTGTTATTGCAATAACTGTCATGTGACATGACTTGTAATTAGTACCAATCTGAAAGCGATTAGTTTATTTTTGATTTTTAATAAATTGACGTAATCTACGGTGGAAATGAGAGGGACAGTTCAGTGGGCAAAGCTCTAGACGCCTACTTCCAGCGTTCGGGTTCGAGTCCGGATGTTGTTTTTATTTGATGAAATGTTTTTGTCGTCAAATATAACATAACATTAAAATATTAAAAATAGGAGTATATTCTACTTCTATTCTACGGACTTTCTCAATTGTCTCAATTAAGGACAATAGTAACAATGATAAAGGAGTTCATTTTGTATATTGATAGTTGAGGAAGTCAGGAAGAAGATGGTCCGGGTGGTGGTCAAGAATAAAATAGTTGTAACTATTTATTTAATGCCTACGTTTCGAATCATATTGTAGTTCTTCACCAGGGCTAGAAATAAAGATACAAAAGAGTAATATAGCGGTATAAAGACATGTAATATATATATATTTTCATATATATATATATATATATATATATATATATATATATATATATATATATATATATATATATATATATATATTACATGCCTTTATACCATTACCATTACTTGCCTTTATATTTAAAGAAAAAGAAAAAATATATATATATATATATATATATATATATATTTTTTTTTCTTTTTCTTTCAGTTGGCTCTTCTCACCTTGTAGATCTTTGGCCGCTTGAACCAGCCTTCTCCACCTCTGCCTATCTTGGGCTACAGCTTTCAAGTTTGCTGCATGCATCTCTGTCGCATCTTTGTTGATCCTATCTATCCATCTGTTTTTTGGCCTTCCACGTGGTCTCTTGCCAACTACTGTGGCATTCATTTTTTGTGAAGAGGCGTCCTGATGGATTGCTTAGAGCTTAATGCCACGCCCATTTTACCTCCTTGCCTTCATATCTTGAGATATTGACTGACCAGTTTCTGTAACCAATTCTTTATTGATCTTTTTTCTCCATGAGTTTAGATACTGATCCATATCGTTCCGGTTATCTTGCGGAGGACTTTCCTTTCGAATCTCTCGATTCTTCTTTCTAGAGTGCCGGTTAGAGCCCAGGTCTCGCAACCCTATATCAGAACTGGTTTTATCACGGCATTTTACACCCTTAATTTGAGATTTATAGAGATTTTTCGGGATTTCAGTACTCTTGAAAGAGAGAAGAAAGCTCTGTTTGCGCTGGTCTATCTCGGTATGCTGGTCATTGACTGAGGTTATTGTGGAGCCGAGGTATCTAAAGCTGTCTGCTTTCGAGAATGTTCTGTCATCCACGCAGATACTATTGTTGGGGTGGATTTTTCGGCTAACTATTATATATTGTGTTTTATCTTCATTTACTTGCAAGCCGACTTACTCTGCTTCTCATAACAGAGTCTCAGCGAGTTTCTCAGTATCCTCTTCATTGCTTCCAATTTTCGCATGATGTTGTTCTAATCACCTTCGCAGAGGCTAAGTTAAACAGCATCGGTGAGAGTCCATCTCCCTGTCTCAAATCTGTTCTAACTTCAAAGGCTTCAGACACACCTCCTTGTATCAGAACTCTGCATTTGGGGTAGTTTGCACACGCCTTCGTCAATCTCACCAATTTATCGGGAATACCCAGCCCAGTCATGATTTTCCATAGGCAGTTTCTGTCAATGGAATTACAGGTTGCTCTAAAATCGACTAATATGGCGTGCGCATCCTGCTCTACTTCCCATCGTTTTTCGCGTGCCTGTTTTAGGATGAAGATCTGGTCTAATGTGTTCCTTTCGCTACTGAATCCAGCTTGGTGGTCGCGTATTATATTTTCATAGTGAGGATATATCCGGTTTAGCAGGATATTAGTCATTATCTTAAAGCCAACCGGAAGGAGTGCTATACCTCTGTAGTTACTAAATTCATACAAGGATATATAAGGCCTTAATTAATATAATTTTAGGATACGTCATATAAGGCCTGTGTTCCAAGCCTCTGGTATCCTTTCCTTCTCCCATATTTTCTGGATTAGTTCTAATAGCTTGGCTCTTAGAGGTTCGCACCCATATTTAAACAACTCTAATGGTATGCTGTCCAGTCCTATAGGCTTTCTTCTTTTAAGCCTGTCGATAGCTATTTTCACATCCAGAATGTCTGGTTTTTCAACCTCTTGTGGGTCGAGGTCTTTCGCGTGTGCGAGGTCTTCTTCGTTTGTGGGGTTCCCTTGGTTGAGAAACTGTTGAAAATGTTCTTTCCAGATGCTTAATACCTTTTCTTTTGACACCGTCAGTTTGCCATATTTTCCTCGCATTTGCGTGTTTCTCGCTTTATATCCTACCCTTTCTTTTCTGATGTCTGCGTAGAATTCGCATATATTTCCGGCCTGCCCGCTGTCCTAAATAGTTTGCAGGTTTTCTTTAAGGAATTTTTGGTTTTCTTATCGTCCTGTTTGTCTTTGTTCTGGCGGCGGCGAATTTTTCCAACGTAGCTTGATCAGCTTTGGCTAAGCAGAGGACTTAATTTTTCTTCTTTCCTCCACTGCCTTTTTACATGCTTCTGTGAACCACTTCTTGGCTTTTCATTTCTTCTGAATACCTATTACTTTCTTAGCTGTTTGTTTTAGCCCGGTCTCTAATGCCTCCCAGTATTGATCAATCGTGAGGCCCTCTGAATCCAAGGGTTCGAATTTATTCTTCAGATCAATTTGGAATTTAGCTTTTAATTCAGGGTTTTTAAGATTACGGACTTCATACCTCCTTTCTTCCACTTAGTCTCCTTCTTTGTGGATTCGCTTCAGCCTCTGACAGAATTTGATCCTAATCAGAGTGTGGTCCGAATTACAGTCTGCTCCACGGCAGCTTCTTATGTTTTGGATGGAGCTCTGATTCCCCTTATATATAAACACGTGGTCAATTTGGCTTTCAGCACCTTTAGAGCTTACCCAGATGTACTTGTGGATGTCTCTATGCGGGAACATCGTATGACCTACTGACCACTAGACCCTTTACTGCTGCCATACATCTCACTCCCTTATCATTGCTCGTTTCGTGAAGGCTTTGACCTCCGATAATGGACCTAAATTGGAGTTCTCTACCTATCTTGGCATTGAAGTCATCTAGACTTATATACACACACATATATATATATATATATATATATATATATATATATATATATATATATATATATATATATATATATATATATATGTATGTATGTAAAAAATAAATATAAAAAATTGAAAATAACAAAAAATAAAAGGAGTGATGTAGGTATATAAAGGCATATATATAAAAATTGAAACTAAAATCGAACAAAAAGAAAATAATAACAAATTAATAACGTAGTAAAGTGAGGAAAATTAATATAAATTGTGGTTTCTAAAAATGAAACTTCACTCCCGAGTCCGTTAAAACCGCTTTTTTCCTATTTTGGGTCAGTTTTAGATTATCCTTCATAGCCTCCAGAGGTGATTTCATTTTTAGAAACCACTGTTTATCTTTATTTTTCTCTATTTACTATGCTATTAATTTGTTGTCATTTTCCTTTTGTTGAATTTTAGTTTTAGTTTTTATATTTGTCTTTATATTTCAACATTACTTCTTTTATTTTTGTTATTTCCTATGTTTTAATTTTTTTTTTATTTTATATATATATATATATATATATATATATATATATATATATATATATATATATATATATATAATTTAAATTAAATTAAAACAAATATCTTAAACAAAACCATATTTATGTACAATTTTGTATACTTAGCCAGGAGAACTCATCAAACCAGGCTTGTCCCACCACCTGTGGAAAAGTAGGAAAAGGAACTCTTCTCTCTCAACTGCATCGCCGCCGTTGAAAGCCTATGGATGTTAAGCAAGAACCGTATCATGACTTAATTGTAGAATTTGGTCATTGCCAGAACTTCAGTATATATATTTACAAAAGGTCTCGGGGCCAATGCTGTTTCAACCTTCGAGAAGGATTATAGGGATGGGTGGGATTGTGCTAAAGGATTAAGCTGATGGGTATGGTTTTGATGAAATTTGTAGAATTTGGATGGCATAAAACAAATGGGATATTAAGGTCATGATGTTGGATATTATTTGTTACTTAGAATGGAAAATTTACTATTTTTCGTAGGAATTTAGATCGATTGGATGAACTAAATACTACTATCCGCTAAACGTAGAACTGGTCATCTATGGAACAGAATATAAAAAGTCTCTGATTTGAAACTGGTTACTTCTTTTAGCCAGGATAGTATACTAGTCCGTGGGGTTTTGATTTACTTCCGGATAACTTTCTTGAGATACCGTGATATTAAAAACATAATGGCTAATATCCAACATTTAATGATAGGCATTATATAATAAACACTCAAGAACTGGATATAATAATTTAATACAATTTCACGAATTTCCTTCATCTTTATTGAGAAAGAGGGACGATGGGCCTTCTCATCCTCTCAACAATTACCATCTCCTAATGGTGACCCCCGGAACCTGTTGGCCTGGAAGATGCTAGAGCCGCTATTAACTTTAATTGAAAGGACTGGGGTGAGCTATTGGGCTCGCTTGGAGGAACTGGTTCCGGACGGATTTTGCATTCTCCTTATGTTTTCAGTAATGGAGGAGCACGTAGGGACCATGAATCAGTTCCCCTTCTTCCAAACTTCATATTAATTATTTCAAAACGTGTCCGTTCATTCTGACCGCCTAAATCATCAACAGCTTTGTTGCAATCAAGAGAAAGGCTCCCAATCATTCCTCTTATTATTTACTTCATCTTGTCCCTGCATTGGTAAAAACTTTGCAATAATTAGCTACTCCTATTTCACTGGCAGCTTTACATATTTTACTCCACTTACAGGATCCATTAGCCCCGGAGACGGAGCGCGTAACGTCGACTTATAATTAACAAGATGGAGCTTTATAATACCAAGTCCTACAAGAATGGAATGTTTTTGAAACATGTACAGCATTAATTAGAAACCATAAAATGTGACATCATCCTCGGACTCTAGGACAGGTGTTCTGCTCCGCTTATTTGTCGGAATGGTTTGCCTTAAAAGAGCTTTAATTTATTTTAGGACGCAACAAATTAGCCTAATATTAATTATGAAATAATTTATATCATAGCATATTTAGTCCGGGGGCTGAAAAAGTTGACATTTTAATATCAAACATCAAGTCCTACAAGAATAGGCGTTAGAATTGATGTTAATGGCTTTCTCTGAAAGGGTTAAATTATAGCAAGGCACCTCTTAAAGGGACGGATAATTCCGAATATGAGCCAACGTAATGTTATAATACTTTTAATACTATGTTTTTGTGTTAATGAATGTCGTCAATCAACGCTTCAATGTCCATCTTCTTTATTTCTCACCCGTTCAATTCTTCGATATATTAGAAATAGTGCAAAATCATTTTAATTATTCCTTTGTTTCACTAAAATAGTATTGCGCAATCGATCTCAGAATACTTTCACTGTCATAGTTATTTTTTAATTTTACTATTATTTTCCCACGAACTGAGCCCTGAAGAAGACAAAGCGAGCAGAAACGTCGACATACATTAAAGTGTTTTTCACTTCTTTTTTTTTCCATTTTGACTCCCTCCCCCCTCCAAACCACCTGATAATAATTGGTGATATATTACTGACGATGATAATAGAACTCCGTTTATCCGGGATAATGTCATCATGGCTATTCCGGATTAATGTTGGTGTGATTAAAAAAAAATCATGATATTAATGACATTTATCAAAGTAATTTGAAAATTAAATTAAATTTTGACTCGGGTATGTAAACATTTCAATCTTCAACAACTTTTTTTCAATAGCACTCCTTTTTCTAATCTGTAAATTGCTTTAATTTTTTTTTTTGGATGGAAATTACTTCTCCCTTCATTTTACTAGACGTATTGTAACTTTTTACTATCTGTATAGCTCTAAACTGCCCCAAAACACATTTTGTTGAATTGAAATAAAATGAAAAAAGTGAGACTTAAGATTTTTTACGGCTAGTGAAAAAAATTAACTAAATTTTATAGCTCAAATGCGTATGAGAAACAAAACAGAATAAGAGAGTGCTTTAATGAAAAAATCCATTCTATATATTTACGAGAACTGTAATTAGCCCATGAGGGATCGTTTCTCCATCAAGTACATATGCACCAGTTCAAGAATTTCACATAATTTTTATTTAATACAATTTATGTATATGTTTTTAAAAATAAAATTGAATGTAAGATACGATCCAGTTTACATAAGCACATAGGGGAAGACCGCTGTACCTACGGACAAAATTAATATTTTTATTTTTCTCAGCCGTTGGGAAACACATTTTCACTTATGATTAGTAATCTGCTGAGATTATGATCTATAACTTTGTGAATAATTTTTTTTATTTTTATAATTCAAATGTTTTTTTAATAATGTAAAAATGTCATATTCACTTCCCTTGCGTCTTCTAAAAGCCGGCTACCCATGGAGCAACCGATAAAGTACAAAAGTAAAGGTACAAGTGGAAAGGTTCGTTTTTAGAAGTTACAGGCTACTTATCGTCTTAAGATAATAATAATCGTACTCAAATTTTTTTGTTTAATTTACTGCTTTTTAATATAACTGTGTATTTTAAATGTTTTCGTACTTATATAGGCCTTGTACTTAATCACGAAACAGTGGGTGCCTAAGCTCAAGTCGTTCTATGGCTTACACTCTGAAAGTTGTTTATATACGAAAGATTTGTTTATAAACCTTAAATTATGTAATTAAAATTACTAATTTCTCTTGCAGTATAATTGCGTATCAGATTATTCTGAACAAAACAAAAGTACCTATAGGAAAAGGAAGACAAAAAAAAAATTCCGTTCCTGATAATCTGGGTTTCGTATTGGCGGATCAGGATAGGGATTTTACTGCATACACATATTTGTAAAAGTGAATTTTCCCTTTGTATATAACCATGCTATTACCTTTAGAACTAATTTTTTTCTTTTGAATGCTTTCTAGTGAGAGTTGATTTTTTGAGATTGAGATTTTAATTCTTAATAGGAATAATAACTTGAAAAACCGATTTTCTTTTTAGGTAAGACATTATTTTATGATTGTTTTATTTGGATGATTATTTTAAACTGTAAAAAATCCCTTAAATAATGCTAAATAAAATTGTTCTTTTTAGGTACAAAAAAAGAAAATAGATTTTTAAAATTATTATTCCTATTAAGAATTAAAATATCAATCTCAACAAATCAACTCAATAGAAAATACCCAAAAAGAAAAACATCTGTTCTAAAGTTAATAATATGGATATTAACAATTTAACACTAAAAAGGAAAATTTTCAGATGTTTTTCTTTTTTTCTTTTTTTTAGTTGCTTTGTTGATATTGATATTTTAATTCTTAATGGGAATAATAACTTTAAAAACCTATTTTCTTTTTAGGTCAGGCATCATTTTATGATTATTTTATTTTGATGATTATTGTAAACTGTAAAAAATCCTTAAATAATGCTAAGTAAAATTGTCCTTTTTAGGGACCAAAAAAGGAAATAGGTTTTTTAAATTATTATGGCTATTATGAATGAAAATATCAATCTCAACAAATCAACTCTCCCTAGAAAACATCCAAAAGAAAAACATCTGTGCTAAACGTAATAACATGGTTATAAACAATTTAACACTAAAAAGTAAAATTCACTTGCACATATATATATATATATATATATATATATATATATATATATATATATATATATATATATATACTGGAAATTTTTTGTAGATGGCGAATGTCGAGAACAAAATACAAAGAAAAAAATACAAATGTAATTGTTCACAGTAGTTTTTTTATCTAACTACTGAGCTGAATTTAATAAATACGATTAAATAATGATATATCCAAGGTTGGGATAAAGGCTGGACTGTCATTGGAGGAGACGAAGCGGTGAATGAAGGTGGAAGAGGAGTTGACAAAGTGTAGAGGCTGTGGGAAGAGGAGGAGTGCTATGTGACCTTTGGCTAGCCGATATAAAAGGCAATAAAAGTAGAAAGGTCCGAGAGAGAGCAAGAGTTGATTAATATTCTTGATCAATGTGGCCCTGGCTCCCCGCTCCCGCTCGACAATAGCCATTTCTCAGCCTCTTCCTAACTTATCCTTAGTTACCTTTTAATCATCTCTTTTATTTTTAGCCACTTTCATATCCACTTTGCTCCCTCCATGGGAATCTAAACACACGCTTCTAGTCCGGTTCTGAACATCTCCTCTCCCCGGTACACCTGCTCCTCTCTCTTGATAAAACTGCAATTTCGGAGGAACGCATTCCGCTAAATGGGGTTCACCTTGGCATTTCTCTTAGGCGATTGATATTGAGTTGTATGCAGGTGAAAAATTAAATGCATTGCGAATTCGCAGATAGATGCTAAGAATCATTACTCATATCATTATTTTTTTTTGTTTTTACCTCGTTTTCCTATTTAACACTTTTATTTAAAAAAAATAAAATAAAATACATACTTAAATTCCATGACGGCTGTATCAATTATTCTCCTGAAAAAAATTGTTGAGATTGTAAATACAATATTTTGTATTGAATATATATTTTTTAAATTTTAATATATTTTTTTTTTCATTTGTCTAATAAGTCATCCAGTAATTTTTATAGTTATAAAAACAATCCAGACCTCTGTCAAACCGTATATTTACTCTTAGCTATCTTATGGCGCCTCGGGACCGCAAATCCTATCTTTAAATCTCACTGTAAACCAGTATTAAGGTACCTCTATGTTTGGTTGAAAAACAAACTCTTATGTTATGCTATTAATATGTATATATGAGCAAACTGCCAAATAAACAACTCGAATTGACTTTTTTTAAGTTAAATAATAAAATAAAATTAGTATACTGAATTCGGTGGATATTCATAAGGTAGTTTTTATTAAACTGCAAAACCAAATTTAGTTTTAAAAAATAATGCAAGGTGAAAAATATTAAAAATTGTAATTTTTTTGAAAACTTTTCGAATGGTAGTTACTGTTTAGAGGATTTAGGTAAAAATTAGTGATATTTTTAATAAGTTAAATGAAGTTGCAAATAGGCTTTAATTTTAATCATTTCCAGTAAAATAGGAATATCAAATTATACTTGTAGAAATAAATTTATGGAAGAAATAGCTAAAATTAAAACAATTTAGGCTTCCTCCGTCCAATCGTTTATTTATTCTATTCTTTCCTACCTCATAACATTTCGCTACCGTAAATTCTATCTTCAGACTTCCATTTTTTACTGTTATTACCAAATCAATACTATATCACTTACATATTACTTATAAATTGGACATATTACTCTATATAATCTTTATATATATATATATATATATATATATATATATATATATATATATCATTTCCAAGTCATATTCAACCTTTTCCAAGTTAAATTCAGCCTTTTCCATTTCAAATTAAACCTTTTCCAAGACGATTTGAACCTTTTTTTTTTATTTCAATAAATTTAAATAAATCATCTTTACTTATTTATGTTGATTATGACTATTTTAATTACCTTTTGCCTTTTTTAAACAACTTGGCTCACTTTTCATTTCGTATTTGTATCGATTTACACCCGTTTTATGAAAATACTATAGATTTTAAGATCGCGCACTCAAGTATCGATTTATTTTAACTTTTCGGATATCCTCGATGTTGAAACCAATTATTGGGTAATCGGTGGTCCTTACTATAAAAATAGCATCGTTTTAAAGATTACGCGCTCAGGTATAATCTATTTTAGGTTTTTACATTTTTCCGATGTTGAGGTCACAATGTTAACATTTCTCTATTTTTCATATATTTTTTACGATTTTCTTAACTAAATTTGATAATTCAGTTTAATTAAAACTTTCTAATGAATTCTACTAAGTAGTTCTTAATACCAAAAAAAGGTAGTTCGTGTAATTTATTCATACATATTAACATAGGAGTTTTTTTTACAACTAAAACATGAATAATTAATTAAAACCTGGAGCTTCCTTCTCCAATTAAGGAGTACTCTATCAAAAGTCGATATATCCAATTTCGGAAGATTTTGATTTAAAAAAATATTATGGGGGCATCTCACGTAAATAAGTCATTTTTTAAATTGAAAATGTTGGTTTCCTACACCTATTAAACAAGTGACAATTTAAGTTCTGAAATAAATTTAGATATAGAATTTTAATTTGTCAAAAAATTCTGTTTTTATGAGAAGTAGCTATATTAACTCAATTACTAATTTTGGGATTCAAGACTAAAAAGCTCACAATCATACAATTAAAAAGTCCAAGATTCTTAGTAATATTAATTTTAAATTAGTCAATTAATAAAGGATGAGGAAATCGTAAAAAAATCCAATTAGGCATCTTTAATTTTGTAATTCACTTTTTTTCAACTCAATATTCAGTTTTCTAAACTATTAATTGATTCTCCTGAAAAAAAACTGGATAAAGTTAAGTATAGATCCATTTTTGTGTACACATTTTTTTAAGTTATTTTGACATTCTGTCTTATTTACTGAAAGTTGGGAAATAACTTTATTAAAATTTTCAAAAATACCACTAATTTTTATCAAAATGCTCAATAAAATAAGTAGCATTGAAATGTTTTCAACTTTTTATGTTCTTCATGATACCTTATTATTTCACCTAACGATAATATTCCAGTTTAATTAAATTTATCATAAAAATTTCCATCAAATTTAGTTGATTATTATTTGTTTATTTGGCAGATTTTATATGAATATAGATAAACATCATTATTATAAGATTTAAAAAACTAAATAAATACACATGGTCCTATCTTCACCAATCACAAATCTATGATTCATAACTCCAAAGCTCAGAATTAGAAGAATTTTTTACTAGGCAGGCTTGTTAACATAATATACATAATTTTTTGTTAGCACATAGTTTATTGATTACAACTTAATTAATAAACTAAACAGTAATTTAATATAAAAACTTAAAATTAAGATATTTGTGTGTGTGTATATATATATATATATATATATATATATATATATATATATATATATATATATATATATATGACAAGAATAAAAGCCGAAGAAACAAAGAGTATTCAATGAAAAAGAGATGGGAGAAAGAGAAATAGAATGTTCAAGTAATTGCCAATATTTAAACAAGTCGTTATATAACAAATGCATCGACTATCTGTTAGCTACAACTATCTTTCATTTTAATTAATTTTGTCGTTTGCCTTTTTTTTTTTTTTTTAAATGTAATAAAATTTCCAAAAATATAACTGAATTACTCTGAAAATGTTCAAGATGGTAAGTTTAATCAGAATTTCTTCCTGCAAAATACCTTTTTTTAGATTTTGACCTTTAGGACTTTTTCCTATAAACTTATAATTTTTATATTCCAGTTTCACCAGATATAACACACATTTTCATATTAATATGTTCTGTGGCTATGAATAAAAAAATAATAATTTCTGAAAATTATAAGAAATCTTCAAATTGTTGATTTAGGTACATAGTTTGTATAATTTAAAAAAGAAAATACAAGGAGCATAGATATTATAAAGTTTTTCCGTTACTGATAAATTATTTAGACCTCTTGGAAATGGAAATAGATATGACATGAATTACAAAATAAAAAAAGAAAAAGGATTTTGAAAATGCTTCGACGATAAGTCAACCAAAAACTATTATTAATAATATAAAAAACAAATCTAAAGTAAATATAAGGTTTTCTCGACACTCCAATGGTTTAAAAGCGCTATATAGGCAACGACAGGACATTTTTATTAAATTGGAGAGAGATAAATTGTTTTTTACTGTTAAATAATACAATCTGCCACACTTAAGGGTAATAGGTAATAGTGGTATGAATAACCATACTTTCCGTATTTGCAGACCAAAGAAAAGTAAAATAAAATATATAAATTAAATTAAAGTTGTCTCTATAGTCCGACACAACCAGTAGTCCGGCGCTGTGATGGACAGTGCCTGAAACTATTAAATTTCTGAAATTCAGAGAAACAATAAACAATATTGATTAAACAGAGGGCGCTTCGGACTCACTGGTCCATCATTCTCAAGTTTGCCTAAGATCATCTCATTTACTGAAATATCTTATCCAATCATGGATTATCGTCATCAGTTTTATTTATAGCTTTTTTATAATTAATGATATGTATTAATATTTAAATGACCTAAGCATTCTAGTGCGTCCGTTAACCTTCGTTAATTACCGGTAAATGAGACAACCTTTGGCATACTTGAGAATGGACCAGTGAGCCCGAAACTTCGTTCTTAAATCTTAAATAAAGAAGACATTTGAAAGGTTTATCGTTTTCCTGAATTTCTGCGTATTAATGAAGATAAAAATTAAACCGAAACGAACAATAAATTCTTCTGAAATAGCTCAATAGGATATGTATTATAATTTATAATATAATAAATAGGATATTATATTAAGTAAGTCTTGCCCAAATATTAAATTTACATTATCATGTAGTGGAGTTTTCAGCGGCGGCTCGGGTATAGGTAATGTGGAACACCCATGTTTCCACTTATATTATCAATAACATTCAATATAATGAATTATTTTTTCTTCAATTTTTCCTTTTTAATTGTACAATATATAATCCTTAATCTTAATTCCAGTAGCAATGCTACCGTTTATGAAAAAGATACAATAATCTTTGTTTGGTACTGTGCGCCTCACAGTACTACCGAAGAGGAGTTTGGATGTTGTGTCCATGCGCCCATAGGAAGCTGCATGCGAGGCTGCAGCGAGAAAGAGTACTGTCGATCTCACAGTGCGCAACCCAATCCTTGCGTTGTGGTGAAAAGTAATATTTTTTTTTTTACATCGCGTGTTTTTTGCTTGACCAGTAACTACTTAACCTCAATGCTGGTGCCTTGTAAACCTTCGTCGTTTCGACTATCAGAACCAAAAACATTAATTTAGAGACTATTAAAGGAAACAATTAGAAAAAACATTGATCCAATTAACATTTTTTGTTTGGATATTAAAAAAGTACACCGATATAAAACATTATGAAAATTGAATATACAAAACCTAAATACTAAGAACAATTGTATAAAAATGTTAATTGCATGAAAAATTATCATAATTGTATTTTTGTTATTATTTTCAGCGCTGCAAAACTTTAATTATATAACGCTGAACGGTAGAAAGAGTGGTTTAAATGTATGTTGCTTAATATTCACTAATAGTGAACATTTCAAGAACTAAAGTATAAATCGGCATGCTGCTCCAAAATGATATAACAAAAATTGTTGCAGTTCAATAATCAGGCAAATTAATAATTTTGCGTAAATCTAATTAGTGATTTAGAAAAACAATGTAATGAAAAGTCTCAAATTCGAATTAAAACATGAATGAGATTTGTTATAAATGAGTGTGTAATTATGTAAAAATAAATTATTAATAATAATATTAATCCACTTGAATTACTAAACCGTCCTACAGATGCATTGTTACTAAATTTAGTCGAAATGACGAACATATTTTTTTTTAAGTGTATTGCTGAACTTTCGACGATTTATGTTTTGTTTAGACATACCTGGTTACAAACAGAAAGCCACAATGACCCTCTAGAAACACTGTGACTTAATGAAGATTAAATGCACTTGAAGTGCCTTCGACAGAGAAAAATTCTTCAGTTGTAATCCAGAGATCAAGGAGAAAATTATCGATCTTTTCGCGCAAATTGAAATAAGTTGGAGGGATTTAATTTTTTAATAAATTTATCAACCTTCAGCTGAAAAAAATATGTTATAGTAGGTAAAAAATGTTTTCTTTTTTTTCTTTTAGGATTTTAACAAGCTTTTGAAAACAATTTCTTTTTGAACACTTTTGTTCCTTTTTACTCAATTTTCAATCAAAGATTTAACATTTTATAAAGCAGTACCCTCACCAATTTTATCTGCGAGCCGCCACTAGGTGTTATGCTTTATTTTGTTAATATAAACATATCCAAACTCTTACTTCCAGAAGAAGATTGTGTTCCTTGTGAATTACTCTCATTTAAAATAATCATAAAATAAAAAAAAAATATAATGATTTCTATAATTTGTTGTAATATTTAATAAAAAAATAAAATAATTAGAACAATTTCATGGCTTTGGATGTGAAACGAGTTGGCAATATAAAAGACAGTTATTTTCTGTAAAAACTTTGAATTTTTTTTTATGGTAGAAGTTATGGCTATTAAACAGCGCTCATAATTAACTAATAAAAAAAAATATACTCCAGCGTGCGAAGGACGTTATTTTAATATTTTATTGGAATAAAATTAAAATATGGAAAAAAATTGAGGATTGGGCGTGATTAGAAGTTAACTGCTCCCTGTTTCAGGTTTGGGCAGCGTGAATTCCTGTTATTGTTTTGCCACATTAAGGAAACCAAGAACTGGGTCAGGTAGAAAAAAAGGCGACTTTTTGCCACGCTTCGAACGAGCTTTCACCATGATTTCACCAGAAAAAGCTCACAAATTTTATCTCCTTAAGTGACGTCTAACTGGTCTGGAATATTTTCTGATTGAGTGGCCTAGCCACTGAAGAATCTCCTCTAAATGGCTGTGGTCCATATATGTGGCATAAACGTTGTTATTTCGATCCTAGTCGAATTGAAAATATTGTGCACATTTTTTTTTAATTATTATTAAATAAAAAATAATCTTTTATCTTATACAGTAACAGTAAAATAAATAAATTGTTGGGCTTAATAACGATCAGATCCCTAGAAAATTAATATCCACCTCACCTGCTAGACGTCCAAGACCGAGACCGAAACGTGGGTGGGAGGTTTTGGGTTAAGGCTGATCTTGTAGGTTTGGGTTTTGACGGTGGTCGGTGGACAGAGGTGTGTGCGGAGTGATAGGTTTTTATTTTTAGTATTAGTTTTGTATTTATAAAATAGGCTTGGAAAATAATTTGATCGTCTAATTCATGGCCAATTTATTTTAGAAGAATATAATATTTTCTGCTACACTAATTTGATTTTTTTTTTACAACTTCCAATTAGAAATGCTGATGATCATTGGAATCAAATTATAGTTTATTATTTATCTCAATATCTTCGTGATTCTCAGATTACGGGCAATTTTCACGATAAGATTTTATTAATTTTGCCAGCATTTAATTTTTTTTTTAAGTACCTACACATTCTATTAACGCTCAGCTACTAATCTTAACAAGTGGCTAAAACCAAAATTTAAAATTTTCTGAAGCGCGGTAATGACAACCAGCTTGAATTCAATACTTTTGCATCCTCGTTACCGAAGGTTTGCATTTGTTTTATGATCTTGGGGTGAGGAAGTGAAATTTGGGCAATGGATGAACTGTCTATACTAGGGCTCTCAACGTATAGATAATTATAAATAGCCATCTAAGCAGGTTTTTATTAATAATTTATTTTTAAATAAAATAAAATAATCAGTATTGATATTTTATAAAAAAATTGTCAGTAGAAGCAGTATTTTTTAGAGACTAATAAGACTTTTATTTAAATAAAAATACCAGTACAAAAATACCAACATTTTGGAAGTAACAACAGCAATTCGAGCGTGGTGACGAAACGAGTTTTCAACATGCCATGACTTTTCTATTTTACTCGGGCAAAACTGCTGTAATTAAATTTTTAAAAAATATCGTTTCTGCATTCTGTCTAACGGCATACGATAGTCAAACTTAAATTTTAAGAATGAAATAACTTTAATATATAGCGTGGTAATAAGGACGATGGTAATGACAACAATAAAGATTCACTACTTATTTTACGACACAATTGCGTAGAGATAGGCTCACTTAAGGCCCCCATACACGGCTCTAACAATTATAAATAAATGAATTTATTCCTATCATATTTATAATAATGTCGTATAACGGTTACAGTACCTATTTCTGTTCTGAAAAATAATGAATTGTGGTTATTGATGTGTTATAGTTTTTTTTATTGTTTCATCATGAGCTAACATATTTTTATAAATATTCTAGTATAAACTCTCTAAGGCCAGAAATTTCCATTAAGTATTTCTCATTTTAAACCCTGGTTTTGTTTAAATCCTCAAGGCCTTACATTGGAGGAATTCCTTGAGGACATCCTCTCCGTGTGTGGGCGAAGGTTCGGCAGAGGAAATTCCTGAGGAAATCCGGGAGGCTTTTTCCTTGAAGATTTCCTGTATGATTATGGCGGCCTTAAGTGAAGTCCGTTCTCCACTAGTGGCTGGATCCTTTAGCTCTGGATTAACACTGGTTCTTAATCTTATCGTTTCGTGGTTTGAATTATATTTTTCTGAAGGCTTTTGGTATTCTTTGCCGTCTGGCCTATCTCCAACCTTAGGAAAACCTCTTTTTGAGAGCGACTTGGAAAACTTATCCTTTTGTAAGTGGATCAAAATATTTTTTTCTTTCAGTGATGAGGCTGGCTTTTGCGCCATTTATGGAAACAAGTCACAGGAGAATCCCTAGATTTAGTATTTTTCTCTTGGCTCTGTATAAATACCCCTCCCTTTTCCATCTAGCGGATAGTTAGTCATAGATAGTTAGTCAGATGTAATCTTTTGGTTGTAATAGTTCATTAGCAGTAGGTCAGTTCTGTTAATTTTAATGATTTGTATTGAATAAACTTTTTTTAAGATCGAATATGTTGGGGACAGGAGATACGTCGAACGGAGAATTTGAATTTCCCGGGGGACGTTGCTGTGTTTTAGCAGCCTTATCAAATGGCATAGCTACAGCCCTTTAAATGGGGTTCCATACTTACACCAAGAAAGGGTGCCCATATTTACATCTATTCCACCTCAGCAACTGGTGGCCACTATCACATGTAACCTAAAGCTGCCAGTGACTAAAGGCATGGTTCTAAAAGTAGCATAGGATCTCTGTTTTCTCTGAGGTATGGATACAAAGAATATAAAAGCTGTAAAAGATGAACCAGGAACAAGATGTTGTACATTTCATCTGTATGGGAAGACTATGATGGGCTGGTCATGTAGTTATATCGCTTTACCAAGGAAGAGGTTCTACTTTGAACCAAAGCTCCTTTGGAAGGATAGAGTTGCACATGATAGACCGCGATGGCCGAGAGTGTTAAGGTGTCACCTTTGCAACCTTGAATCTGCTGGGCGGGTTGAAATTTATTTTGTGGCAGACCCACGGAGTGAATCATTGAACACGCTCTGGTAAGAATAGGTTGGTAATCTGTAGGAATAACCCATCCTGTTCGACTTAAGGGAAGTTGGAAAGGACGTAAAAAACACGAAGAAAATAAAAGGACTGTAAAGAATAAGAAGTATTCAGTCAGATTTGTGTTCTTAAATCTTTGCGTCTATAAATTCAGAAATAGATAGACATATTTTTAGTATAGTAAGTCATGTCATTTTAGGGTACAATTAATCACCTAGCGCTGATCTCATTCCCGCTTAGGGGAGTGTTCGAAGGGTGGCGGATGGGGTGATGGTTTGTGGAACGTTGTAAGTTTCTCCCTGCTGGTTCCGATAGACTCACTGACCAACCATGAGGGCGGTCCACCAGGCATGCTAGAGAGTTTGATGTCTTGAAGTAGCACTAATACTCATTGATCATTCTAAAATTAGACCCTCATTAAGTCTAAGGGGATTTGTCCCCCGTTCGTGTCTTCGGCTGGGTACTGTTGCAGGGCATTCATGTCGCAAGTTTAAAATAAGCTTTGGTCCATGGCAGACCCGTATTAAACCGTAGCGATTAAAATTGTTTGGATGGACAATGATGGATATGAAACAAATCATTGAAATGTTAATCAGCGCTCAACCGACGGATAAGCATCCTAGAAATCGACCAAAACGTAGATGGGATTTTGATCTCGAAGATTTAGTTGTTGGTTTTATCATAATCGAACCACGGGTTCACCAAGCATTTTTAATTTAATTTTATTATATGCCATTAGTCACAGATTAAAAGTTATGTTTTAATTTATTATAACCTTCCTCTATATGTTGAACATCGAATCAGTTTGTTGCAATTTGTTGCTTTTCTTTTATAACCACGGCGTAAAACTATTCCAGATAAGGTTTCTTTTGGTAAACGAACCGCTTCATGGTTCATTTACTTTATTATCGAACATAAAATGTGAACCACTGTTATTTATTGCAGGTTAATCCGAGATGTAGATAAAGAAATATATAGGTTAATTCCCGTGCATATGGTATTTGAAGCAATCATAAAAATTGTATTGATTGAAATTTATGGCGATGGAAATCAATCTATAATTATTCTTTGAATAACTTTTTATAACCAGCACTTCCTCATTGCCATCTGTAGTAGCTAAATCAATAGGTTTATGAATATATGTAAATAGTATCTAGTACTTTATACACAGCGTATTTTAGGCAATGGACGTGATTCTTCAGTCGAGATTTTCCATTAAATATATAAATATTTAAAAAAATAATAACAAATAAATAAATAAATTAAAAAAAAATAACCGTTTTTGAGTTAAAGACGTGTAAAACTGAGCATTACATACTTTTCAGTCAAAATAGTAAAATTTGCCTATATTTAACTGCCGGTATTAACCATGTAATAGTCGTTACACATTCATGACAACCATCCTGCAACTTATCAAGCCCAACCTACTTTCATAGCCTACCTCTTTGGGGCTGTAATCAGGCTAGCTTTCCTGGGAGGTTTTCGCCGCAACCACATTGTCTTTTCTATTAACGTTGTGTGTTAATATTTAATGATTCAAGTAATTAGTAGTAGCCACTGCATGAAGGTCTGTGTAGTTATTAGAGCTCACCCGTAGGTTGCTTATCCAAGTAGATTATTTTTTCTTTATTATGCCTGGCATGCCCCTCTGTACATATTACCATTTGCTTGTAAATACTTATTATAGCTTTTGGTTTTTGGTACAGCATGTTATTTTTGTAGTTTCCTTTTATTTTGTATATAATATCTTGTTCAATAAAGTTGCATATTATTTTTTTCAATTATTGAATGAACCTGGCAGAATCCCAAAAGTGGTGACCCCGTAGTGATTTTTCTAAATTCTAGGATTCTATTTCTTATTTTCAGTTTCACTTTTTCAATAATATATTCATATTTTTTTTTCAAAGTAGTCTCAGCCCTCCACTTGTTTTTATCTCAGTTTTTTAATTTTTATTTGGTTCATTCACAATCCAAAATTCAGTTTATAATGCCTCTTGAGGAAAATTTGAATGTCATTCAGGAGAAGCTGCAGAAGGAAGAAGAGAAGCAATCTTCTACAGATGTACCCTCTATTGAAGCTTTTACTTCATCCTGCAAAATCTCTCCTTTCTGGAAAAGCGACCCTGAGCTCTGGTTCTTTGCTGTGGAACAAGTCTTTAAGCGAGATAACATTTCTAGTTCACTTACTAAATTTCAAATTGTTGTGCCCAAGCTAGAATTTGATATTTTAAGACAGGCAGCAGATATTGTTAAGCGACCCCCTGTTGGCTGCTATGAAGCAGATTATGCAGCTACTGGAAGGTAAGCAACTTGGGGACGAGAAACCTTTCCAGTTTCTCAGGAATATGAGGCAGCTTGCTGATTCTCGTGCTGATTCTTGCGCTCACTTTGGCTCAGGTCCTTACCAACTAGTACTCTCTACACCTCCCTTGATAAACTAGCCACAATTGCAGACAGGGCTCATGGGATTCATTACCCCTTGGATATTAGTATTGTATCCACTCCACCTTTAATCTCCGCCCAGCTTTCCTCCTCTCAAATGCAGCAACCTCAGGTTCAAATTGAGGTTCTCACTAAGCAGGGGTCCAGACTGGAAATGAGATGTAGGTCCAGCCATCGGTCTTCAAGTATATAGTGCAAGCGTCCCAACAGCTGCAATACAATCCATTGTTTTTATCACACTCGTTTTGGTGACTGGGCTAGGAAATGTTAGAGCCCGTGCAATTGGAAGAAACAATGTAAGCAGACGGAAAACAATGCCGTCTCTTTGTCCCTGACCGGCTATTAGGCAATGTATTTTTGATTGACACAGGAGCAGCGGTTTCAGTCCTTCGTCCTAAAGTAAAAACCTCCCAGCGACTATTGTCTGTACGCTGCAAATGGCTCCCGCATCACCACCTATAGACAGCAAACCATTGATCTAGACTTAGGTGTCAGAAAAAGATTTACCTGGACATTCATAATTTCAGATGTACCCAGGGCTATCATCGGAGCAGATTTTCTCTCTCACCATAAACTTCTGGTTGAATTGCAGGGTAGGCGATTTATCGACAGCACCACTGTGTTGACTTCGAGGGGACAGCTATTTCGTGTCTACGTACCAACCATCTCTGATGTTCCAGGTGATATGCCATTCGCCCATATATTTGCGGAGCTTCCACGGGTTACTCGACTCTGATAGCTCCAGCCAAGGATCCTATTGTCCATCACATTGAAACAACTGGGCCACCTGTGGTGTTGAAAGCACGTAGACTCTCTGCGGGGCGCTAAAAGCCAGTAATGGAGGAATTTCGTAGACTTATGGAAAGAAGTATAATCAGGCCGTCCAAGAGTCCCTGGACATCGCCTCTGCATGTAGTCCCAATAAAGGATGGCACAATTCGTCCCTGTGGAGACTACAGAACACTAAATACTCGCACAGTTCCAGATCGCTACAGTGTCCCTAATCTGTCTTACTTCAATATCAACCTCTACTGTAAAAATATATTCTCTCGTCTGGATTTATGCCTATACTATCAGGTTCCCATAATGGAATCCGACATTTAGAAGACTGCCATCGCCAAACCTTTAGTACGAATTTCTTCGGCTGTATCCTTGCTTGCTTAATGCTAGCCAGACATTCCAGCGTTTCATGGATCAGGCATTAAGCGACTTTTCCTTCTGTTTCACCTATCGTGATGATGTCCTAATATTTTCATCATCGGAAGTTGAGCATGTACAGCACCTCCGCCAAGGTCGTTTGGATGAATATGGCCTCATCAGCAACCCTGAGAAGTGTCTGCTTGGGCAGGCTGAAATTGATGTTTTAGGATTTAAAGTGTCGGTGGAAGGAATCAAGCCAATGGAAATCCGTGTTGAAACCACAATGTCTTACCCCAAGCCAGCAACTATCAAAGAACTGCGACGTTTCCTCGGGATGTCGAATTTTTATCGCCCATGCATCAAGGAAGCAGCCATTCTCCAGCAACCACTTAACGGGTACCAGCATCAAGTCCGTAAGAATGGCCAGCGAAAGATCGAGTGAAACCCCCTCACGGAGGATGCATTTCAGAAGTGCAAGAATGCGCTTCGCAATGCAACCTACCTACGACACCCAGCAATCGGCGCTATGATTTCTCTTGTCTGCGACGCCACTGACAACTATGTCGGTGCAGTCCTACAGCAATGGCAAGATGACAAATGGGTACCGCTGGCTGAACTTTATTTCTCAAGTCTCCACAGACTTTCAGCACATTGAAGGGAGCTCAAACCCTGTGGCTGATGCACTCTCGAGCCTGGAAGAACTATGACTTGATGAATTCTGATGTTGGAAATTGGGCCAAAGCGTGTGTGGCCTGCCAGCGTTCCAAGATCGTCCGACACACTATTACACTTCCTTGGGTATTTACAGGTTGTGGTCGGTTCGAACACGTCCACTTGGACCTGGTTGACCCTTTGCCTCCATCGAAGAGTATGAGATACTGCCTCACCATTGCAGGTAGATTTACATGCTGCCCCGAAGCTGCTCCTCTTTCTAACATGACCGCAGACACCGTCGCCAGAGCATTCATGGCTCACCACTAATCAGGGCCGTCAGTTGGAGGTGGGGTTATTCACCAGCCTCAGAAAACTCCTGGGTACTGATCGAGCTCGCACCACCGCTTACCTTCCGCAAGCCAACGACTGCATGGAGCGGTGGCATCGCTTACTCAAGAGCGCTCTAACAGCTCAGATGGACGTCGAACGTTGGGTGGACAAGCTTCCCATTGTTCTCTTGGGTTTAACCTCAAGGTCTACGATTCAGCAGGACATCGACGCCAGTGTTGCTGAAGCAGTGTATGGTCGGCCTCTTCTCCTACCTGGGAAGTTCCTTGTCTCACCTCCTACAAGATCCTCCGGAGAACATAATGCATTATGGACACGCTACGACCTGCACCCTTTGGGGCATCCGCACAGAAGCCTTTTGTCCATCTAGCGCTTAGGTCCTGCAAGCATGTCTTTCTCAGAGATGATAGCGTAAGAAAACCTCTCCAACCTCCTTACTCAGGGCCTTACTTGGTGGTAAGTAGAAATACCAAGGTATACAAGCTGCAGCTTCCAGATCTTTCCACTGCCAATGTGTCGTTTGATCGTCTCAAGCCTGCATTCCAGCTCTAGGACTCTGACAGCTTCCCAACACCTGGTCAGCGTCTGCCAGAAATCTCCACGCTCACTCCAGGGACCAGCATAAATCACTTTTTTGATGTTTAGCTAAGTTCTAAACTTGACACAACATTTTGTTATTTTTTTTAAATTATTTTTTTTTTAATTTAATGTTTTTCGTAGATAGACTACTTCTGCATCAGATCCGCAGTAGTCTGAAATATCTTAAGTAATAAAAAACAGAATAAGCAAAATTTGGAGATAGGATACTTCTGCTATGAAGCGACGAATATTCATATAGATATCTCTCACTCATTTTATTTTTGTCGTAATCTTGTATTTGCATTTAAAATACATTTTTGCTATTTTTTCTCAAGATTTGTACGTATATCCGATTATATCATAAATCCTGCTTTCCATATATACGATTAAATCTTTATGTATGACCGATAGAAATTCGTGGTGTTCCATAGTTAAACAATCCAACCAACTATCAGATTTCTTTCAACTTCTTACTATTTTGTTTACTTGCGACTAACATAGCGACTTCCCGAATATCTTAAATCTACAGGTACAGAGCCTAATGCATCGACACATTCGGGCTTTTGACTTTAGGTCCCATGAGAGTTGCATACAGTCTAGCGATCTTTTAAAAGTTAAGTACATCAGTTATTTATAAATATTAATTATCAGTTATTTATAATATTATTTATGATTTAATAACCCTTAGGTGCGTTCGTCTGTGTCCGTTGGATAAAGTCTCATTACCGTTCAGTCGTGTGGGTACTGTATAGCCTGCCGCGTGTCTATTTCTAAGTTATATCAATAGAAAATTTATGAACACCAGATAATGAATTTAAAAAATACCCGTAGACAACTTTACTGTGTAAGAGACCATAAATATGTAAGGCTACATAAAAAATAAATAAAGTGATTAATAAATTAAGGCGTAATTAAAAATTTTTGATGTATGACATTGAGAACATATTTTTCAGCAGGGTTTACCGAGTATCCAGCTTATAGTTATATTTTGTCTTGTATGTTGTTTGTTTTGTTGGAGAAGCATTTCCTGTTATTAAAGTCTTTATATACGATTATATTCATATTATAAGTTTTTTGTTATAATGTAAATAGGTTATATACACATATTTTTTCTTCGTCTATTATTGTTATGAAATGTACTATAAAATTTATTGACTAGATAGGAACTTAAGTATTACAATGTTGTTTCTTAGAGAAAAATATTTTTCTGTTTTTATTTAGAGTAAAATCTTTTAGAGTAAAAGATAATGTTAACCGTGATCATAATTTTAATTATGAAATATAAGACAGTTTTATAAAAAAAAAAAAATTATCAAGTTTGTTTTTTTAAGTACATAGTATTATAATTAGGTAGGTAGGTGCGTGCTTACAACCAATTTTATTTTTTTAAACATATAATTAATTCATATTTAATTCAAATTACGAAAAATTCTTAAAATTGTTGCAGATATATTTGCGAGAAAAGCAAGTCCTGATATACTACTTACAGTTCTTATAAAAATAGGATTACAATTTTTTCGTTGAAGCCCTCCCACCATTCTGTTTTGTCGAAGCACTTACATATGAGAGGTTGGTTTGCTTAGTTATTCAAAGAGTTTGGTAGGAAGTCTTTTAAGTCTAGTGTTTCCATATTGGTCGTTTGTCTTGGTAGAAACTGTCCTGTCGTCCTGGCCTTCAACCAATACTATTGAATATATATTTAACATATACATAACTATGTTAAGTTCTGAAGATCCGGAACAACACTTTTTATAAAAGGGTTATAAATACTAGAAATTATTTACGAACAGAGGAATGTTCTAAGGCGTCGATGGGGGAATACAGTTTGAATTGTACGTGCTTCGACGGGGTTATTTATGTCAAAGTGTTCCGAGTATGTCGAAGGACCTAAAGATATGGGCACTTACACGACGACTGTCGAAGCACCCATCGGAGAAAAGAAGTTTACCATTAGTGATTTTTAATACTTCATGATTCCTAACTGGAATTTAACGAGCGATTCGTCCGACTCTGTTCCATACCAAGCGGTTATTATTAAATCAATCCGTTTATTGCCCTTGCTTCGTTTCAGCCATTTCATCTTTCGCTAACGAAATTTTTACTAATCGTTGGACCCGTCGGGATTTTTATAATTTAAGTGAAGATTTATTAATTCGAGGGACAGTTTTTATTCCTTTATGTGTACGACCCCTCTTGGATCGGGCAAAATTAAATTAAACTGGAATCTACCAATGCTTTTGACGTTTTGGAATCAATCAGGGCCTGATGACATGGGACCAGCTCAACCGATCAAGGGAATATAGTATGTATATATAGGGATAACTAAATATGATCCGATACTACATAACTGTACGCGTGTTGAAAAATGTTATTCTATATTAGCATTAAATTAATCTATTCCATTCTAATAATATTACATAACATATCATTTTCAAATCTGATATGTGTATACAGTGGAGTTTTATTTATTCTACAATAAAAAAAATATATGTAATAATTGTTCACTTTTAGACCAAAAAAATGATAATCTTACAAAAAATAATTGAAAAAATATTATGCAGTTATATATACAGTATATGTATATATATATATATATATATATATATATATATATATATATATATATATATTTTTTTAAATAATACAAGCTGCCATACTCAAGGGCAATAGATATTAGGGCTGAAAGAATCCATTCATACCATATATACAAGATAAACGAAAAAAAACATAAGGAGATAAAATATAATAATAAATATGATATAAAAGAAAAAATGTACATTACTAGTAAAAATTAATATATAGACAATTTAAATAATAGCAAAATAAGTAAACAATCAAGAAAGAGAAAAATTAAATTAAGTAAAAATAAAATAAGTCGTCTTGAACACATTCATAAATTAAATGTAATATAAATTTAATATGTATAATAATACCGAACTGTATTTTGAATTACTTAATTTTGAATTTTTGTGTGTTTTTAGAACTGAAGATGAAGTATAACATTCGAAACTAGTTTTCAATAAAAATAAAATTATAGAAGTGGCAAATAATTTATCAATTCCTAATTATATTGATCCTTCTATACCATCATGCGGATGTCAACCTACATCTTCTGTGCCGATATATGGGGGGTTTTACCAAAGACAAATAAACAATAAATAATAAATAAATAGATAACTTGAAAAAAAACATAAAAACAAATAGGTAGGTGTAATAAAAAAAAATAAATAAATAAAATTGCTTAGGAAAATATTTTGCATAAAGTTTTAATTCAGATAAGAAGCCGTGTTTTAAAAAATATAGGTGTGATTGAAGCTTCGTTTTCGTTAAGAGCTTTAGATATGTTAGGAGTCAGTCATATTCGATTTATAACTAAAAAATGCTATGAAAATAGTGGCATGATGGTCGTGGCTCTTTTTTTTGTAATAAGGCGTGAGAATCCGGCTCCGATATTTATCGGAGCGTGTGGCGTTTTCACACGGTCCGATAAATATCGGTAATAGAAATAATTATTGATTCTGTTTTCATATTCAAGAGACCATTAAATTTTTTTTTTCCATTTCGAGAATATTAAATAATTTCTTCGGGCTTATATACACAAATTAGTATCAATAACTAATATTTGTAAATGTTATATATATATATATATATATATATATATATATATATATATATATATATATATATATATATACCCGAAAATTAAGAAGTAAAAGTTACTATTATGTTAGAGTTTGGATTGAAATTAAAAATCTGAAATTCCTACCACGTTACGCCACAGGCTGCTAATTTTTAAAAGAAAAATCGCACAATTTTCTTCTTTTTTTTTTTCATTTAGTACTAGATATCTTGTAAAATACCTGCAGAAAAAAAAAAAAAGAAAGATCCTGGCTTCTTCTTGAAGAATATATATATTAAAATGGGAGTAAAATTCCTTAGGTCAAAAAGTGCTGATATAGTGTAACACACATTTATAACACGAATGAGAACAATGATATGCCAATAAGTTTTTTTTTAAAGAGATTTTATTGCACAGTTTACTGTTTTTATCTCCGTACATTTTTCTCTTGAAACTGCAAGAAAGGTTTCAGGGCTTCTTGCGGTTGTAGAAAGTCAGGTTTGAAGTGCACTGCGCTTAGCACGTCTTGTGAGGGCCTGCCTTGAGAAAATGCCGAATCACTCCTGCAACCTGAGGAGGATAATGCACCATCGATTTTGAAAGAAATAGGTGAACAGGTTGATGCTGAAGGTTAGGCGAAAGACTATGCTAAAGAAATAGGATAGGAGTTTATTTAGATGGACCAACCTAGTTCACGAAATCGACATCAGCAGTGAATTGTTCGCCTCCATACTTGAGCATTATCCTATGTTGTATTGGTATCATGATTTCCTTTTAGCGCAGTCATCTTATGATTTATCCATTAACAGTAGGTTACTAATCAAGTTATCAATTTAGTTTGTAAAATATAATGGTAAGCGATCATTCTTTTTAACTTCAGCTTAGCGTGAAAAATTTGTTTACAACATTTTTATATGATGCAACATTCATTGAAAATTAGTCATGTCTTGAGAAAAGTTCGATATGAGGAACATATGTTATTAGACGTACAGTCGTCTATCAGCGTTCAAATTGAAGCTGCTTGAATGTAATTTCTATTACTTTATAATAATCTTCTTCGTAGGAATAGCAGTTTCCACGTATTTGGCAAAATAAATTGACAAATTGGTGATGTTTCGTTTTTATGGAAAACAATGTCTTTGTTTCTAGAAATTTTTTTCAACCTACGGCGCTCTATTTGGGCTCAAATTTTAGATAATTTACTCCACTTTAAAATATGTTTTTATTTTACGCACACACACACATATGTATAATATATATATATATATATATATATATATATATATATATATATATATATATATATATATATATATATATATATATATTATGTGCTATAGGTAGTTTAGATGATATTGAGCCCTAATTTAAAAATGAACAAAAATCGTAGGTTGTTTCTTTATTAAAACGACTTTAAGGTGGTGGCGTGCCGAGGTCGAAAATTAAGATTTTCAATGTCAATCCAAACTCAAACCACAAATCAAAACTTCCCGGCATTTGCATTTATTTGCTTTGTTTTCTGGACTACTCGGCTCATCGCCATTTTAGTGTCCTTATCCAACCTCGCGACTTTATACGCCCATTTCTGTATCCGCGATGCTATTGCATCTGTTATACGGGAATTTATTGCGCGCAGGTCACGCGATTCTCCGTTATATAGAAGTCTAAATTTTTCAGGCTAGACATTCTATGGTTTTTGATGACGTAAGCGTCCGACGAATGTATATGTTGTATTTAAATGAATATAAATGTATGTTGATTTCATACTTCACATATTACCTAGACCTACAAATTTTAACATTTTTGAAGTAACATGGATGAAAATGGATGTATATAAAGTATTTTGTAGTCCTAAATCCGAAAATAATTACTGTAAAACGCACAGTTTTCTTGTTATAGGGGATGGGTAATAAGGACACTACATACTGAGGAATGTGTAAATAAAAATTATATTGCATGAGATGTCATACAGCGATTAGCTAAAAGAAGGCATATTTTTTGGAGCTCTAAAAAGAAAGTTTCTAGGCGATTTCTCTTAAAAAAAAAAATTTAACGAAAATGAATCAGCAACTTTAAAGTGCCGTGTAAGTGTAGTGAACGGATTTATGGGTAACAAGAAAATGAAAATTAAAAATCTCAAAGATGAACTCTTGAAAGCCAATGAAATTCTTAGGATTCGCATGTCCTTAAAAATGATTATTTTACACTCCCATTTGGATTTTTTTCCAGAAAATTTGGCTGTAGCAAACGAAGAGCAAGTTGAGAGATTTCACCGGGGCATCAGGACGATGGAAACAAGATACCAGGGACGCTGGGACCCATCTATGTGGGCGACTGCTTCTGATTTTTGAAAAGAGATAATGCTACACAACAAAAGAAGAAAAAGTGAAACTTCTTGTCTCTGTATGACACATCATGCAATATATTTTTATTCACATAATCCTCAGGAATGCCTTTCATAACACTTCCAAGCTGCCAATTCCTTATCATTTAATTTTTTTTTTTTTTTTTATAAAGAAAATCATCTAGAAACTTTCTTATTTGAGCTACAATACAGTGATGTCTTCCATGATATTTCCGATCTCTTGATGTTTATACTAAATAAATATTGGGTTGTAGAGGTGGTCTCCTTTTTTTCACCCAACACTTACCTCTTTAACAAAAAAACTGTAGCTTACTTTATTAATTAGCTTACTTTATTAAGATTAAGGACTACAAAATACTTCATATACACCTATTCTCATCATCATTTCACGCACGAAGGATATGCATTTTAACATAGAATTAGCTAGGTTTCAAACACGATTATTGAATATTACAATATATACTGTAATAAATTAATGCTTGCAAGTGGGCAAATGTAGACGGTAAGGTAGGGATATTAGGCGAAGCAGAAAGGGGATTGGCAAGCTAAGCTCTCCATTCATCCAATGGGTGGTCATATAATATCCTTGGGTAGCTCGGACCATTGGTCGTCCGAGAAGGTAATTCCTTAGGATACCATCCTCCTTATATATCTATTAGACAAGAAATAAAGGCAATATAGGGATGCAGATGTTCAATTATTTTCACTCGAAGTAGTCTTGAAAGATTAAACAATTACATGTTCTATTTTATTTTTTAACATAATAAAAATATGCTGGCCCATGTTATGTTTTTTATTTGTCAGTCCGTGCATAATTAAAAATAAATATCTGATAATATTTAACAAAATATTCTAATTAAAAATCTTCTTTAGTGCTTATTTATCTTTTTTATTGTACTCGTTTTTGTTTTTGAGATTTTATTACAGACAATTATAAATAAATGACATAATTCAAAACAAAAATAAACAATTAGAAGGAAATGAAAATAAAACATCAAATTTTGTACAGTCATACTTATGTAACTCCGAAACAAGCTTGTCCCCCATTTTTTGCAGGAAAAGGATGATCACAAGGATATCCCTACGCCACTCTTTCAACCGCGTCATTGGTAATGACAGCCATTGGAGGCTGAGCAAGGGTATAGCAGTCGCAAACGCTCAGGACTTGAATAGGGAAGCTGGCTATTACAATATATACTGTACAATAAGGTCTCGGGGCCACTGCCGTTCCCACCTTCCATGAGGATTATACGGATGCGTGGACCTTGATAGGGGTTGTGCTAAAGGATTAGGAAGATGAATAAGGTTCTAATGAAATTTGAATGGAATAGGGTTAAAAAAATATAGAATAGGTTTCAGAATAGTCTTGTCAGTTAGTGTTTAATACATCAATTATAATTTAATATTAATTTACAATAAATGAATTATTTTAACAATGTCTAAAATTAAAAAGAATACTATAATTTGTTACCTTTGATTTAGATCATTGTACATAAAATTGTTCTCTCCTAAGTGTCAAATAATTTCCTCTTATTCGTTATTTAAAATTTCAATAGCATAAATAATCATAAATGTAAAATTAAAAAAATATGTAATGAAAATACCAGTATTTCGAAATCAGTTGGGGACTATATGTGTAGGAGGTAGGCTAGTTGCGTCATATCAATCATAGAGATGTATTGTGTATAATTTTAGATAATGAATTGAACGAAATTGTTAAATGGATTGTTTAATACAGAAGAAGAGAACAATTGTATGTACAATGACTAAATCAAAGGTAACAAATTATAGTATATGTTTGAATCTTAGACGTTAAAATAATTTATTATAATTTTACTGTAAATTAATATTTAATTATAATTGTTAACGTATTTCAAATAATATTACAATCTGATGATGGGTTTAAGACCTCGAAACGTCAAAAAGTTTTGTATAATATGATTTAATTCAATTTATCTATTTTTGGAAGTCAATTTCACCAATGAATTGCTGTAGGTTAAGTATGCCATGTAAATTCAATTTTTGAATGTATAATTTCTTGACATTTATGTTTTTATTACCATATATTACGTTAATTTGAAATAATAATTTAAAAAAAAAAATACAATTGCTTGATTCAAATGGCAATTGAGACAATCGGTAGATCAAAATTTGTCATTAAATTGTTGCAGCGGGGACGGGGTTCCCAGGAGTATCATTGTAAAAATACCTTCACGCGACCTCTTCCTCCACTAAAGGTCTCTCGGCGATTAAAAAGATTAAAAAAGGCTCAGAGTCACTTACGGATGTATAATGATTATAATAAAATAAACTTTTATATGTCGGCCTCAAACTGGCCCCTCTCGGCCGCGCATAACGGGTTCGATCTCTGCCTTGGAAGTTAAAAATCGTTCCAGCTTCCGACCGGTGAAAGCACATCGTTCGTTATGCGCCTAAAATAATATTTAAACATATTACTCGCATAAATCATTGAGGAATTATATATTGATATGTAGTATCGAAGTTGAAGAATCTTCTTCCCTGACCGAGACTCTGGGTATGCCAGAGATCCTGAGTGAGCCATTTGCCTTTCCAAAATAATGAGAAAAACAGTTTTTTTTTTGTTATTATAATAATCTTTTATAAGAAAAATAAATATTCTATAATGTAATAACTTACAAAACTTGATAAGTAAGTAATTTAAAATCAACAGTCTGATCACTGTATTAAAATAAATAATAACTATCTTACTAAGGTAATTCGGGCCAAGTGCGTATATGGGGATTTATTTCTAATCTATTTTGTTGGGAGAGCTGGGGACATATGGGGACTTTACTATTTACTTCATGTTAACTTCAAATTACCATAGATGGCCGTTCTCCAAACAAAATATATTTGAAATAAATCCTCTATCCTAGGCAATATAATAGTAACAAATAATAGACCACAAAAACATTATTTCATAACAGTGAATTGCATTTTTTTTTTTTTTAATTGCGCTGTAATCACCTTTATTATTGTTGTTATTTTAGGTATACCACTAATCTTTCACAAACTGTTTAATCGAGCTCTTTTCAATGAGGCTTCATGTTCTTAAATATTTAGGGCTTTCGTATTTAGGCTAATATTTAAATATTTAGGCTTTTAGCACCTTTTAATAAACTTAATAATTCTTCTAGAGAACAGACCGCCGCTCAAAATTTGTCATTATTCTTGCTTAGGCTGAAAATCCATTACAAATATTGACTATTTACAGTTATACAGCAAATTAAACTTTTAAAATATCCCTTAACTATAATGACATTATTTCATTTATTTATAGTTTAAAAACCACAAAGGCACGATTGATCAAATAATATTTCTAAGACTTGTACATTTATTTAAATACTCTAATAAAAACATAACAAAGTATCACAAATTGTTTAAAATTTCTTATATATATTTATTTAAAATAATTTTTTTTTTTAATTCTGCTGAACCAGTCAATTTTTTTAAAATCTAAAAATAAATCAATAAAATTATCTTACCTGTTGCATAAAAATTATATATCGAAAATGTTAGGTGAGTCAATTAGTTCCTACTCGACATGGTTAATGAATGGTTAAAAAGTTCAAAGTTTGAAGAGAGAATGGGGGGAGGGGGGGGTGTTTAGTATTGAAATATTTGTATATAACATTATTACAAAACTTTGGTTCTCCTTTTTTACATTTAAAGTGCTTTGTAGGGATTTTTTTATCAGCAAATTTTCTTTTTGTTGTATTTTTTCCCTAATATTTTGGCCTCATCAAAACTGATTACATGGGCTTGTGCACTTTTTAATATTTGTCTGCTTAATGCTGTGTTGTTTCTATTTTATATAATGGAATTCTTGTGCTGTTTAATACCTTTTTTACATTTTGAAGAGATTCACCAATATATATTTCTCCACATGTTCGTTGTAGTTGATAGATACCCATTTTGTAGACCTTGAGCTAACTTTTGAAGGTAACCGAAAGATATGGAAAGTCAAATATTGAAAATAAATACATAAATATTGAAAATAAGTTAAAAAAAATACATATATATATATATATATATATATATATATATATATAATATATATATAATATATAATATTATATATTATATAAATATATATAAATTTTATATATTACATGAAGGTGGTGTAAAAGAAATAATGCACATACGCACTAATATTTAATTTGCTGGTCCCAAACAAATACCACTAATACATTGCGTAGTTCAATTCAATAATGCTTCATTTAAGATTAATCTTTAGGCGCTTTTAGATCCAGCTGGATTGACAAACATTTTATTGCTAATAGGGATTATTATCACACAGAATATTTGGCCCAATTAAAAATGGATTGACAGGAGAGTTCAGAAAGCTACACTTTAATCCCATAAATGCAGGGTGGGGCAGATATAAACTGACATACTTTAAAAGAATAAACCAATGTTTCTAGAAAATAGCTAATTTTATTTTTTAAAAACACATTGAAAACATTTTCATTTCAGTGGGTTTTAACAATTTCATCTTATGAATGTAGGCCGTTACTGAGTTGTTATGCATTACCGAAGACGTTCCTGGAAATTTTCTATCACTTTTAGCCATTTCTGGTGGAGTGACAATGATTTCATCTTGCTTGTTCCTCCATTTCACAGATCCGTAGATCGAGGTCGGAGTTTAAACACGTCCTTGGAATATCCCCAAAGAAAAAATCACATGGATATTAATCTGGTTACCGTGCCGGCCACCCCAAGTCACCGCTCATAGAAATCAATCTGTCAATCCTCAAACCTCCAAGCGAACGTGGAGATGAGAGCCGTGGCTTGTTGCATTGGATAGGCTCTAACATGTGCACGTAACGGTTGGAGTTCACAGTTCCCGTTACACACCCCTCCTCAAAAAGATGCGGGTCGAAGAGTGCCCTCCCGAAATGAGCCAGTCATTCCACCAGAAATAATTCAATTTAAATAATTGAAATTTATTTATCACAAAATAATAAAGGTTGAAAGAAAATTTCCGGGAACGTCTTCGGCAACAAGTACTCAATAACGGTCGACATGAAGAAGATGTGATTTTTAAAGCGCACTGAAATAAAACTATTTTCAATGCACTTTTTGAAAATAAAGCCATTGTTTGATTTTTTTTTCTGCCCTTCAAAATGCGTTAGTTATTTCTGTCCCATCATATGTATAGCATTTCCACGTCAATTGTGACTTTTACATTTCAATTGTAACCCAAACGGACCTGAATTGATTTACTTAATTATTGAAAAATAATAATTTTAATTACAATAATGACTTTTGGAATATTCTTTCGACATTTTTTTCGTTTATTAGATAATTGGTACTAAGTGGAAATTTCAAGTAGTTTTAATTTTTTTGTTTTTCAAATCTGTATGATTTTTTTTAAATATTTCTTCTTTTTTTTTTTTTAAGGTGGAGGGTGGATTTCATCCATTTGGTGATCGTTCATTAGGTTTTCAAAGTTGCCCATGTCGAATTTACTATGAACGAATTTAATATGAAATTTTGTCCGCCCACAAGGATTTCTACTTAATTATTATTTTTCGAAATTCTTCGATTATGGAGATATCGTTTATTAGGTTTTCAAGCGCGCTATTTTTAAGAATTTATCACCAGGTTTTCGATCGCGCATGTGCATTTCGATTTTCTGTTGATGTTGGAGTTTTCTATGATGCAGGGATCCTTTATTAGGTTATGGAGGGCTCTGATTCAATTTTTAAATTGTAGTTTTGATCGCGCATGCGCAATCGGTTTTCCGTTACTTCTGAAGTTTTCTATTATTTAGGAGTCATTTATTTGGTATTCGAGGACTCTGATTCCATTTTTTGAATTGGATTTTCGATCGCGCATTTTTAAACCAGTTTTTCAGTATGAAAATTTGGTCCGAAAATTAATTTCATACTTGTCTTATTCATCACAGTTTACTTCTTCTGGCGTGTGTTTAACCTTTGAAATCGGTGTTTATTTAGAAGTTATTGCTAAAAATTTGAATTGTCTTAAAGTCCTATCCACTCTTGGCCGGTGTTTATATTCTTCATTATCACAGGCTGTTATTTATAGAGGAATGTTCCGTTTTAACTAGAAATAACACGAACAAATCTTTAAATTTCTTTGTTATTTCGTAAAAAATAAAGATGACATGATTTATTCCGCTATTTCCAACAAATAATTTTGAAAATAGCATGTCAACATTTGATAAGTAAAGATATCAATCAAGTCAGAATAAGCCAATAGTTCTTATTTTTCTACTCTCCCTTTACTTATCAAAAGTGCTTAATGATTTTTTTTTTCAGCAGAAATTAATAAAATATGTATCCGGAAGCTTGTCCAAAACACTCTTTTTATGAGGTTTGAAACTTTCTACTGTTCTCTTATTTGTTATTGCCACTCTAGTACTTAGCGTTATGGAAAGAAAATAGACTCATTTCAAAGCGGTTTTAATTCTATAAAATGTTTAATTCAATGGTTTTTTGTTTTTTTTTAATTTCTTCAGAGAACTTTAGAAATTTGTATAAAAACCGTGTTTTTGCGATTATCACACTCGGGGCGCATCGTATCAAAAAAGGGCCAAATATGAATTCGTCTTAAAATTTTATCACCAATCAAAATCCGTAAAAATAAATACCCCATTCTACTTGAACTCTTAGAGTTAGGTGCGCTGTAGAAGAACTGGAGAAGCTCACGGGGGTGGTAATGTCATAAAAAGATACTTCATAATTCATAACAAAGTTTCATCACGCTATTCCAAATACCCTGGAATCTACAAGGGGTGATCCATGTCCGCTTATATCGGTGACCCATTGACTCTGTCTTCCCCTAGTAAGCATTAAAAGAGAAATAGAAAAAATTACGGCATTCCGTCTTCCGACTGTCGATTTACAATAGTAATAATCTCGATTTACTTAAAAAAATTATACATAAGACCAAAAGTTATTAGAAAAACAAGCTATTATAACAACTATTTCATTTTAGTTTAAAATGAACTAAATAGTAATTTATATATAATTAATTAAATGCATGCATAGTTTTATAATGCAAATATATAACTAAGAAAATAAAAATTATACAAAAATGAATTTATAAAAAATATATACAATTAAAGAAAAATGAACGGATGAAAAAGTTAAAATAAGACTGCAAACTGTTTCCAATGAAGAATTTATACATAAGACAGAATTTATAAAACAGGCTTTATTCATAAGACCAAAGTTTTCTAGAAAATCAAGCGCTTTTCTGAATTATGATATACAACTAAAAATTGTTATTTTCTGAAAATTTATGATTTTGAAATGAACTAAATAATAATCCTTATATAATGAAAAAACTAAGAAAATAAAAACTATTAAATGACAAATTACAAAATTTATGAAAGGTATATATAAATATATAAAACATACAGCGGTAATTATAAGTCGATTGACGCCTAACCAACCAGAGCCGAGGATCATCAAGCAGCAAAAGAATGAATCGTGCCCTAACTCCGCCTCTTGAAGATTCTCCAAACAATGGCACATGGACCATAAAGGAACAAAGCGGAGTAAAAAGAGAACCGAAAGCAAAGGGACTCTATGACTGAATGTTCGTCTTGGAATGATTGAGCACAAGGAACTGAGGCACAGGTGTTGGTAGTTTCAAAAGCTTCAAGGTAACATTCAAACACTGAGCGATATATAATATTTGTTATACATAATAGTTTTATTTTTTTACTGATAATTATTGTTTATTTTTGATATTTATTTATAATAATAAATATTTAATATTATACTTAATATGTAATATTTATGATAATAATTTTTATTTATAACTGTTGATGTTTGTTTATTTTTTTTTACTGATAACTATTATTGAATGTTCTTCTTGGAATGGTTGATTACATGACACTGAGGCAAAGGTGTTAAGTAGTTTCCAAGGCGTCATGGTCACTTTCAAACAGTGAGCGATATACAATATTTTTTATACCTAATGGCTTTATTTTTTTTTACTGAAAATTATTTTGGAATATTCCTTAATAATATTATTACATAATTGACAAACGGTGTATTAATAAAAAATTCTTTTTTACAAATATTAGTTCATGTAATGAGTATTCGCATGTACAAATATTAGTATTATTAAGAAGAATAAAATGACATAAATTGAAATCAATTTTTAAAAGCAATGAGAAAAAACAACAACATAAATTAAAAAAATAAAATAGATATTCGACAAAATAAAATTACAATGAAATCCAATAATGTAATATTATTACCCTTAACTATTTCCTCTGTGTTTGAAAATTTTATACATTTAACAAATCCTAATTAATACAGTTTAAAATTTTTTTTAATTATGTTCTGTATTTATTGAATAAATCTTGATATATCGTTGGCCGTCATCCCTTTCAATATCTCTCTCTAATAGGTTTGTATCTTTCCTGCTATTATAGGGCTACAGTTGTATATCATAGAAGCAAAGCTTTGTGTAATCTATTGGTCGCTATTACACTTGCCATCTGTCAATAAATAAAATATTTTAAATTAATGCTTAGGTTATCCGTTTTAATTGATCATTATTCGTTATGTTTGTCAAATAAAATAATGATTCATCAATTGTTTCGTTTTATTTTTCTGGATCTATGTTCTTAATTTCTAAATGTGAGTTAGCCAGTGGTGAGGCATGAAGCAAGTGCAGGTTTTTTTATGATTTAAATATGGCGTAATTTAATTACCACTAAGGTACAAATATTTTTATTCAATAAATATTTTTCATTGAATTAATAATTTTTTTGTTAAATAATGAATAAAATAAGAAGAGCAAAAAATCAACAAGAGACATAAAACAAACTCTTGTTGTTGAGTATGTGTGTAGATGTCTTGGATTGAGGTAATGTCTCTAGTTGATGATCGGTAATTTAGAGACCCACGGCTTCGTGTGTGGAATCTTCCATTTATATCCTAACAAAAATAAAATAATCAGTTTATTTTGAAATGAATAATTAATAAATTAATAATTATTAAAAATATTGAAATCCTTTTTTTTTCGTAATTTGAATAAATTGTGCCCAACTGTGGGTAGCAATAAAGTAACGGTTCCGAGGTGGTTTGACTTATAAGAATAGTCTTACATTTACGGATGTTGTTAACATAATAAGAAGAATTGTTATATAATGTTACTCAATACCATATATCGATATCCCTAATAAGGTCTTGCTAATTAGGCTTTTTTTTTTAAGTGAATAGTCGAATCAGTTTGATTTAATGCAGCATTTCAGGATTTTAATTTAAATATTTATTTCACTAGCCGGTTAGAAAAAAGTTGAATCACTACTATCAAACTAAAACTATTTTAGAGATCTTTATAATAGCAAGTCTTAAAAGCATATAATATAATACAATCTACAGTATTTAACAATAATAATACTCTACATTGTGACCAAAAACAATCTTGAGAGTGTCTGATAGCTTTCCTACTCCTAACTAAGGGTATGCTTTAAATGAATTTTAATTTTCTTCCACATTTTTAAAAATTAATTATATCATAAAAGTAGCACTGTATTATTATAAAATGACGATAAAAAGTGGGAGAAATTAAAAAAACTCCGGCACAGTCGTTCAAAATAACATTTGAAATTCCCGAGCAAGAGATATATCCGTGAACCTTGTATTTAAATTTTCTCGAAGCAGTAATTTCTATAATTCATCACCTCTTATTATAATCATTTCCATTCCTTTGACATCATTACATTGTATTTTTCAATTTAATAAAATATTTCCTGTTAAGAAACGAATATCTTGAATTTTATGAACTTATTTTTAAATCTTTTATGTTTTTATCAATCAATAAAATAAATTTGTTAAAATTGAATCTTGATTTTCTGTTTTATATTTTATAGTTTTACTTATATTTTATAATTGCTTAGTAATGGTTTGTGGTACTCGTGCAAAATCTATCTTTGAATCTCCTCCATTACCTATATTTTTTCAGGAAATTTATATAGTCAATTAAAAAATTCGAAATAATGTTTGTGTAATTAGTGTTGCAATTTTGGGATAAGTAAAAGCTCTCGTTCGTAGGGTATTCTGAGTTTTTTAAATAATGTCGGTTTTTAAAAATCTGTCTGTTTATGTTGATATTACTAAACCCTCCTTTACAATTGAATTGTTTTTTACATATTTTGTTTATTACAGCATTACGTACTCTTCTATTTATCACGTTTTTGTTGGAGAAAGTTAGTTAGCCTGTGCTGAAATTTCAATTGAAATGGATCTCCTCAAAAACCACTTGTCATGGGAATTCGATAAAGGAGAAAATGCTGCTTCAACTTATCTGAAACTTACAGAAATATATGGAGAAAACGTCATTAGTAAACGGCAAGTGCAGAGGTGGTTTGAAAAGTTTCGAGCGGGAAACCGCAAACTTGAAGACGAGCATCGGGTAGGTCGACCAATAGAGCTTGACGACGAACTCCTGCAAGCTACGAATAAGAGTACGCAATGCTGTAATAAACAAAACACGTAAACACAATTCAATTGTAAAGGAGGGATTAGTAATCCCAACATAAACAGACAGATTTTTAAAAACCTATATTACCTGATACATTTCGTAAGTCTGATATAATATCAATTTTATAACACTTACTATTTTTCGTTAGCAAATTTTATTCAATGGGTCTTTTTAACAGGAATTAAAAAGTAAAAATCTTAATAACAACATCAGCGCATTATTAACATTTATATATTTAGTAAAAAATATATAAATATATATATATATATATATATATATATATATATATATATATATATATATATATATATATATATTCCTATATATATATATTTTATTAGTAGTAATAGAGTAAATTCTATCATCGTGAGACTAAGAAAAAAAAAAAGAAAAAGATTCATACTGGGATTGACGCGGTGGTGGGGGAGTTGGACGTAATATCAACAAGTATAAAATGGTGTCCTTCCGTCATTGCACGCAGTGAATTTTCTCTTCCTCGTATTCTTGGAAAGCAATTGTTATTTCGGTTAGTAAAACAATAATTTAGTAAGAATTATGACAATTATTCAATATTTTCCGTCCTTAGATCATCAGCCGAATCGATGGATATACAGTGAATACATAAATTATTGTCATTCTTATTTTTTCCTACATAGTTGAAAAATATTGAAATTATTTTTGAAAATTAATTATATACCATAATATAAAAGTAGCACTGTATTATTTTATAAACGAGGTTCTTTTTTAATGGTGGATATTAAAAAAAAAACTTATAAGAAATATATATACAATTCCAAAAACTAGGTTGTCCTCCTATAAAAGTCCTCGTGCATGACACAACCTACTATTTATGTCAATGTTTACTTTGAATAATCCTTTAATTCCTTGTGAGTTGAGTTGGCTTTATGGGGTCATTTACATTTTAAAAACGCACATGCAATGTCAGAAGAAAAAATCGTGATTCGCGATCTTTTAAGACATTACTCGAAAAAAGATTTAAGCTCAAGGCAACCGGCGAAGAAATTCGTGCCATAGAAGAAGAGTCAATTATCCATCGAAATACTGCCGCACTTTGGATCAGGCGTTTCAACAATGGGAATATGAGTCTTGCAGATGAACCCAAATCAGGTCGCTCATCGGTCGTTGATGATGAAGTTCTTCTTGATGTATGAACCAGGATCCACATACTACTCGTGATTTATCGGCCGTAGAAGGGGCTTCTAATGCCACAGTGGCTGGTCATGTTAAAAACCTGGGAGTACGGAAGTTAAGATGACTTGACAGAAGCCTAAGCCCAATAGCCAGTTGATATGTGTAAAATATTGCTTAAAATCCGAAAGATGACAGGTTCAGGAAAAAAATTATCTATCACAAGCGACGAAAAGTGGATATTTTTAAAAAACCCTAGTAAACATAATCAGTTGGCACAGCTAGGTGAAGCTGGACAACCGAAGGTTCTCCAAGATCGTTTTTGGAAAAAGTGATGCTTTGGGTTTGGTGTAACTTCGAAAGCGTTTTGCATTTGGAACTTCCTGAGGGTCGGGCAATGGACCTCAAGTCTTTCCTGACAACAACTAGAAAGAGTTTATGCAGTTTTGAGTGCAAAGTACCCCGCTTTGGTCAATAGGAACCATGCCATTTTGAAACACGACAATGTCCCTGCACATCATTTTCATTTGACCAAGGAAAAATTATCGGAACTGCAAGGAATAAACGTTTTACTTCATCCTGCGTACAACCCAGATACTGCACCATCACATTATGGTTTGTTTAGATCAATGGCTCATTTTTTAAAAGATTGTTCGGATTCAACTTAAAAGGTAATAATGGTTTTATTATTTTCGTAAAATTTAATATTTTACGTGTAGAGATGTTTCGGTTTTTGTTTTGGGGGGGTTTTATTTTCCTTTTTCGGGACAGATAAGCGAACTGTGCTGTGCGCCTTTGATAATGAAGATTTCATAAAAACTTATTTGGCCGCTTATCAAAGTAAAGATGATATCCAAAATAAAGCTAAAGTTATTCAAAAACTGATTTAAACTTATTCTCTCAGTTTGAAATAAATAATCATCATTTAAATTTTAAAAATAAATAAATATTTTATCATATAGAGCAGAAATAAACAATTTCGTTAAAATATTTACTTATGGCTTTTAAGTAAAGACTTCAGCATAATTATGTGCTTGTTTTGTTACTTTACTCTAGACCTGTTTTTCACGGTTAATTCTTTAAGTACTTGCTAATCATTTAATTTCATTTATCGTTTCTTTCGGTGTAGAAAAAATAATTAAGTCATCTGTAATTTAATTTTAGAATAATTAATAATGTTTTTTTTGTTTTGTTTTTTTTTGTATTCACACATGTCAGTTTTGACAATCAGTGAATGATGTTTAATTTCAAATAATGCTTATATTTATTTAATATAAATTCCTCATTTTAATCAAGGACTATATTTAAATACGTGTGAATTATTGCCATTTGCTTTATTTTTTGCTTCATAATACCAACATTTTGATTAAAAAAAATAAAGTTAACGCAAAATAAAAAGTTTGTAAAAATTAATGATTTATTACAAGTTAAAAACACTTACAGAAAAGTATAGCTAGCTAATAAAATAAATAAATAGGTAGAGAAATAACAAAAAATAGGTAAGCTGCCAATAAATATACCGAATCCAGATCAGAAACATAGATTTTGACATATTTTTACGAATGTACAAGTTGAAAGATGCATAAAAATATTAGAAGAATACTGGAACATTATTAAATATTATATAAAAATTAAAAATAAACTTGTATATATCGAGGGAATAAGATTATGCGCAATGAATAATTATTTTAAATTGCATAGTAATTTTTTTTATGCAAATTCATGGGTTTGCTATAAGAGGAGGATTATCTGTAGAATTATTTGGGTGATGTTAAAATAAAATAATTGCTGAGAAAATTGAAAAACTGGACGAAAAACCAATGATGGTCCCTAAATATATAGATGATTGATTTTTGGTTATAACAAAAAAAAATGCATAAGGCTGTATAATTTTCTATATAATATACATAAAAGAATTAAATTCACAACTAAATTACCAACAGATAAGATTATAAGATAATTATCCAAGATATCAATTAATGAATACATTGGAAATCTATTTATCCAAGCGATAAGTTTAACCGATAAATGTTACGTTAAAGATATTAAAAATAATAATTACCACATTTTGATTAAAACTTTTTATCCATACAGACTGATAAATAATTTCTGGTTTACGAAGAGATTTAGAAAGGAAATTTCGAATAATAACAAAAACATAAATAATGAGAAAAAAAATGCCAAAAGAGAAAACATAAAAATAAATCTAGTGGTTATTTTAAAAAATTATCTTTACGGATTATTTCCAAATAATCAGAATAATAAGAAAATAATCAAAATTAAAAAACAAAACAAATTGCAATAAATTTGATTAATTGAAATATATTCCCAGAATTACTATCCATATTAAAAGATCATTTAAAAATTTTGACCTTAACTAAATTAAATTAGGAATGTATAATAATAATCAATTAAATAGATATATAACAAATATTAATGATAAAATATAAATTAGTAATAGACTAACAATGATTTATAAAATTGATAGAAAAATATACACATCATATATTGGCCAAACATCACAGAAATTAAAAACTTGATAAATATATATATATATATATATATATATATATATATATATATATATATATATATATATATATATAATTGTTAAAAACACAAAAAAATTAAATGTAACAGCACTGGCCAAACATGCAAAATAATTATAATTTTGGATTTAGTTAAGCTGAAATTTGGAATATAGTAGAATAAAATGAAAGTCCTGGGATGAGCTCTTGCTTGGGGCTGAGGCAAACATAGGAGGGAGGAGAAGGTCATATTTTTCAGGTTATTCGTTTATATCACGAAAACGGTTAGTCGTAGCATAAATCATTTGGTGCAAAAAATAAAGGGCATTAAATTTCCTACAGGAAAGCATTAAAATTCCTATTGTTTGTATTGGTATATGTTATAGTTTATTCTCTCTTCATAGTAACTAATTTGAAAAATAAAATTTGACTCTAGACTAAACTTTTCCTTTTATCGTCTTAACCATTTTTATTTTGAAGAGCGCATATTTCTCAAACTATTATACGAAAAAATTAAAAGGAACGTTCTTGTAGCGATTTAATCCTATTCATTTTTTTAAAAATAAAATGTTTTAAGGTAGGACCAGACGTTTTCGAGATATAAACGATAAACATGACCTTCTCGCCCCCCCCCCTCCTCTCTTTGCCACTGCTCCTTGATCCGAGGATTCTTAACATGTTTACCTCTTAAAGAGTCAATATCTGAAGAAAATTTTGACCATCCTATCCTACGCTCCTCTTTTGAGCATTCATTGACTGGACTATTCGTTATTTACTGCTATTTGAGAGACTGCTGTGTTTGTGTTGGATTCTTCCAATAATAACTTCATAGGAAATAGTTGTCTCTTATTTTTTTGAATTTTTGTAATTTAAAAAAAAAAAAAATAGTCTTTCGTTGAAAAGACCTTTAGTTTATGCTTTTGCAGTTGTTTTTTTTCAGGTATAAGTTCGACTTGGTTAAATTGAAGGCGAGGCCCTCTGCATTCACAAAGAATACTAGTCGGAGAGCTGTCGGGAAAAAATTTACATTTATGTCAAGCTCAAACATTCTGGAGAGATTTATAATACAATATCCAACTAGAGTAGACAATAGTTGAAACATTTAAATCAGTATTAAGGGCTTGAAAATGTTTTTGAAACTAAAATTTTAAAAATATAATATCAATAATTAATTTTCTTTTGTGAATTTATTAGAAATAATTATTCAATTAAAAACCTGCCATTGCCAGGCTAAAATCTTCTGAGCCAGCCCGGCTAGTCAAAATCATGAAATTGCGTTCTATGGAATTAATGATTTCCTTATTCGCACAAGTAGAAGTAGATTCCCGAATCGTTGATGGCAATATGTTCTCATTATTTTATATTAAAAAAATAATTAAAGGAATGACTTCACTATAACGTATATAATGTTTTGATTCGCTTTTAGAGAATTATAAATAAAGTTTATCGTACAATACGGAAATTCATGGATGATACAAAAATATGTTTGTTTGTTTTATTTTTAAAAAAATCGACTATAAAAACTCCTAAATTAGGTACTTTTAAGGTGCCTTTACACATTCGCCAAGCCTAGGCACATCAAGTGTGTAAATGGGGTAGTTTTGCTCGTCTTGTATTGGTTTCTCTGTTTTTGAGTCCGATCCGGTTTTAGCGGGAAGCACACCATCAGCGCTAGTGTTGCATCCACATATTTGCTTATTTATGTAAATTAAATATTTATATGTTTTTATTTTATATTTTTAATTATTTCTTTATAAAATAAAACTATTTTAAACAGCCCACAAAAGTTGGAATAGCCTCAATAGCAGCTTTTCGATATATTAGTTTGCTAAGCTTCTGCAAACCCCTATAATGTAGCTTATAACATAAAGCATAATTAACCTTGTGCTAATAGACAATTAAATAAATTATGAATCGAATGAAATCTACTGTTTATTTTTTCTTTTTCTTTTTTCTAATATTCTTTATTATTTCTAATCACACCCTAGGAATTTTTCTGTTGACGTCCGCATGGTATAGAAGGATCAATTAAATTAGGGATTGATAAATTATTTGCCAGTTCTATAATTTTGTCCGATAAGGTGGTGCTAGTGAGATTGGAAACACGTTGGGAAAATTGGCTTTGACTTTGGGAGTTGTTTGACATACCAGAAGAACGGATATTTAAATTGTCATTGTTTGACCGTAATTTTGAAAGTTTATTTTCGATGGTATCGGGTTTTTTTAACATAAGGTTTTGGACACGTTATTATAGCCAAATTATACAAGTGGCAAATAATTTATCTATCCCTAGTAAGACATTTTGTTCAAAATAGTTCAAACGGTAAAGTTTAGCTTTGTTACATAATATATCTTACAATTATGTCTTATTGTATTATAATTGTGATTCAATGTATATAAGATTTATTGTATCAACATTTTATATAAGAATTGTTATTGTAAGTACTAAGAAATTGTACCTGCCAGTAATACAGAAATGAATACAATTACTCCACGTTGCGGCAGGTTGAATAAAATGAAGGCTTCAAGTGTGTTTATGTCTGAAATAACTTAGAAACCGTACTTCTCTTTGTCACCATTTGAGACGAGCTGGAGTAGGGTTTCTCCACGGCGTTTACTGCCTAAAAAATCTAGCTTAGTTCGTCACCATCCAGGGGACGTATTGATATTTCTTTTCTATATACGCAACCCGGAAGGTGGAGGAAACGATAGAGGAAGAAGAAGTTGGCCCCCTTTGGATCCTTGGACCAGCGACCTGCCTCCCGGGGGTTGTCGACTACGCGGAACGAGGGATGGAAGGGGACAATGAGAACCCGCCTGACTACTACAGCCCCCCTCCGCTCCTACCTGTACACGGCTTCAGTCATACCGCGATCGCCCCCAGTGCTGGCTGTCCAGCGTCGCTCACCTGTTCCAGTAACTAGAAAGTAAAAAAGAACGAAAAAAGAAAAGCCGTACTGAGGACTGGATCGTGATCTGCTCTTTCTTCATCCTCCGCTGGCCAGTAATTTATTCTCAGCCCTAAACGGACCGGACCATAAATGACTTTTATCGGGCATTGTTGAGGAGCGGAAAAGCCATCCTCTGCTTCATACTTCAAGTGCACTCCTTCCGAAACCAGGACGACCCTCTGCAATAAATGGTGGCCGGCCTACATTGGTGAAGACCCCTTCCACGATATTCTTCAAAGATCTTCTCCTGATCTGATAAGTAATCAAGAATATTACATACCCATCCTAGTGTTTACCTTAGTGTTTGTGTACAGTTGTAGTATAGTACATAAGTGCTGCGCAAAAAGCCGTCTCGTCGGTGGTATGATAATTGGTTTGTTGATAAGGACGGATTTCGTTTTGGATTGGACCGTGAATTGTATTAACTGTACTTCTTTTTCGAGGCATACATCATCTACTATTATGTCTTTTATGTAAGTTGGCTACAGCTATTAAACATTCTGGTCATGCGCAAGGAAACTTGTGCTTTCATTGAATATTTTAACACTTCCAAATAACTTGACCATTAGTCTAATCTAATATAATTTTCACAAAGGATATAAACAAAAAAAAAGGACTTTGATCTTTTATTTTTATGACGAATGAATAACTGTTCGGCCATCATAACCGGTTGATTTCTCAGATGCCATAAAACTGCTGAAAAAGAACCACATGTCAACAAGGTGCAAATACAAAAAAAAGGGCAACTGAGCCAGGGAATGAGTAAAGACAAATAACCGGTGTTATCAGTATCAAGGTGGTATATCAGTAAAGGATGTGTCAAAACCTGAGACCCCATTTGACAACTGGGTTGGGACCCGGGTTTTGGGGTAAGTCCACTTTTGACGGGGGCGGTGCTAGTGATCCGAGGTGCCGGGGTAGCAGGTGCAACAGGTCCCGCCTCCGCTACCAACAGGTGTCCTGAGGTCTCCGAGCTCTTCTCGGTCTTCGCTCTTCCGGTTTGAATAATTTTACCAATGATATCGCGTGGTCGGTAGTAAAGTTGCGTATTCAGTCTTCACATAAATTGCACAGATATAGAGATTTCGCGGTAGGGAAAATCCACGTTTATGAAATACTATAAAGCGTTAAAATTATTGAAGCATTAGCAGAAGTCTTTGCTATGTATTGATGTAAGACTGTATTTTCTATGCAGTATAAAACTTTAAAATGTGCAATGAAATTGCCGAAATATGTATTTTTTTCCTGATTACGAAAAAAACTTAACATCGATATTTAACAAATAGAAACAATCGTTCCGAGAAATTATAACATTTAATAAATAATGAATTGCCCCAAGAAGACAAAGAAGTTACTAAAATTAAAATTATTGTATGAAAAAAATTATTAATTACATAATAAAAAAAAAAATATATTAAAAAAATGTTTTTAAAGTAAACAACATTTAATATAAAAATAATAATTTGGAAATCATCAATATAATTTCCAACTCACATAGAACAACGTCTACAAAATAAAAAAAAAAAATAGTAAAAATGAGAAACACAATTTTTTTTATATACGAGAGTAAAAACTAAAAAAATAATTAAAAAAATAAGAGACTAAAATTATTGTTAAGATTTAATTGGAAGATTTTGTCAAACTTAATATGTTGTACTCTCTTTGAGTGATATACTATCTGTTTTTCAGTCTTTTTTCGAATGTTGATATGAGATGTGCTTTCTATGGTTTGCATTTATCTGATCTCATTTTTTTCTGTCCTAATGAAACCTGAACTGGCATAACGTTGACTGGTTAATCATTTGAGAGACTTTGGAATCTCCTGATAATATCCAACGATTAGCTTTTCTTAATTTGCAAAAAAACAAAAACAAATATCAACATAAAACTAATAACTTTAGGTATTTTAAATTTTTATACAATTTTTATGTATATATTATTTGTTTATGAAGTAATCGCTTTATTGTTTATTGCAATAATTATTTATGACAGATTTGTTTTGTTTTTCTAATTCAAAAAGTCTTTTTTTTTCTTTCCTAAGCATTTATTCCTAAATTAAAATTTATCTAAACAAAAACAAATATAATTATTAGCAATTTATTTTAAAATAACCTAATATTTATCCTTAAATATAAAATACAACTATAGGTTTAATTGAGTCTAAATACACTAATTCTGAGAGATATTCGTACATGTTCTTAAAAAAATAAATAAACTAAATATACAATTACATAGTATTGTGAACTAAATAGCGAAAACCGGTCTCTACTAACAAGTCTGCCTATGGTTCACTAATAGAAGATTTGATGTCTTAAAAAATCACTATATTATAATGCCTGTAACAAATTTATAGAAATGATAGAACCTTTAATTAGGTTTATTTTAGGTGATAGCCGGTATCCGCGCAGAAAACCCATTTTGGGTGTCTCATGTGACCCTCCAAGCAGTGCCCTCCCATCAATGTCTTGGATTGGGCATTGCTTTGTTTTGTAATTGTAAGCGATTACGATTATGGTGCTCCTGAGGAACATAATCGTCCGGATCCATGGAGCGTGTCTAACACATGCAAAACTGCCGGAAGAAACCTGTACGATATTACACGGAGTCGAGTAATGCCTTAGGCCATTAAAATGTATGTTCTATTCACACTTGAGATTTCACCTAATTTTGTAAAAATCGACCACCAATTAAAAAAAAAAAAAAAAGAATGAAATTTAAGTTGTATCATTTAACCAGGTAGATCTTATGTTCACAATTGAAGGTGTGAACTGCAAAACTTATTATTTCCATTTTTTATTAAAATCGAAGTATACTCAGATTTTTTTTTTAATCTAAATTGATTCTTTCCTTTATTTTTTACGTTTAAAAATCAATATTTGTTGCAAAACTCTCTTCATCTAGAACCGGTGGGCTGCAATACTTTTTACATCAGTGTGAAAATACGGAAGTAAGAAGTTTTGCATTTCACACTCACAATTATAGAATATGATAAAATAAACAGATAAGAATAACTAACAATAATTAGCTTATTGGACTTTAACATTGCTATGTACTCCAAATGGGGAATAAAAGCTCTAAATTTTATTTTAATATATGAAGAAACTATTTAAACACATCAAAACGAAATCTACTCCAATAATTTTTATATTCCCTCTGCCCCCCTCCCAAAAATAAAAAAAAAAATAATAGAATAGAATATTTTCACGAAAACTTCAAAACAGTTGTTTGCCTTTAGCTACTTCGTTCCATAAATGGAGTGGGCGCTTCCGAATTGGGTTGGTGATTAAGACATCTCAACGTGACTGTATTATAATATTGTATTATATTTAAATTTCATATCATTATAATAAATGACTTTTTATTGATAAAATACTGCAATAAAAAATAAATTCTATAAAGCACTTGTCTTCTAAATGTTCAAAATTCTTCTAACTCAATAACGGATTTAAATTTTAGTGTTATCTAATTTCACCACATATATTCTATGGATATTCTTGAATGTTTACAAATATGATTAATTTATGTCTAATCATAATTACTATTCGCAATTCGATATCAGTTCTGAAAAAAATACTGAAAAATGAGGGTGTTTTTTGTTAATGAATTTTGTTAGCATGCGATAATAATTTAGCTAGAAAAATCAATGAAGATGAGTAAAAATTTAATAATATTAAAAATTCAGACAACTTTTACAGTACATAATCCACTATTATTAAATAATATTTTCATATTGAGGAAGAATTTATGGTAAATATAACCATATATATATATATATATATATATATATATATATATATATATATATATATATATATATATATATATATATATATCAATCCTAGATATGTTACAGACGTTAAGGAATATGATTTTTTAAAAATCGATTATTTGCTTCTACTAGAAATATTGCATTACAAATGAGAAAAAAGTAATTTTTTTGAAGAAAAAAAAAATAGCTTAAATTTAAATTTAATTATTTATGATGCTCATTAAAATTTAACTGACTTTGATGAATTCTCCGTTTTTTAGTTTCCTTCAGTGATTTTGTAATAATTTTAAATTGTATGTAGTATTTTTAAAATCCTAATTAAACAATGATATCTGTAATTTATTTTAAAAATATAATCCGAATATTATTTTAATCGATCTAGCTGTAATCTATTTTATCGATTTTTCTCGAATTAAAAAAAAAATGAAACTAGAGATTGCGTTGTGAAATATTTGATAAATAATTTTAAGTCTACGATCTTTGTAATTAATTTCTGATTCGAATCAATAAAATAACGTTTGTTTTAATAGCAAATTAATATTTTAATTCGGATTAAAACAATTCGGAATTAATATTGAATTTATCATGCATGAATTTTATTCCTTCTAATTCTGTTACAATAATTTGAATTTAAATAATATACTTTTAACAAATAGTGATATTATGCTTATGATTACGAGGAATTGTGAAATGGCAAGTTGAAGTGTTGAGCTTTAGCTTGATTAACAATGCCGTGGTTGATTAAAATTAGGAAAATATTTATCTTTAAATTTTATTTTAAACTGAGTTTTATAGGATAAGTTTTGGTAAATTTATCCGTCTGAAATTGATTAGAATATAGAATCAGTAAAATGATTCAAGTATTATATTTTAGTTATTCCGAACATTTAAACATGTTAAAATGTTTCGAAAGATATATACGTATGTATATATGTATATATATATATATATATATATATATATATATATATATATATATATGTATATATTAGTGATTGATCCTTCTATAACATCATGCAGACGTCAACTGATATATACATATATATATATATATATATATATATATATATATATATATATATATATATATATATATATATATATATATATATATATATATATATTCCAATTTACGTAGAAAGGTCCTATTGAAACGTATTTTCCTAATAGAATTTTTGGAATTTTCGAAATGCTGGGCGCATACCCGTTCTCAAGATTAGGACGCTGATAACGTCATTACGGATTTCGCATCGATCCTATTTTTTCAAATCTTTACGTATTTTAATTTAAATAATTTTTTTTAAATATCAATTATGAGAAAAATGTTAATTTTAAGAAAAACTATAGCAAAATCAACCCCATATTGAGAGTCACGGTTAATTGCGCTTGAGGAATTCAATTTCTTTCAAAGATTATTCCCATGTTTAATATTTTTAAGAAATTGATCAGAAAATAATATTAAAATATTGTTTACAATCAGGAAAGGAAATTCTATAAAGAAAATAAAAATTTAAATCATATGCATATTTTTCTAGAAAAATATGTTTATTTATTTTATTTCCTCTAAAGAGGTATGTATTAGGAAATATACATAACCGAACAAAATTCATGAAATGTAGCTTTGTATTTTTAATAATAAAATATTTAATCTAGACCTTAAATAAATATATATTACTTTTTTGAATTGTTTCAAGTATTCTTGACTCATTAAAATGATTAACCAATAAAAATGATGGAGAAAAGTTCTCTGCCCCATAACAGCCACAACTCTGATGACGAAAATGGCCAAAATTATTGATTGGTGAAACATATTATTCAATTTTAGACGAGATTTAAATAAACGGATTCAAATCAGAACATGGATATGGTGCTAGGCCCTTAAAGGTCTCTTAATGGATATAATAATTAAAAAAATATTTGAGACTGGTGAGAGGTAATAAATTGTTTTTATTAGAATTTAAAAGAATTGACTACCCGTCACAATATAATTATTAATTTTATTTTATTTAAAGAGGTTGTAATTGAGAGGTAATCACTGCTAAATTAAATTCACGGAATATTGCTTTGTTTTTTAAATAATAAAATGTTTACTATAGGCCTAAATAAATATGTATAAAATATAAAATAAATATATATTAACTTAGCCGTCAATATTCTCAAATCGACAGATGTATCTACGGGTCAAATGTTTTTCGCGATATTATATTATTGAAAACTATAGGGCGTTGTTCTTTCCTTAACATCATTTGCCAAGTTTCGCATCCGCAAAAAAAATTTTTTTTTTTTAATTCTATACTATTAAAAATTGTATGACCCTCCCCCCCCATATCGCTTTAAATTATGCTTTGCGATTAGAATATCTTGGTACATCTAAACAGAATTTATAAGAATTAAAAAAAGCACTTTTTTTTAAAGAATTGATTATTAAAATTAAATTTAATTCAGTAAAAAACAAATCTTATTTTAAAAGCTTACTGGTAAATTTGATTACTGTAAACTAAATTATTACTTTTATTAATATTATAACAGATTTTAAAATTTAAATGTTCTGCTTAGTGGGAATTTAGTATGAGATTTTTTTTTTTATAACATGGGTAAAATAGAACAATATTTTATTAAAATTAACTACAAAAATCGGTTGTTCAAAAATTAAAATAAGGCATCAAAGTAATCATTGAAAACAATAGGAAATTTAATGTTTTAATTGGCCTTCAGAAAAATCTTAAGGCATAATTTTTTTTTTACTCGTAAATTTTAACATACCTTTTTTTCTAAATTATTTTTTTCTTCAGAGATTTTATCGCTATTTCAATTAAGAATGTATAAATTCATACAAATGTGATTTAAACGTAAAATAATTTATATTAATTATTTCTAATTAATAACAACTTATATAGGATTTTAAAGTGTACCACAACTGAGAAACACCCTTTCCTACTGGGGATAAAACCCATCTGCCATAAATAGGTAACTGACCTTTCGCAAGGTCGTGCGAAAATCTCAGTTATTAAACTAAATTCGATTGTACAATTTTTTATTGGATAATATTTATTTATTTAAAACATTTAATGTTTTCTTTGGAAATATAGTATTGTATAGTTTCTTTTTATATTCAAAAGTTGATGAATTTTGTTAAACTTATTTATTATTTAGGACTCATTAAATAAAGAGTACCTATCAATATTTCATTGGTTCATTACAATCCTATTTTACTACAAAAATCAATGTACTGGAAACCATTCAATTTTATTTTGTAATTTTACTCGTTATAATTATATTGCTCACATTATTTCTCATTAACTATATATTTCTCATGATTATTGAGGCTAAAATAAAATAAATAAATACAATTTATAAGAACGGTATATTAACAGTTTAAATAACAATATTAATTTAATTTTGTAATAATCATTACTTTTTAAATATCTCCAAAAGGAAATTTTTTTAGTTTTTTTTTTTCCGTGAAAAGTTTGCAATAACGAATTTCCTAATAATTGCATTTAATGATATTTTCCCCAACGTTATATAACTTATATACAACACATTGAACTTATAAATAACCTCATATATATATATATATATATATATATATATATATATATATATATATATATATATATATATGCACATAAATAATACATAACTTTCTCATATATGTTCTTGAATTTTATATGACAACCTGATTGAAATAAAAAGTTAGAATATGGTTTAAATGATATTATATAAGAAATGTAAATTTATTTGAAAAATGGAAGTTTATTTGACAAATGAAAATTGATTTTCAATAAAAAGATGAAAAATAGGACTTTATTCCATTAAAAATAATATTAATTTTATATTCATAAATTTTCAGCACAATTTATTTCAAAAACAATCTCAATCCGAAATTTCCCTTTTAGTTTTATTTACAAGAGTTAGCTTGTTTAGTTAGGATAATTTATTTATTAAATTCTACCTCCTATTTTGTTAAAAATTTCAATAGTGTAATTACTTGCTTATTGCAATTCGTTTAATTTTAAAATAATCTTTCCTTTTTTTTTTAATATATCTTACAACTTTTTTTTCTTTCAAAAACGTTTCAATAGTGAATGTCTCAATTATTTTATTTCCTGTTTTTTTAATTGTTTAATTTTTATTTTTATTGTTTCAAGCAACTGTTTATAGTATTATTTCATAAGTTTCATCTAAACCTGCACTCCAACAAATTTGAAATTCATTTTGTTTTTAAATTGACTGTTGAAGCGTGACTGAAAACCATATTTGATCATTTAGGTAATCATGAATCATGAATCAAATTGTTTTTCATAAAAAAAATGGAGCTAACTCCTTTAGGGCTTATGGATAATAAAGAGGTATTTTTGAATAAAAAATTAACTTTTCTATTAAACAATAAATTGAATTTGAAAATAAAAATCAACTCAAAATATTTTATTGAATGTTTCAAAGTACAAAATAATATTTTAAACATAAATAATGATGTTTTATTTATTATCTATAAATCTATTCATACAAAAGCGAAATCTATACCTTTTGGTTACCTAACTATTGTAAAAATAATATTATTATTACATTAAAAATAATTTATTATTATCTATATCAAGGTAGTCTTTATAAATTTACTATAAAATACGTTTGTAATTTTAGAAACATTTTTAATTATTTTTTATATTTGAATTGCTAGTAATCTACGAGTCAATATTTTCACTATGGTGTATATTCTATTTCAGTTATTTTTACTGTTTTAAAATTTTAATGTTTAAAATTAATAAAACGATTTGAAGCATTATTTTTATTTAAAATAAAATAAAAATTTATATAAAATTAATTGAAAGTTATTTTTCGCATCAGAGAATCTTTGTCGTTCGTATATTACATGCGTCAAGATTTATTAAAATATAGTCATGGTTAATTATTGGACAGTTTAAATAATTATTTGATAACAAGATTCGCAGATTACAGGTAACTACTAGTACTATAGTTGAAAAACTTTTGACACTGCAATAATTGTAGTTCTTATTATTATTATCTGCTGTAAATAATTAATAAATTAAGAGGGGGGGCATGCCCCCCTGGTCACTCCCCTGCTTACGCTACTGAGTGTAATTAAATCGTTTATCAAAAGAAGATTTTAATCGCTACCACGAATTTTGACATTGAAGTGTGTTCGTATCACATAGTTTGTTTGATTACTATTAATAACTCTTTTTTTTTCAATCCTGCTTATTATGTAATTAGGGTTTTTATTTTTGAGGGAATCAATTCAAGTTCATATATGCCATTTGTATTTTTATTTTTTAAAAAATATAACTTATTGAAAATCCTTCCTTTTTTCTTATTTTAATTTTTTTTAACACCTATTAAGATAGGCATTTTATTGAACTGTTAAAAAAAAAGTATCATTTTAGTCACGACTTAACAATAATTTTTTTTATAGTTAAATATTTTTAAAGCAGTTAAAGATGAACTAATAAAAAGATCTGTCTCGTTTACAGAAAGACAAATAACAAATAAATAAAAATGACGTATGAGCATAAAGTAATAGTTTTAATGAAGCTTATTAAACACATAAATGCTTGTTTCAAAGCACATCGTATATTCCTCGGTTGATATTGATAATCGGGTAGATAAGTGGGTGGATAAACATTTCAGGCATTACATTATTTTTTTGGAAAGTTGAATATTTTAAACTAATTTAATATTCAAATTTTCAAATGTTCCAGAAGAAAATTACCCCTATATCATATACCTGTTAAATGTTTAATAATAATAAATTATCTAAACACAAATGAGCGTTGCCCACTCACCTTCCTCCGCCGAATCTTGTCGAAACCTCTTGGGTCAACAATATCGGATTTTACGTTGTTATCCCGTCTATGTCTCGGTCACTGTTATTGTTATTACCTATTTTTTGATAAATGAAACAATAAAACATTTTAGTGAATGTAATAGAAACAAAACAAACTTGTAATTAAAAACCCTATTTTGTTTTTTTTTAATTAATTATTTTTTACTCATTTTTAATATAATTTATTTTAAAATTTCGATACACCCTGGCACCCACTTCGAGAACCACTGACCCACGCAATAGCCATGAACATTAAAGAAATAATATTAAACTTCGTTTCCAGGTTTTGGGTGTACTTTTCACACTGATTTCATTTCTTTGGATTTAGTGCATCCTAATTTTATTTTTACTTTCATATTGAAAATTATTCCCCCATGTATCAAGTATCTACTAATAATTTTTCGCGTTTTTATTAGATTTTAATTTAAGACATGATTATTTCCCAGCATTCATAAGCTTTGTTGAATTTCGCCGCTTCAGAGCAGAAGTTAACTTAGCTCCGAAAATTGAAATTTTGCAGAAGAGGGTTTTTTCACATTTTGTTTTATCGTTTCGTGGTATGAGTGTAAAATAATTTTTTTTATTTTCTATCTTAGCCCTAAGCTTGTCAGGACATTTTTGTGATTTTTTTAAAAATATTTTTTATATTTTTTTAAAATTCAATATTTCTTTTACAAAGATTTTATTTAAAAAAATATATATTTATATAAATATATGTATAAGTTTAGGATTAAGTATTGTAGATTGAGATAGGACCGTCTTTAGTGATTAAAAATAGAAAAAGCCAAATTTGGAGATAGGGTTTCTCTGCTCTGAAGCGACGATTTAATTTAATAATTTCCGCACCTTCACCTATTAAAACCTAATCATCGGCTGAGGTGACATGGTTGTATTACTGCCCATATTTAAACCTTTTCATTCTCTGTTAAAATGAAGTATTTTAGCGCTAAATAAAACTAGAGAAGAGGAATCGCATTGTTTTAAACCTGGACGGTCCTCCAACTTCTCGGCATAAAAATTACCCATTAGGACTATGTTTTGTATTTGTAAAGATTTAGGATATGGTTATTTGTACATACCTAAGTATAAGAAATAATAATATAAGACACTTTAAATTATTTTTTAAACCAAACTTGGTGCTTCCTTTACTAATAATGAATCAAGGGATTCGGAACCCCAATGCTCTCAATATACCATGCCAAGGAATCTAGTGCTAAGCAGAGTTGTTAACAACAATTTGCTCCGTTATAAAATAAGATTTTTTTTCAGTATTGAAATTTATATATCAAATGTAATCTCGAAATCCGACGGAAGGATTTCATTTATTTTATTTTTGTATTGATCTTTATTTAACGTCGCATCAACATTTAAATTTCAAGTTATTAGCGACTCCTAAGTGTTATACAACAAAGTTTTATACAATAAAGTGTTATACAATTATTATACCATAAGGCTTTATACAATTAATATACAATCAGGTTTTATACAAATATATAATACATTTTTTACAAATATTATGCAGTAGGGTTTTATACCCATGTTATACTATATAATTTTATACAAATACTATACAATAAAGTTTTATACAAATATTATACAATAAAGTTTTATACAAATATATCTAATAAAGTCACTGAAACGTTTAAGGATAATAACATAACTATATATCACTCTATATCCTAGTTTCCTTGACGAATTTGAGTATTGCCCTGAATTTAAATGTGTTTATTAAGTTTTAGAATAGGGGGATTTGGGCCACAGAAATCGATTGATGTAATCTTTTATTCCAAGAAAACTGTTATTTAATAAAAAAAAACAAAAAAAAATATGTAAATAAAGCAATATAACATTACAATATAACATGAGATATTAAACATAAGTTGTGATAAATAAATGATCTTCACATTACAGAGCGTCCAGCAGTCTTATATTCCTCGAAGATTGGAAATTCTGCTTGAATTTTTCGCGTCGGGAAAAAAAAAGCGGGAATTATGCTTGAAAAACAGCCTGTCTATTTTTAGTTTTTAGACTGACAACTCCATTTTTCTATCAGTATTAAGGAACAAGTGTATAAAATATTGAGAAGAATGATGATGCAGTTGTTATCCTTACCATCTCTAATTCAATGAAAGCTAGAAAAAGCCTGCTTCCACTAACTTTGTTCATGAATCCCTCTCTCTCTCTCAAACACTTACTCATACTATGTCCTGTCTTACCTTTTCCGGGTCATTCTACCTGCCTCTAAGTCAGCTAGGGATGCCATGGACCGGTAAAATCATGCATTAATTGTGATTATTTTGTTTTGTTATGTTAAATAAATTTATGTACGAAATTGTAATAAAATTGATTCAAATACGCTAATTTCACTTATTCACACTTGAAATTGTTTTTGTATTGTATTTTCTAGTTGTTTTTATTTTGGGCGATGTGTTGACCCCTTTATAATTATTCAGATTCATTCCTAAGTCCGAATTTTATCGTAATCCGACCAAATTAAACATTTTATGGTTCCAATTTTTTCTCGAATTAAATCCAATAAATTGACTAGCTCCTTGAATTTATTGTTCACAGCCTTGAAATCCTTGAATTATCTCTGGAAACTCAGTATTACCATTAATATCTTATAAATGAGTTGTAATATTTTGACATTTATATTGTAGGGTAATAAAATTACTTCAAAATACATGACGATACAGCATTTAGACATTTTATTTTGTATCCATGTTAACTAATTAAATAAAATTATTTCCATGCATGGTACTGTTTTTTTCTATTCCCGGTTACTAGATTTTAATAACGTAAATAGTATATTTTTATTCTTTTCTACAACTGGAATTTTGTCGAACAAACCATGACTAGTAATTCTGAACTAATATACAATATTAATTTATAAATAAATTATTGCAATTTTAATAAAACTTATTTTTAATGAAATAGAGAATATCTTTAAATAAAAGACTAAAAAATAAAGAGAAGTCAACCAAAATGGGATGAACGAAAGGGGAACAAATAAAATAATTATCGTGGTAGTAATTTGAATTAAACGTAATATTTAAGGTTGGATCACTTCAGAATTCTGGAGGTTATACTTTTTGGAAGCATTACTTTTTTTTATAGTTGGGCATATAATTTCATGCATTTTGTATTCCAAAATAAAATTTATTAATATCTAAAAATATAGCCAAATTTGAGAAAATCACGGTTCGCACACCCCTATGAGCCACATTGTTAGAAGAACTTGTTATTTTGAAACCCCATATTTATATTTTCATTTACATAATAATTACACAATAATAAAGGTCACATAAAAATTAGGGTTGTGTTTATGAAAACTATGACTATTTTTTTCGGAAATCGATTGTGTTGGTAAAAATTCAGGACAACAATGAGTTTCTTCGGGACACCGAGACATAAAGCTGAAATTCCGGATTAGGACGTATGGTCACCATGCTTAATAGTGACTTGTAGAATAAATACCCATTGGTAGCACTCCAATTTTAAAAGGTTCCGGAGATTTCTAGTTTAGAAACAAGTGGATTTTTATGGGTTCGGGGTTTTTAGTGGAAGAAGAGGCATGTATTTCGGGCCAAATCTTTAATAAACGGGATATCATGGAGTCAATTTTTCGAAAGTGTAGTTCAAATTTACATTAAAATTTTACTCAAAGAGTGACTAGAAGTTGTTTAATTATATAATTATTCTTTTAAGAGCATCCATTGGTATTGCTAACTTACTTTAAAATACTAATTCATCGACAAAGAAAAGCATGTATGGTTTTAAACCCGACCATAATTAAATTTTTCCCTGTTTGCATTATCGTTCTAAAGACATTTCAAAGTAGTATTCGATTCTACTCAGAAAACCAAAAAGGTCTGTTATATAAATATAATATATGCTATAATAATTATTTAGTGCTACTTTCTCCCTCCCCCACCCCTCATAATCATTTGAAAAGGTTGAAAAATTTGACATTTAAGAGCCTACATCAAACTGTTCAAATTTTGGTAAAATATTTTAGTCATAGAGTTACTATAATTTAAAGCCAATATCAATAATTTTTAAGTTAAAATTGAGATTTTATCGATACAATGTTGTGTTTGAATATAAAAGAAAATTATTGCTGTAAAATGCAGAAATTCTCATCAGGTAAATAAAAATTTGAAATCAAATAGAGTTGGAAAACTCAAAATATTTCATAATATAGTTGGGAAAATTAAAATATTTGATATAATTTGTGCAATTTTGTCGAAATTGTTTTGAAATTTGAGATTTTGTCCCCCTCCTCCCTAATAAATTGTCGTATCAACGTCCCTGAGGAACTTATCAATCGATTTTTCATATTAAGCATCTTTTTTCCTTGAGAAACAATGTTACTTATTTATTTTTTAATTTTCATGATTAGATATTTAGATAGTCAATCGGATCTTAGACATTGTCAAAATTTCAAGTCTTATAGTTGTCAGTGGTTTCATCCGTGGTAGTTTTTTCCCGTACTAAATATTGTACATTATTGATTTACTGTTTACATTGCTCGTTTACGAACTATGTTTATGAAAAATCTTTTTATTTACTTTTTGTTTGCTCCACCCTGAGAGCAGGTATTTAGTTAAATGCTGAGCCTACGGAAGGGTAGATCGGCATTTACTAACATAGAGGAGCACGTTCTCAGTTTTATTAACTAAAAAAGGTGAGCAGGTACTCCGAATAAATAATTAACCCATATATGGAGCATGCACCCCATACACTCAGCAGGCATTCCATTGTGTAACTTCTCTTTATTCGCATCTAATTGAAGTATTTGCTCAGTTTTTTGAGGAATGAGCTTGTGCTCAGTTTTATTCACTTCACCTACTATATTCAACATGCAAAATATGTATAGGCACTTATTCATTTTTAAATGGAGAAAAATAAACGAGAATAACGGTTTTTGTTTTGTTTTATGAATAAAATGTTATATTCGAAACATAGACTATACTTATTTGTATTTAATTCTTGTTTCTTTCTTCGTCGAGCCCCTGTGGTGTTAGGGTTCCCTTACTGAGCCTGGACCAAAGATCTCTACCTCCTGCCAATTCTCTTCTCCTTCTCCAGTCCATTCCTCTGGCTACAAAGGCTTCTTTTATGCCTTCCTCCCATCTTCTTCTTGACCTTCCTCTTGGTCTGCGACCATCTACCTGTGTCTCATAGGTTGTTCTGGCCATCCTTCTTTCATCCATTCTGCTGACATGTCCGTACCAACGGAGTTAAATTATCCGCAATTTGTATTTCATAATAAAATAATTTTTTAACACAATTTATTAAATATTTATAAATTAAGGATTCATAAAATAATGAAAATCTTTGAGTGATGTACGATCTCAATGATGTGAGATGTGCTATATCTGGTCTGAATTTAAGTGATCTTATATGTATTTTTGCCTGATGATACCTGAATTGGTGAAACGTTGACTGGTTAGCTGTTTACTTGTATTTGAGAGTCTTAAGTGTTTGTTTTAGAATCTTCCAGCAATATCCTATCTATAACCAATTTTTTTTTTCTCGCAAAATTAATTTATTTTAGAGCCGATTCGTCATCATCTTCGATAGCATCTTTCAGATTACTGCTTAAAAATATGTTCGTGAGAAAATCTAAAATTATCAATGGGGAGGTTGCCTCATTATACTAGTTTTGATCGGCATAAAATTCTTTTCCACTGTTTTATGGAACAAATTTTCATTTTTTTTTTTATTTTGAGTGTATATAAGGTAATATATCTAATGTATCTCTCTCCGCTCGTTAATATTGTACATTCTGATTTAATAATCCATCGAAGTCAGTATCAATGTTTAAACTGACTATTTTTGAAATAAGGACCTTTGAAGGGCCTATGCCCTCTCCATAGCTAGTATTATTTTTAGAACGTTATAATATATGTATCAATTCTCTCCTCCTCCCCGTTACATACTCCCCGTTGGCTTTCGGAGCCAACTCGGTTCAATGGATATGAACTTGGAGATTGTTAAAATATTACATCAATTACACAGGCCAACGATGAAAAAACTTTTCTACTGAAAATACCTTATTCCTATAGTTTTTAGGGTGCTGAATCCAAATATCATATTAAAAAAGCTGTATCACCCACAATTTCTTCACATTTTATAGTTAAATTTATTAAATTAAGCGATTTTTAAAGAATTGAACAGCTTTCAGTCTTAGGCCTCATGAAACAATTAGGCCTTAAGTTAGGCCTCATGAAACAATTTGTAAAGGCTTTGCCTAAAGATAGACCATGTTTCAAGTATCTCTGCCAAAAGTTTCCACTCCTTTCAGAAGCCAAACTAAAAGAAGGCGTCTTTGTCGGACCTGACATTAGAAAAATGATGTTTGATGTTAGTTAACTTTGAATTCACAATGACCTTAAATGAGAAAGAAGCCTGGGTATCATTCAAGCAAGTCGTTACAAAGTTCTTGGGAAATGAAAAAGATCCAGAGTATGTTTCTATTGTAGCTAACATGTTACAGAAGATTAAAAAGTTAGGATGTTTGATGAGCCTGAAATCTACGGAAAACTATGGGTGATACAAAAAATCTAAGGCCAGATTTAGATTCAGCACATAAAAATCTATAAAGATCAACCACTAAAGTTAAAAAAATTTTCAAAAAATTTTTTTTGTTGTCCTGTATTATTTTTCCCTTAAAAAATTAATAATCTATTTTCGATTAAACCAATATTAAGCTGGGTGGCTATGTTTAACATATTTATTATTATTAATTCTTTTTTTAACCTCATTTTTCTGATTTTATTGGCGTATTTCTTTTCCATTCTTTATATTGTACCTAATTGTCTTTGCTTTAAAAAAAAATGTTTAAAATATGTTTCTTTGAAATAGCTTAGTTTTTTTTTTTTTTTTTTCCTGTTCAGCATTTCATTTGTTCTATTCCATGTAATTAACGATACTTCGAGATGCAAGTATGAGATCTCTGATGTCGAGTTGATTTCTTTTTTATAACAAAAAAAAAAATCGTGAGAATCCTAAGAACCCAGGAATATTAAATTTTTTCAAAACTAAAAAATGCACTGACTACGTTAAAGGTAGAACGAAATGTGAATTTACAAATGCTTCCCCTTCCCCAGCTACCACTGAAGTCATCGGAATGCCCCCGTTACGAATGCCTACCGGGGGAAATACCACAAGGTTGGACACCACAAAGAGATAATATCTTCGGACATCTTGTACATATTTATATCTCCGCGCCTTAATAAACTTTCTAAGTGTAACCACCATTCATAATTATTAAGGTGTAGGACATTTTCAACTGGGCGAATATTAACGACTCGGGCGGGTCTTGTATAGCCGAAATTTCTTTTTTGGGTTTGGCTCAAGTAAATTTGAAAGTTGGGACAGCAGTGAGCGTCAAAATTCATTTATCTCACATCAAAAATATGTTAGACCTCACCGCTAAATAATAAACACTAAATTAAGCTCTTTTTTTCTTCAAATTATATAACATTAGCACTCTTATAATTTTTTTAAATGATGCTACGATCTTTATCATATATGAAAGTTTTTTTTTCATAATATGATTGCATTAAAACATTCATAATATGTGTTTTTATATTTTCCTGAAATTTCACGAGAATGCCACACCGAAGCTTAAAAAAATAAATAAAGAAAAAAAAAATTATTAAGAATGGGCAGCATTAATTGAGGGTCAACCGCAGAAAAGTATTCAAGTTAAAAAAATATTAATATTTGTGACAATATAATCAAAATTATTTTTTTTTTTAACGTTACTTTACTATTGATAAAATTTGGTAAAGGTTCACCCATTTAATAGCTGTTTATAATAAGCCTTCGACCGAGCATTTTGCTCTAAAAATATAATTCTTAGAGCTTTTCCTGAAAAAAATGCCATTCTGGACTTGCTAATTTTGACAAAGGGCTTTCCTACGGAATCTATGTAATAATTTATTTTATCGTTGATTTTTTTTTTTTTAATTTAACATTTCTTACTTAATATTATTTATAAATATGTCCTTTATGTATTAAAAAATGCGAATTTGCCAAAACCGTGTAATGGGAATTATAATTAAATTACAATTAAATATCAACATTTGGTAACTGCTAAATTTGAATTAATTAAGTATTTTTTATTAGACTAACATGAAAGATAGTCTAGCCGAGGAACCAAAACTAGAATTAAACCTGATGCAATTTTTAATAATTACAAAAATTTATTAGAAAACGTAGAAGGAAGGTAGAAGCAGACCAATTTATAACATTGTAATTTAGGTATACATATTTTTAGTCCATGTTTAAAAGTATGTTTCTAGTTTTTTAATTTTTTTTTTTTTTTTATGATCCAGAAATGCCAGGGATGAATTTATGTAGTGTTCTTGATTTTGTGACCGTATTTATTCAAATCTTCAATGTCCTGCCTTAACTCTCGTTAAATTTAAGTAGTTTCAATGGACCTAAAACTATTTTAAAAACTGAGCTGGATAGCATTATTTGCTAAAATTCCCGAATCACGATTATTGTGTATTTTTTAAGTGCTCGGAGTTTAACATACTTTGAATTAAATGTTCATTTTGTTATATTTAAAAATGAAGTAATATCTGTATATTTAAGCATTCAATTGGCTGTAAATGAATTATGCATATTTTCCAACCGATGTTTTAAAAATATACTGCCCCAGCTCTGCGTTAAACAGAAAATAATTAAATCATTGATCAAAATCATATTTTAAGATTTTCAATGGTAAATTTAACGTTCATTATCCAATTCATATATTATTATTATTTTTGTTTAATTAAATATAATATAAAAAAAATTTGGTAATGACCGGTTTAGTCTGGTGACATTGAGTAGGTATGTTACAACTTAGTAACAGTTTGAGAGCTAGAAAAGTACCTCGACCAAAGACCGTTTGGTCTTTCTGGACAATATACAACAATATATTATTGATCAAATGCCAGTAAATTACTAACCAGTCAACGTTTCGCAAATGCAAACATCAGGACATAAAAAGACGAGATCAAATAAACGCAGACATGCACATCTCACATCAACAGTCAAATAAGACCCACCAACCATAGACAGCACGGCGCTCCTAGAAATCTGAGCAGATACTCAAATATACAATATATCATTCTCATGGAAGAAGAGCGCTACAATACGAAAAATTTTTGCTTGGAAAGCTTTCCAGCGATGTATATTTCTTTGAGACAAAATGTCAGATTTTTAGTTTCAATATTTACAGCAATGACAATTCATTGTTAGCTTAGCTATTATAAGTTTACAAGCCGAGCATAATGACTTCATTCAAGCTGTGATTAGAGAGTAACGTTATAAAGGCTGTCTTGATAAAGTTAATAATAAATTATTTTAAATGTTTTAATAATAATATTTTTATGCCAGTTAGGTGGGCAAATAGGTAAATATTTTTCTACTGTATGAATCAGTATTTATGTTAAAAATATTATTCTGTACTTTGATCCTATCGATATTTTATTTAATAAAAAAGTTTTTTCTCCATTTTTTTTCTTTTTTATAAATAAACTCTAAAGTAACCTTCACTGTTTCTTCATAAAAAACTTCTACAATTTGATTAATGATTCATGATTATATGATCAAAAAATGAAGATTGTTATATAAAAAAAAAAAGAAATTGACTTATCAGTAAATTGAAAGACAGTGATAAGTCTAAATAGGCAAACTTCCAAACGCCTCTTCTGTAAAATTCCACTTTTTCGTACCGTGTCACTCTTCTTCCAAATAAACGATTTTTACACAAACAATAAGTATTGAATTGCCTTGGAGTTATGTGCTATCTCTGGCTGAGAGGTCTTTTTTGAACTGTTGACGTGAGATGTGCTGCCATTGATCTGTATTTAATTATTTAATTCAAAGTTTCGTCATCATCTGTCCTGATGATGCCTGAGTCGGCGAAACAGTGACTGGTTAGTTATATACTGCCAATTGAGAGACTAATTATTGATCATACCCTATCTATAACATGCCTATGTAGAAAATTTTAAATATTTTTTATCTGAGAAAAATAAAACAATTTTTAGTTTTAATTTTTTTTTTTAATATGATGCCATCGTATTCAATTAGCAACATTTAGATTAAGATTGTGGGCACGTCGAAAGAAAAAAATGAATCACCCCGTTCTCTTAATCCCAATTCCTAAGGTTCAAGACAGAATTTGATCACTGTCGAAAAAGGATATTTTTTTTTTACACCAGTTTTATCTTTTTATTTCTCCTCCACAAAAATACAGTTTTAAAAATGTCATAAAAATTTCCTCGAGCTGACTCTACCGTTTAAGATAAAAACAGCTCGACCCAACTGGATTCGAAACGAAACAACAAAACCCTTTTTCCTTTTCTACAGACTTTCAAAGTTTATTGGATTACGATTCTTATCTTGGGTTCGGTTTAACGAAAATATTGCTTATATTGAGTTAGGCGGTACTTTCTATATATATTAGGTTGTTACAAAATTCCTTGTGCATTAGTATAGCTTTGTTTCAGATTACATATTTTAAATATTATTGAATACTACTGTTCAAAGTAAAGTTCATTGTTTTCAACTACTTTCACCCATCTTTCTGCCAGTAATTGGATTTGATGCCGGTACCACTCCTTTGGTTTTGAGACAAAGAACTCTTCACAAAGATCCGGCATTTAAAAAAATGAGCCACTGATCTAAAGGAACCATATTCTGATGGTGCAATACGCAGGATGAGGCAAAACATTTACTCCTTGCAGTTTCGATAATTTTTCCTTGGTCAAACGAGAACGATGTGCAGTGGCATTGTCGTGTTGACCAAAGAGGGGTACTTCGCACTCCAAACTGCATAAACTCTGTCTAGCTGTTCATGGTAAAGATTTGAGTACCTACTACGGCCGATAACTCATGAGTAGTTGCATGTGGGTCCTAGTTCACACATTCAATAACAGCATCATCATCAACAACCGATGGGCGACCTGATCTAGGTTGTGGGGCGTATTTCAATCGATAAATGACTTTTTTCTATAGCACTTTTGGCGGCTGCCTTTGTGCTTAAACGCTTTTTCCAGTAATGTCTCAAAAGACTGCGAATCACGATTTTTTCTTCTGACATTGCACGTGCGTTTTAAAAATGTAAATGAGCCCATAAAGCCAACTCAAGTCATAAGAATTAAAGGCTTAGTCAAAGTAAACATTGACATAAATATTAGGAACAAAAGCATTCTTATAGGATAATTATGAGAGTTGGAATTAACGGTTGTGTTCTTGCACAAAGACTTTTGTAACAACCTAGTACTACAGTGATGCATTTCCTAATTTGAGTATTAAATGTTATGATCTTTTATTTTTTTAATTTTTTTTTTTATTTCTTAAACAGGAATCTTGAGAAAACGTTGTTTTTTCTATTCTTAATCTCTTCAGCTTTCGTAATCAAGGGAATTACGTTTAGTTAGCCAATTTATGAGACTAACAATTCATTTTGAGATTCTACGGAAATTTACCGATAGTCCATGAACTAGCATACATAAGACCCCGATTCATTCATATCAAGCTAAAAATAATTAGTCCAGTAATTGGTAGTAATTCATTATGACGCCGTTAGAGCCTCTGACAGCAGTCTAGTTAATTTGTCGTAAGAATGGTTTATATTAAAAGAACTTATATTTTCTTAGTGAATATCAGAGATTAGCTCTGTATTAATTGTGTATCATTAATATCATAGAACGGTATCTCTTGAAAATCACGGCTTGTCGGAATCAGATTTTTGCATCAACATTATAGGTTTGTGATTGTGTAAATTTATTTCTAGTATATATATATATATATATATATATATATATATATATATATATATAAAGCATTTATATGACCCCAAAGTTGACACTTTAAGGAGAGCTTATATTTTTTTTAAATTAAAGGAGTATTTTATTGAAAACAGCAGGAACAACGGAATATTAAATAAATATTAAAGTATTATCAAAAGTATCAAATACAAAAAATTATGTACAAAAATTACTTTTAATCAATAATAAGAACTATGGAAACAAAAAGGCAGTGCTACCAATGTTTCCATGTACAGGCAGTGGTTCTGGAAATTGTCATATTTTATCCAACGTTCCAAACACTAGTGGATTGTGAAGTTTTCAAGTAATTTGCCTCGTAGATATTTGAAAAATTTTGCCAACAGTGGAGAAAACCTAACTTCAACTTAATCGCCACTTATACACACCTGCTTTTTATAAACTGCTATCAAAAATTGCCTGTCTATGTTAGGAACAAGTTGTCAACATAGGAAAAACAGGTCGTCAAATTAAGTTTCCAGTCATTAGACATGAATCAAATCACTATGTACCAGTATGTATCACTGACAGCCATTATATGATGCTAACATTAGTGTCAAGAAGTGGAGCAAGCAAGTTTTTTGTGTTTCCAATGTTGAAACTATCATAATCTCAAAGATTTACTTATTGTAGCGTATTCAATACCTTTTACAGTCTTAAATTTAATATAAACAGTTTAACCCAAGCATTACTAAATAAAAATTAAGAAATATTTATTGATTTAATGTGAAATTTAATTTGTATAAATAAATGCGTGCTGAAAATATAGTGTGGTGAAACCACACGTTCATTTATTTAGATGCAACGTTTCGGCCTTTAAACAATCCTCAGGCATCTTTGAAAAGGTAGGTTGTATATATTGTTTATTGTATATATGGTTACATATAACAATTTTTAAATATATTTATACAGTTTTCTTAGTTTTAAATAAACTAATTAAGGACATTTTCAGATATGCCTTAGTATGGCTTAAAGGCCGAAACGCTGCATCTAAATAAATGAACGTGTGGTGAAATATTTTCAGCCTGCATTTATTTATTTAAGAAATACTCTTACTTTCTCATCAAATTCACTAAGGAAGAGAGAAATAGGTGCTTGGATTCGAGGATGTTTCATACTAACATGGCGACAGATGTTATTAACAGAGCTATCATAGTTGATTATATAACCTTATATAATTATTCAACTACTGGTCTTTCAATTGACGGCAGACTCTCAGAGAATGCTCTTCAATATAATTGTTATTTTCCAAATTTAAATGTGAACAATTAACTTAAGGAGCCGTCATTAACACTATTTATTTCATATATAAATGAAATAAGTGCTTTTTTAGTGTTTCTTTTTAAATTAAATTAAATTAAACTTTGCATTATTTTTTTTTCTATTTTAACGAGAAATGGCTCTTTTATTGTTCTAAGAATACCTTTAATTGTTTTCAATTAGTTCCATATAAAATCTAGGTAAAATTATTGTTTTATCCTTAGACAATTTAGTAATGTGTTCGATTGTCGCGTTCGTTTTTCGGTACACAAAATTTATTCTCTGAACTAACCTTAAACCCAACTACAACTAGTTCAGAGCTCTTTGTCATAATAATGATAAAATTAAATTTCTACAAAATGTATTTTAAAAGGTCGAATATTTGATTATATTATTGAGATTTAACTTAATTGCATAAAATATAAAAAATAAATAAAAATAAAAATAAATAAATAATCAGATGGAATGGAGAACCGCCCTACTAATAATTAATATTGTACGTTCACCAAATTATTTTTAATGATTTTAATTTTCAATTTACTTACAAAATTTTAAGCTATTTTATTCTATGGAATTTCTTGGCTAGAGATCATCGTTCAAGCATTAAAAGCATACCCTTTTCAGTTTTCTTTATATATTCAGGAATATTTTTGTCAATACTTAATTTTGTGTTCTTAATATTTCTGAAATATGTATACCTTTGTTTACTCAAAAAATTTTAAGTCCTTAAATACGCTTCAAAGTAAATAATTATAGGTAAATAATATATTAGAATATTAATAAAAAAAAAAAAAAAAAACGATAAAAGAAAACATTCAAGCAAATGATTGCTCTCCGAATGAGATAAATAATTTTAATTTAAACAATAAATAGTCAAAGATTGAATTGATTGTGGGTATAGCTCATTTCATTTTTTATCTATCTTGAAGTTCTTTCGCCGAACTTAGAACTTCTCTAACTCTAACTACTCGAACCCGTTTCATCAGCTTCCAAAGCACTTGATAAAACACATTCAATAAACCATTAAATTAAAACATTTGAATACGTACCCCTATTAAATTTCTATATGAGAATGAAATGTAAGCATTTGTTTTACCATTTGTATCGATATTGCGTCAAGTAATTTTGGGTGGGATAAAAAAATTTTAAATTTATTTTATTTTTTCTACCTATAAAAAGTGCAAGTAGGATTTCAATTGATATCACTACTAAATTCACTCACCTATCTACGCTTCGATTTATTCTTTACACCAATTTCAGGCTTGATAGGACTCATCAACGCTTGAGTAACTTAATTAATGTATTAAAGGTTGTTTAAGGTATGTTACTCTTATATAACATTTTAGGAGACGAAATTCTAGTGAATCAGGAAGTGATTTTATCAATGATTATTCTGACATAATTTATTTTAGCATTTCAATCAAAGTTATAGGTATTTTACAAATATTAAAAATAAATTATATTTCGAAAAAAATATTTATTATGTAATAAAAAAATATAAAAAAAAAACTAAAAATAATAAAATCAAAATAAGAAATTACTAATAAAGTGGATATATTTTTTATTTAGTATAAAGTTTGACAAAATTATAGTGATATATTTTTGGAAGGTAAACATTTTATTCATAATAAATATTAAAAATTGTAATAAAATTTATTATTGATAATAAGTAAATCACTTGACGTCTTTTCATCAAATTTTTCATTTTTTATTAATGCATGTCTGGTTACTCCAGGTTTTTATCTCGTATGGTTAATAATCCAGCGGGCATGGGATTGCATTGACTAATTACGCAATCGGAACGGAAATTTATTACAAATACTCAATCATTATATATTGGTATTCATAGAAAGAAACGACCAGCAAGCTTGGACACGCAACGAAAACTCAGATCTTAAAGAAATCATTTCAGCTGTTGGTGAGAGTTTGTATGTTATCATATCGTCTGATGCAACTCGCCCCTTGGGGGATTGAGCGAGTACCTAAGTAGTGGTTTGTGATATTTTATTTCTTATGTCTTAGCAGGTAATTTTTTTTTTTTTTTTTAATTCGTCTGTGAGCATTACTGATCTCCGATTGCGATATATTCCAGTCATTATCTCAAGCCTTTCCAGTGCTAATTTATTTTGAGTTTACTTGGACAATCAAAAATTTTTATTTACACAAAATAGTGACAAGGCCGATGTACTCTAATAGTCATGCATTAATTCGTAAGGAGTACACTTGCCTAATCTGACACATCCTGTCCAACTTAGTTTCAGGTCTCTAATGAAAGATGTATAGTGGTTTTTGAAAGCCATGCATTTTCGAAAACTCAATACGGTGGGGATACCATGGAGTTGAACCTCACCGGATAATGGTTGGAAAAAGTTTTTATGTAGGTTTGAACTGGAGCAATGCTGAATTGAAGACACCTTGCAGACAGACAGCTTCTCTTCAGGTATTCATTTCATCTGATCTCGGATTAGGATTCAGCCACCCCTGATATCCCAAGGATATTTCAAGCGAATCACCCTTTAATTTATAAATTTCTGTCATCGCCTTAAATTTCCTTAATCCAACCCAAATTCATTTTCGTCTACTCGAAAATACATAATAGGTTGAAGATCATAAGGATCCCGGACGTTTTTCGATAAAGTTTCAAAACGTACCTGACATCCCACGATTAATTTTCGAGAAGGCCAGGTAGTAAAAAAAAAACACAAGAAAACTCGATACGAACTTTCATTTTAGGCTTAAAAAATGTTTTTGTATTTAAAATAATTTTTTTCAAGAAGGATAGGCATTAGATTTGGTTAACAACGTCCTATGTATATATATTCAATTGTATTATCATCCCACGTAGTTAGTAATTTAGAGAGCTTGAATATACAATATATATATTATTGTTTTTTTTCAGCTTACTGTACAAAACTGTTATTTGCTTCATAGGTTAATGATAATTTTGGAAGATACTAATTAATTATTTAATTTTTTCAATTAAATTGTCTAGAGACGAAAATAAAAATTGTCTATTCTGGATAATTAGTAATATGTTTTTCTCGATTAATAGAAATCTTTCATGCTATAAATATTGGATACTAACATAAATTGCCGAAATTAGAAGTTTTTTGTTGTTTGAAATTCAAAATTTGTACAAATTTTATAAATAAAAATATCCATATATTCCAATAATATCCAAAAATATTCCAATGCTGATAATGCATATAATAAATTAAATAAAACACAAAATATTATGGTTGTTTAGCAAAATTATGTCGAAACTCTTAATTAACCCAAAAATTAATAGATACAAGCTTTGTCCGATTACTCGTTAAAAGTTTGTGACAGTATGTAAATGTTAACAGAATGGTTAAGTGATTGGGAACTTGTTATATCGCAGGGGCTGGCGCAAATATTAGGTAGCTGTTTCAGAAATATATTAGCGTAATTTTTATCCTAAATCGTTATAAATGTTTCTTTCGGCACTATTAAATTATTTATTCCTTCAAAGTTCAAATAAGTTAATTATAAGTTTTAAAAATTATATAGTAAGTCCAATTTCTAAAAATAAATTACTTCAGTATGGAATAGAAAAACCAAATAATCATTTTTTTGTTGTTTTAAATTTAAAATCAGTATTAATCTCCATTTAAATTATATAATTTTAGTGCAGTATGCCTGAACAAAGTTGTCTTTAGCAATTTAAAAGTTAATGATATCGTTAGTTTTGTATAATTAAAATAAATAATGGCATTAGTATCCTTTTATGGTTAGTTTATTAAAATGATTTAACATCAGTAAATAATCGAGATAAATTTTTATTCTAAAATTTATTTTAATTAGAGCTTCTTACTTAAAATCTGTGTTTTTCAACTTTCTTTTTGCTGTATTGAAAATTGCTCCTATATAAATATTCAAGTGTTCTGGATTATGTAGGGAAAAAATTTCTTTAAATTTTTTTTTTTTAACTTTGCGAAATTGGTAATCTTCATATAATTCGTCTTAATATTTAATTTTTTTATTTATTTTAGTGTAATAATTCATTAAAAAGTTTTGCTATGTTGAAATAACAATTATAAAAACGTTAATTTTCAGGAACAAAACATTAATGTGTAATAAAAAAATTATTTTTTTTTCTTTGAAAAATGAAAATAAAAGGTCACATTTATTTATTTAATTTAATTTTTAAATAAATGTTAATAATAAAATTTGACTCCTGTATTTTACTATCCAGCACAAGCTTTATATTTTGAAATATTCTGTAGATTCCATAACGAAGTAAAATCATTTCTTGGAATTTATCAAAAGAGGAATATGACAGAAAGAAAAAAAAAATATAACGCGATTTTCTTTTATACCAGCTCAAATTGAACCGGCATTGTATATCTTCATGGCGTTTTGTCTTATATAAAATCTGACAGTATATTATTCAAAAGAGACAATTCCCTTGGCCGGATTCCTTTTGAATAATTTATTCAAGATCTCCCATTATTTTTTGATGGATCAACATTTTTCACTGCTGAGTCGTGTTTCGCCGAAGCAATAACGCCGTGGATCCAGCGGTATTATTCTCTTTTATTTTACCTTCCCAAGTCCTTTTCCCCTGTTCCTTACTTACCTTTATCACTCCCATTCTTTCCTCGATATCTGAAATGAGGGATCGCAAAAAATTAAATGTCTCCTCATTTAGCAAAAGCCGGACTGCAAATTCTTCGGAATGTCCGTCGATAAGGATGCTGTCGTATAACCCACCCACCTTATTATGTAACTATTCGTTTGAATAAAAGAGTGGAAAGGGAATAATGGTGCAATTAATAATTTTGTTATTAAGAAATAAGTGATGTTTCTGTAAGCAGAATAAAAACAAGGGCACGAGAAAATAAAATTAAAGAAATAAAAATAGTAAAAAAAAATCTTAACAATTTTTTCTTGTAAATATGTTGTGAAATTATACATGTATGAATAATAGAAAAAAAATATAATGAGGGTTTATTCACCAAGTTTTTTTTTTTTGTTGATTATTAATAGAATATTAAAAAAAGAGCTTTAATAGTCTTCAATACTAGTAAATAAGTAACCAGCCAATGTTTCGCCACTACAGATTGAACTGCAGACCAGATACAGCACATCCCACATCAACAGCTTAAACATACTATAAGTTTAATAATATAGTAGCGACGCACTGTCTGTATTTGGTTAGCATTTTTTAGGCCGTTGATGAGAGATTTTTACTAACGTAAATATTTTATTTATTCAGGGCATTGAATTACAACAGTTAAATTGACAATAACGAATTAACATTTTTGTTCAGTTTATTCAAGAAAATCCGTTATCTTCAAACATTACGCACTTATTTTTACCTTTTTCATTCGATCTATTATCTGAAATGTTTTATTACATTAATTATTGATAAAATTTTATATTCCGCCCATAAAAATGTTTTTAAAATTCTAATAATTTACATATCACTGTGAGGAGTTTCATTTTAAAGTTTTATTCAATTTAGTTCATTGCGTATTTAAATCAAACGCAAATACGCAAAGTCGCCGATGGCATCCCGTCCGATAAGGGAATGACGTATAAATTTTAATGGTTTTATGTCTGGTTTATCTATGAGGAATATTTCGATATAAAATCGGAATTTATAGGAGACGGGATGAGCTGAGAACTACAAAGTACCGCTATGATCCATAAATGGTATGAAGTTCTTGATCTCCTCGCAGACCCGGACTTAATAGGAGTTCCTTGAATCTAAGTGTACCTTGTCATGCGATTCTACTTAAAATTTTAGAAATCTCTGTGGAACATAGAGCCATCTATACATGGATGAGCCATTTATGAATTATAATTACGTCTATTAACAAAAAAACTAAAAAACTTCATTTCTGGATAAAGTCCTTTGAAAGTAACATAGAGGTACAAAATAACAAAAACAATTTCTTGCCAATCTAATGCCTATGGTTAGATAAAATAAATAAAAATCCTTTAGTATATACAGAATCATTAAAAATTATTTTTAAAAATGAAATTAAAATAAATTATTTAGTTAAAAAAATGTATTCAACACTGAAAAAAAAAAGCATCCATTAATTGAAAACCTAGTCATTGAAAACATTTTTTTGCATACGCTATTAATGAGTATAAAAATGAAATAAAAAAAAAAGAAGAAGAAGAAATACTTATTATCAATGTATTAAAGTGAATAATGTGTGTTTGTGTATGTGTGTGTGTGTGTGTATAAAAAATAAAACATAAATAAAGAACATATTCTAATTAATTTAAATATCGTTGTAAATAATTTAACAAATACATTTATTATATAATTTAGAGATACGGGATCAGAGTTTATAATTTGTTCTAGTTATAATGAAAATAAAACCCAAAAAGAAATATCAGCATAAGGAATATTTATAATTATTTCATATTGGCGTACCTACCAAAAGCAGTAAAAATATTTAAATAATTAATTTAAAAACATATATTAGAATTTTATCGGTATAAAAAAATAAATAAAATAAGACTTTCCTTTGTGAAACCAACTACAACTATAGGGAAACAGTTTTGTGCTTTTCTTACATTTTCAGATGCATTTATCAATTGCTTGAGGATTCGATTGTACTTTAGCAGTCAGGTTGCACGTAACAAACATGTTGCATGTTAGTCGATTTAAATGATCATAAAATAATTAATTTATCAGGAAAAATGTCTTCTACAATTCCAGAAAAAAAAATCTATATGATATATAACAATTTAATATATTGTGGAAGATTTATTACATAATGTTCTTTAAGTTATTGTCCTTTAGTAAAATCAAAATCACAGAGAGAGAGGGGGATAGTATAAATAAAGAAATAGAGATTAGATAGCCTACAATACAGAGGCTATGTGATGGTGAAAATTAAAATGCTTTATAAGTATTCCTTTGGAAATTTTAAATTTTTGACTGGAAGTAGTACTACAAAATATTTGTGTATGGATTGTTTAAAAATGAAAATACGCGCAAAAAGTTATAAATGTGAAATTTAGGAAAATAAGGTAGGACTATTTAGAAAAAAATATAAAATATTGATTGTTATTGATACAGATTGTGCAATATTTTTTATTGTATATTTGCTGTTAACAATTGGATATGAACCCTGAAGATGTGGTAAGTGCCCACGAAACGTTGGACTTCATGTAAAAAGGTTCATGAAGTTATAAGGAAGAATTTAGCTCACTATTACCTTATAATGTATTTATGGAAATTCGATACATATATGTTCAACTATACCATATATACTTAGTTTGCCGCAAGGGGACAAAACGCATGGACCAATCCCATCAATTTCATTCTTATTAGTAAACTTCCCAAAGACCTTCGGGATCCCTCTTGTATTAATGTTCCTTGTATTCAGGAACAAATTGTTGTTGAACCAAGTTGGCTGAGGATTTGCCATTTATCAATCAGGCAAGCCGACAGGATAAGCTCCAATGAAAAATCTCCCAAGTTGTCCCTTTTGGAAATAAATACGATACGAGTAGTTACTTCTTCGTTAGAGGTCTTCGATCTGTGGAACACATGACAGTTTTCTGGGCAAGCACATGGCACATAAAACTGCTTTGGCGCTAAAAAAAAGTGCTTAATTCACGTGAAACTTTAAATTTATAATTCGTTTACAAATTGCTTATGCTTCACATCCCTAATAAAAATATTTTATAGACACATTGTTTTCTGAAATTTATTAATAACAAATTTGTATGAATGCATCGTATCCATATAACAACCAAAGGCATTATATGCGATATAGTTATAATATACGAAATTGCAATTTAAGATTAACATCTAGATCAGAAGTAAATAATAGTTTTTAATGCACCAGCTTCAACTTTGCTAACACTAATTATTCTTTTTAAGACATGAATTTATATTGTTTGCTTATTATGTTATTGAAAATATTGTAAATATTATTTGATCTTTATTTTATTATATCTTATGGCCAGACACTGTTTTTGTTTTATTTGTTCGATTGGTTTATTCTTAAAGGACCTAGTCCCAGAATAAAATTATTCTTCTATTCTATTCTATTCTAATATAATATAAAAGCAATTAATATATATAAATACGCATTTTCGATAATAAAATTAAATGTAAATATACTTATAAAAAACACTTAATCCTGAAATAAAGGCTGCATACTATAATAAAGTTTGATTGAAGATAATTCACTGGTGCTGGAGAACGGTTCGTACTTCGAAAGAGGGGGTAACTGCAGAATGACATTTCTATTAACATTTTTTTTTTTTTTTGGACCTATAGGCCTAAAAACCTAGGTGATGCTTGAACATTTTTTTTTTCTGACCGATAATAATACTTTCTCTGCCAGGCGTGTTTGGTGATGCAACAGGAATATGAATACTAGCGATTATATAAAAAAAAAATCTCGGATATTTTAGTTAGCAATTGGCTTAGTGAGGCTCTAATTCTTTTTTTTTTAATTTATCTTTAAAATATGCCACATTTATTATATATGGACAATCAGCGATGTTTCTGAATGTTCACAATGCCATTTAAAAAGAAATAAACCGTTTAAGCTTTCGTAAACAATTTCATCACGGTGTGTAACAATGGAATGATTTATCTAATTAGGGATTGATAAATTATTTGCCACTTCTATAAATTTATTTTATTGAAAACTTGTTTCGAATGTTATATCAATCAATCATCTTGGGACAAGCACTAAATTTCCACTCCATAGGTTTAATTTCTTTGCTTTAGGCAACAAATTTTTGAATTTTTGTGTGTTTAGAACTGAGGATGAATGTATGACATTCGAAACTAGTTTTCAATAAAACAAAATTATAGAAGTGGCAAATAATTTATCAATCCCTAATTATATTGATCCTTCTATACCATCATGCGGATGTCAACGGATGATTTATCATTACCATTTTTTGGCTCTGCTTGTCTACATGTTTTACTAAAACAATTAGTCAAAAATTTATTTAACAACTTGACCTTTAGTTTTACACAAAAACATCATTTTCATTTAAAAATAAACCTAAAAAAAAAAAAAAAAAAATCATATTGCGAATGCAATTTTTCGAAGAGCAAAGCTCTTTATAAAAATATTAAATTCGTATTACTACTTATATCGCTCCTTTTGCAAGGAGAGTTTCCCAACTAAAACTGGAGTTTCAGGGAAAACGACTTTAAAGTTTTCAAGATCTCATTGTAAAGGGAGGACGAGATTTGAAAGCTTGATTTTTAATCATTTTAAAAGCATCATGGCTCAGTATATAGATTTAAAGATTTAACTAAAGATAAAACTCTTTTTCTGGTCATAATAAATTCTTTTTGAGTCAGGAAATTTTTGTGAATAGCGCTCTCTTTCGATCAGTTGTGAAGTTAAAGATATGAGGTTATAGAATTTTAAAAAATACTTCATAAGTATATATGGCTTTTGCAGATGACTTAAAAATGGGATGTTTTGTGTTCGGACTTCTTACAAAGGGCCGATATATTACCATGCAATCTATATGCAATTAAAACGGGCAATAATTTCCTAAATCTTTTCAAGTGTTTTACATGTTACAGAAGATACGGAACATTTTGCCAAGTTTGTTCAATTGGCAACAATCAATGTGGGACGGGTTCGATTCAGTATTTTTTCAACTTTGCCACCACAAATGAATTGATAACACTGGGAAACAAAACGATACTTTTTTTTTTTTTTTTTTTTTTTGCGGCATTCGTATTGGATGGTAATTTAGATAATTTGGAATTTAGATACCCTAGAATGGTATCGTTGGGTAGGATTTAGAAAAAGAATAACTCCTCATGGAATTTAAACTCCTCCCTTCTCTATCCCTAAATTGTGAGAGGGATGATCGACCAGCAATGTGTGCGCTAGTGATTTTAGAGCTTTAGCATTGTCAAGGACAACAGTATCGGTTAAGTTTCAAACTTTATAGAGTAATATTTACTCATCGTTATCATTACGATGAACTTGGTAGGAGTGACTTTGACTCAACGTTACCAATAAGTGTTTTGAGCTGTTTAGTAAATCCTCCTCATTGGTACCCATTATATGCAATCAAAATGGAGTAAACATTCCTTCTTTTGTACATGAGGATCAACCTTCATTATTGTTGATTTCAATGGATTACAACGTTAACCTGTTCAAGATCATGAAGTCACTGATATACATTGATCCTCAACAGGTTCTAGAAGCCATGATGATGAGCCTGCAAATGCTATTTTCAGAGGATGATAATGGAACAGATTCTTTGGAAGTAGAAGTAGAGGAAAGCTACAACAGTGGCGATGAAGAATATATTCCGACAACGGAATAAATTCTTCTTCAAATAAGATAATACAAATCCTAGGGTCCTAGTAAGGAGGGACGTACGCAGATTTTTTTTTCGGGGGAGGGGGATTTAATAAGAAGAAGGCATATAATCACCTAAATGTCTATAACCTCCAAATCTGGTGTAAGTTTTAATGATAAGAATGAAAATTGGATCAAAAACTATTTTTAAAATTACCAAAGATATTACTCTAAATACAAATCTTATGTAGGTGGGTATGAAAATTATATTTTTTCGTACATTTCGAGGGAGGGGAGGTATCCTCCGATCTCCCTCCCCCTTTTGTATGCCACTGCTAGTAAAAGAAAGAAAAAGACTAGATATTAGGCCGGAAATAAGAAAAATAAGATAAATATGGAAATTCATTTACTTCATCGAAAATATAATTATTTCAACTGGAAAAAAAGTGTACCTTCCCATAAAACCAGCCCTCACTGCTAAAAATGTATTTGATCCAACCAATAAATTTCTTTCTTCTATTTTTGAGCAATGATATTCTTTCTGACATACCTCACAAATAATGAAATGGGCCGCACTCGTTCTGGACATAAATTTAGCTGATATATATATATATATATATATATATATATATATATATATATATATATATATATATATCTTTATTTGCTTTCAAAATTATTTGTTTATTTATTATTTGCTTATTCAAAATACTAATTTTTATTTGTGCAAAATGTTCTTAATTTTTCTTATGTGCTAAATTGATATGAAATTTATTTTTTGTAAAAAACTTTTGTTAGATGCAATATAAATTGTTTTTCTAATATAAATCTACATATTTATTTATGAAAACCATTGTTTGCTTTTTTATTAGATGCTTTGTTAAAGTTACTTTGTTAAAAATTTACATTTTTTTTTTGTTGCCTTTATTTCAAAAAGTGGAGTCAATTCGGCAAATCTGATATTTTTCTCAGTTTTAGAAGACTGGAATAATCCAGATACGACTCTGAAACCCTGCGCCGCAAAATCAGTGTTGCCTTGTGTAATCGAAGTAGGGGCCTAAAATAAATGTGTCGGCTGACCAACCAAGAGTTCTTATGTTGCTATGATAGTTTGTTTGTTAGTTAGTTAGTTTGTTAGTTGCTAATGATAGTTTGTTATTATTAGAGCCCGGATTCTCGTGCAATTGCGCTTTTTTTTCGGTTGCTTGAAATCGATCAGCTATTTACACGAATTAAGGCATCTGGATTAACATATGCAAGATTAAACCAAAATTACATAGGACAGATTCACGAAATAATACGTTACTGTTTATAACACATAAATATAATTCAATTTTCTGGAAATGAAAACAGAAAATTGAAGTTAGTTTTGCTCTTATTAGATTCCATTCACTTCCTTTTATGTTCTACAGTGCTACACTCAGTCTTTGTTGGCAAAATAATTATGTACGCAGTTTTTCCCTCAAAAATATGTTCAATAATTTATTGAAAATAAATTAATTAGTGGATATGATAACAAACAACATCCCGCATAAATTTTTTCGAGTGAAGGGAATTAAAAATCCGTACAACCCAATTGAAAACAAAGTTCGGAAATTGGTCGAGCAAAAAAATTATCCATGCTGTAACAGTTGTGATATTAACTAGTTAGTTTGAAATATTAGTGTGATATTAGTAGTCAGAATTGAAAGACGATCCACCAAAATTGATCTTTTATCCAAAGAGTTAGGTTCTACCGACAAATATGGATGGTTCAACTTTTTCGACAAGGATTGAGTTATCGATGTATCGGTAGAAATTTGGGATTGTCTCACATGACCATGCGATACGTTAAAAAAAAAAATTATCAGTTGGCAATAAAAAAAAAAAAAAAATTAGGCAGAAAATGCTTTGCCATAGTGCGTGAATCACGTATGATCTTGCGAAAAGTAGCAAAAAATTACCGTAATAAGAGCTCGTGAGGTTTTCACATTTTACATAACAATGCTCCAACCTACCTAATTTATTAAGGAAAAGTACTGGCAGAACTTTATTTTTCGTTGCACATTTTTGCACTTTTTGGCATTTTTATTGTACGTTTTGCAATATTTTCAGCAAAAAATCCGGGTTCTAGTTATTATTATTTCCAAGGATATCATTATTATTTAAAAGGAAAGGAATTGATGGATTTTAAAAATCTAAATATATTAAAATTAATATTTAAAGAGATTTTCTTTACTTTTTGTTTTATCGTTTATGAAATTATTATTATGAAATTATAAACCAAATTTATGACTTTCTAGCTCCGCCCTAAACTTGGCGGATGTTTTGAATAATATAACTGAATCATGTGTAGACACATTGCCAAGTTTAGGTTTAAGTATTATAGATAGAGATGGGCTACTTCTGTATCTGTAGTTTGATCTATCTTTTGTGATACAAAACAGAAAAAGCCAAATTTGGAGATGGAATAGTTCTGCTCGACGATATACATATATATGTATATAAATACTCATACAGTGGAGCGTCGATTATCCGAACGTCAGTTATCCGAACGTTCGATTATCGGAACTTTTTTTTTTTTTTTGTGTGTGTAATTTTAATTAATTTCATCATGACATTTTATATGCCACAGCATTAATTTTGATAAAACTTTGATTAGATACACTTTGATTATTTTTTTCAAACACGTAAACACATATTTTTGTCCATATCATTATGTACATGTGATTAAGTTAAACAATTTATGACATTATATTATGACACTGGTTTTTTTCTCTATGCACATACATACTATATTTATATAAATAAACAAACATGTTTTTTTTTTTACAAAGTTGTTGTTTTAGATCTTCCTTTTCCTTATTATATTTAAAAAAAATAAATAAATTAAAAATAAATTAATTTATATATATCAAAAGTACGGAAAATCGAAATTCACGTACTCGCACACTATATATATATATATATATATATATATATATATATATATATATATATATATATATATATATATATAGTGTGTGTGTGTGTGTGCGAGTACGTGAATTTCGATTATCCGAACTTTTGATTATCCGAACCACCACTGACAACATTAGTTCGGATAATCGATGCTCTACTGTATATATTTTAAATAACTTAAGTTGGTTGTAGCCTCGATTTAATGTGTTGTGACAATTTGCATATATCTTCACTTTAAACTCAGAGAACTTTAGGACTTAAAAATTGGATACCGAAAATGTCGACTGATTTTGGCATTATTATGATTCAAGCCTTCAATCGTTGGAACGATTGCTTTCCGTGTAGTGAACCATTTTAACGTTACGGCAGTCACTTTTTTTTTTTTCTGACATATTCCCTTAGAACGAGGTCACGGACCGGATTATATCCGATGATTCGCATATCCTAGGAATAAATTTCGTGTGGAAGGGCCAGCCGCTCCTGATGACAGTGCTCCTTCTCGGATGGCACAGACTCGGCTACCTGCCTCTGGCTACGCTCCCGTTCATTTGACCATATTTCGAATTTTATGGAGAGCGGAGAAACCGGGAAGATGGAAGGACCTGAGCTTAGGGCCTATCTGTTGGTGTTAGCTGTAATTCCAGAGGAACCGGTTCTCGGGATCGGAGCTCCATCTATCAGGCATCCTCCGGGCCTCATAGCCGCTATAAGTCACCCCATCTCGCTTCCTCGACATCTGTACTCCGGCTTTGGTTACATACTACATCCTCCCAAGGCTCTTTTATTTTCCTATCTCGGATATCTGCAAATGTAGGAGGGGTGGCGAAAATGTTGGGCTGCTACGCTAAGTACACCGATTACTCACTTTAATGGGTGTTAATAGGATAGAGGTACCGGCTATAATTCCAGAGATTGCTAATATTCGAAATCCTCAATTAGTAGAAGGAATAGTAAGTGATAGTATGGCATACGTATTGATGCAATTTTAATTTTTATTTAAAAATCAAACAGTTGATTTTTTTTAAAATTAAAAATATACGAATGGCAATGATGTCGAAGCACGCGATCTTCAGTAAATATGTCCGTAAAGTAATAGGAAAAAGAAGATACTGCGTAAGAAATTAGAAAAATTAGGGAATTATAAGTGCCTCTATTCAATATTACACTGGAACATCGGAAAATGAAATACAGTAAAACCTAACTTATCCGGATTTACCGTATCGGAAACGACGATTATCCGGAACTTTTTTTTTTTTTTTTTTTTACAATAAACTGATAGATAATTCAAATGCAGAGGTTCCCAAACTTTTTTCCTGGAATTTACGTACCTACCCCTTCAGTTGCGGGTAGACCCACTTTTCTAATATTGTTTTAATTCATCAATTTTGAATGTGTTTTTCGAAGCTGACACAAAGCTACTCACTTTGATAGGGTTTACTGTAGAGTGAACAATTTTAAAATAAAAAATATAATAAGTTTATAATTTTAAATTTTTCATTTTTACATGGTATAAATATACAAAAAAAAAAAAACAGTGATTTTATTCGGAGGGATGAGCCGGATGCTTTGATAGAAAAATTTTAATATTTGGCTTCAATTTACTCAAGTATAATCTTAAATATCTATGGCGAGTGATTAAATTTATCTGTTTCTATTTTTGTAAGAAGATTGGCTACCGTGATTCATATCTACAAGGTATGAAATTAGAAAAAAATATCAAAAACAGCGTGACTTGATCCGGATAAACGGGGTTCCATTGTATTTTAGACATACTTGTCTCATGGTTAGTGGGAGAGAACCAAGGAAAATAATGGAAGGTAGAGAGCCACCACTCGCCCGTTCAAAGTTATAGAAAATCAAATTCTAAAGCGATGTTATATCGGTAAGAATATCGATTCGACGCTTAGGTAAGGCGCTAATCACAAAACACCGCAATAAATCACATTTTTTCTGATAAAGTTTCATATTCCTCCAAAAGAAAACCTTTCGTCAAAAATACCTCCACAACCTTGTAGCTAACTAAGTTAGCTATAAAATGAACTCATGCACAGAGCCCTGCGTTAAGTATTAACTGAGATAATCATGTTTTGCGGTAAAGGTCGGGGTTGAATTCTCAAGTGTGGTGTATTTGATTACCGTTTCTTTCTCCCAAAATGGCCTGTTATTACCGCTCGTTGCACCAATCTTAAAAAAGCACGACGATTGTATCGAGGATTAACAGAAGGTGATCAATCAATGTGTTTTGTGGGTTTCTTTGCTTTTCGGTGCTATTGACGCGAATAAATTTGTAAGGACTAGAACTGTATTATTTTTAATGTGCTGTAAGAAACAGTCATCAAACACACAGCACACTTGAGAATTCTACAGCAAAATGACAATTTGGGCTTATGTTTAAACAGAATTATTTCAGTTAATACTTACTTAACGTAGGGCTCTGTACATGAGTTAATGCAGTTTGCTACAACATTCACTATGGAGGTATTTTTTATAATAGGCTTTCTTTTGGAGGAAAATGAAAATTTGTCTGAATAAATCTGATTTATCGCGGGTTTTTTTTTTCATTAGTGCCTAACTTAAGCGTTAGAATGATATTTTCCCTGATATAACATCCGTCATAAAATATTACCCTTTCCATTGAAAATTCCAGAGTTATTTGCGCTGGAGAGGTACTAGAGAAAGTACACCACAGGGCAGCAGCCAAAATGGTGATCTCCTTGGTTATAAGGTATAAATTGTTTTTTTTGTACATGATTTAATTTTTTAAAATTTTATTTTATAGAATTATTAATGTAAAATAAAGTGAATACAAAGCATACCTATCAGTATCCCAAATCATTCTGTTAAATATACAGAATGCTGGGTTTTGTTTAAAAAAAACTGTTTGGTATCACTGAGACGCCCTGGAGAAAAAAACATACTGATTTTCATACTGAAAGTCCCATGAGACGTGGGGGTTGATAATTAGGGGATAAAGGTAGTGGGTTGGATGGGAACCCTACTACTGCAGTGGAGACAACCGGGGCTCACTAGTTCTCTTCCAGTCCAGTTAGTTAGTTCTCCTCAGTCTAGTCTAAGGCTGTTTTTATGTTTTTGCCACCTCTTTGCCCGTTCTGTTGGGTTGTGAAACCTATGACGACACAGTTGTGTCCCACCATGTTTCCCCCCTAAATTCCGAAAATTGTATCTATATCCAGTATAAACAAACTGAATAGAAAAAAAAATAGAAGAGCAGTCTAATATTAAAAAAAAAAAAAAATAGAACAAAGAAAAATATATAATGAATAATACAACCATAAATCAAAATAATTTTAGGTTAAAAAAAAGGAAGAAAGATTGAATTAAAAAGAATATGTAAAAAAAAAACGGCAGTAACATAATTTACACTGTTTAGAATTTAGAGCTCTTAAACAATTTTAGCACATTAAAGAAATATTTTTTTATAACTTCTAAATTATCCATATTTACTTATTAATAGGAGGCAAAAAAATATGAAATCAGATTTTATGTGTTTTTATTAAGAAATATAACATTTTCTAGTTAGAATGATGTATAACATGTGTACTTATATGAGTATTTCGTTATTAAAACAATAATATACGTACCTCTGCACTTTTCCAGATAACTTAAGAATGCAGCAGGGATATTATTATATAATAATAGAACAGTAGACATACTTTTACATGATAAAAGTATTCCAGAAGCTATATTCAATACTATAAACCAATTTACTAAGATCTTTCTGACCCGAATCCACTAAAAAATAAAGTCCAATCTGTGAGTTGTAAACCTATTTTTTTAGTTTTGGGGGTTTTTCCGAAAGTTTATATTTTTGGCAAATAAGCAACATTTTTTCTGAAAGTAATCGTCTGAATTCTTTCTATATAGCCATATTAACATATATGCTGAGTTTTTTTTTATTAAAAAATAATAATATTTACATAATTTAAAAAAATTAAATACGTTAAATATTTTAAGCTTTAAACACAACTCAGTATTTTTTTTTTTTTTTTACAATATATCTTTTAGATTTAGGAACTAAAAAAAAAACTCAGGATATGCACCAAGAATCAATCTTACTAAAAATACAAATTTGAAAGTGATTGATCTAACGAATTTTGAGAAAATGTTCCTTATGCAAACATTAGTTGTATAGGGATTTCGCCTCACCTACATAAAGATTTGACATGCCGGATTCCTTCCCTGTCGTGTTTCAGTTTTCATCAGTTTGTTTTTTCTTTTAATTTTAGAAACAGAGAAAAGATGTATTGCCCCCCGGAGAAAGATATACGATTTTTTTCATATTTAAATTTATATTAATTAAAACTATTTTTTTTTTTAGGCTAGTTTGAACCGATCATAAATAATTGGGCAATTTTACAGTTTGTTTATCACCCTTCACATTTTTGGGATTAAATAATTTTCAAGCGTAAACAGCTCATACATAAATGCAAAATGTTTTGGTTTCCTTTTGTTACTTATCACCTTGGCAGTGATGAATCATCCCATTGTTAGGTACACGTGAAAGGTGATGAAATTGTTTACAAACAGTTTGACGTTTTATTTCTTTTAAAATGGCATTGGGAACACAGCACTATTGCTTATTGGCTATTAATGAGGCTGGTTGTAATAATAATCACGATTAAAAAAAAAAATAAAACATTTCTTTTAAATGCGTACTGAATATTATTAAAAAAAAAAAAAAAAAAAACCTATCTCCTTGGAACGTAATAAATATAAAAAAATTGAAGGATTAAGAGATAATTAATTATTTCAAATGACAAATGGAGGAAGATTTAATTATAGAATGAAAGTTCTGAAGATGGGGATGGGGTTGGTGTTTTTTCCCGAAACGCTAACAGGGGAGAATATGTAAAAAAAAAAAAAAAAAAAAAAAAAAATCGAAAAAGAAATTAGAAATTTTAAATTGCCATTTATTTAAAAAAAAACTGTTGGAAGCAATATTTTGTCATTTTAATATTGAGAAATTAATAATAAAACTTAATGTAAAACCCACCCTCATTTTTTTTATTGTTATGTTTTCCAAAACTGGGTTTTGGCTAAACACTGATGAATTCTCTTACTGAATGAAACAGGCCCTGTTTTTCTGACTGAAGAAAATTAAGAAATGTTTATAAGCTTAAGTAAAAGCTGTTTATATATAACTTATAATTGTATACTTGTAAATGTATTCAATTTTATTTGAGGATTCAGGCAATTTTGGAACGAAAGTTCGATAATTTATTTTTGTTATTAAAAATTTGTAAATAATAAAATTAAAAAAAAAAAAACTTGATCTACCTAATCATGGTTTAAAAAAAAGATTTAATCAGTTTTAAAGCCATACTCCACTATTGAAAAAATTATAAATAATCGAAATCCGCAAATAACAAATAGTAACAGTGGTTTTGTAGCGCAAGGTTTCAGAGTCGAATCTGGATGTTGACAATCTTCTAGATACCACAAAAATATCAGATTTGCCGATTTTACTCTAGTTTGTGAAATAAAGGCTATACATACTATTTTAGAAAAACGAACGTTTTCATTGTTGTTTTTTTGTCTTTTAAAGGGAAGAGTGTTCCCCAGTGTAATAGGAGTCAGTTTATACCTATGTTACGTTTTAGTGAAGAGAATTTTTTTTTTTTTTTAAGTACAGCACATCTTCGCAATAATTCAAATATTTACCATCTTGCGAAGGTTCCATAACCCATTTTTTAAATAATTAATCACAAGATATTAAGAACGAGAACGGCTACCGTTGCTGAAAGAGAGTGGGCCTCAGAACCATTATTTAAGATTTATAGCTCCTATTTGTACATTAATTTCGTAACTCAATTACATACTGTAAAGTTATTGATGAATTATAATAATTCACAATAATATATTTTCTTATGATTTGTAATTGATAGTCATTTAATAAGCGTGGCGAAATTGAGGTTATCACCAAGTTGTTGAGAAACATCTCGTACTGGAATATTTAGTACAATGCTAAATACATTAATACTTACATATACATATGTATGGATATTAAGATAATATGTATTATATAATAGTCATGTTCTTTACGGAATATTCAGAGAAAGCCTTTTTTGAGCTTTATTCTGAGCCAGGGTTGTCCAACCTTTTAGATCCCCTGCGCCGCACTGAAAAAAAGAAGAGTTGTTTTGTGTCACATTTAAAATACACTGACCAAAACTGATGAAAGAAAACAAAAAGAAAGAATATTTTGGTAAAAATACCACATTATTGGTTATTATTAAAGGAGTGTATATATTAATTAGGATCAACTTTATTTTTTTATCCTGATCATCGCTTCTTTCTCTCCATTAAAACAATTAATAAATTGAATTTAAAAAAAATTAAATATAAATTCATAGAAGATATATAAATATATAGATAAATGATAGATAAATTATGTACATCGTTGGGAATGGTTATTAGTTAAATGAAAAATTTGTTTTCGTTTATGTTTAGCTAGAAATAGGCGTATCATATATATATATATATATATATATATATATATATATATATATATATATAGCCTTAAAGAATTAATTTTCATGTCTTGAATATGACTTGATATTATCATTCATTAGGTAGGAGGGAAATTAACATCGGCTCACCTTGTGAGAAATCGATCGCCGAAATTGTCAAATGAAATTATATAATTGCCAATTGTAATAACATTTTTTTTTTTTTTAATTTAAACAACTAAGTGCGTTTATCTATTTTCGTTCTACCATTTTTTAAACCTGATGAAAAAATCAAAACTTTTTTACATGGTGCAATGGTTAAATCACTGAAAAGGTCAAAATATAGTTTTAAATTGGTTCAAACTATACCGTTTGCCATCGGCTATTTACTGAGATACCCTGCCAATCCCTCCTTACACAGGATAAGAGAACACAATCACGTAATTCTACATATCATCCTTCCCTCATTCCCTTATAAATATGTATTGCAAATTAAAAATGGTTGGCCCCTCAAAGAAAGAATATATACAAGCATTAAAAAATATAAAAAAAAAAAAAAAAAAAATGTATGCCATGATCCCGACCTGTCCCAAATTCACACTGTTACAGGGCCGGGACTAGGTAAAGGTTGGCAAAGGGGGCACTTGCCCAGGACGGCAGAATTTAGAAGCCGGCAAATTTCGAGCGAAATTTTATTTTTAGGCTGAGTAAAAACTTTTTTTTTCTGCTTTTTGATTGTATTACCTTAATTCAGTCAATGTTTTCGCTAGGAGATAATGTTAGTTATTTGGAAATATACTTCCTACAATAATGTTATAAAACTATTGACTTTTATTGGAGGAGGGGACGCAATCAAAGGAGTGGCAAAATTGAGCTCCCACTGGTTAAATTGAGCTGGTTAAAATCCTTGTGCTTGCCCTACCCTGTTAGTGCTCTCCTCCCCACCCAAAAAAAAAAAAAAAAAAAAAAAATACCTCCCCTGGTTTCTGAAAAACCTGGTAAATTAAAGAAATTTATAAATTACAAAAAATTGAATAATTTCTTTTCCTTTTGGCTTCACTGACAATTTAGATTTTTAAAACTTTGTTTGACTGTGAAGCTTCGCTCAAAAATTATTAAAACTGCAACTAAAAAATTTAGTCTTGTTTAAAATTTCCTTTCGCTTTTGAAACTTGAAATACTCTAGGCGTTCGGAATGAAGGCCAATCAATCTGTAATCAGAAAGAAATTCAAAATACTAAATCGGTATATTATTCCACAATGATAAAATCTTAACATTTTATTCTTTTTTAAAATTATCATGACCATAAAACCATTCGAACCAAAACAGTATTATGTTATCACACCATTCGGGCTTCCGCCTCTGCAGTCATTCACAGACCGAAACTCGCTCGCTTTTTCATCGAGAGTTCTAGATGTAATGTGCATTAGCAGTTAAAATTAGAGATGAGTGGCCTTGTAATATAATGGACTCGGGATGTTGTAATAAATAATTAATTGAAGGAACAAATAATTACATAAGATATATAGTGTCGTCGATTTTTTAATGTTCTATTCTGGTCAGTAATGTTTTCGTAAGCAAAAACTATTGTAAGAACCTGGGAGAGTAATTTGTTAAAAAATCTTTTAAGGTTTTCTTTATTTTATTTGACAAAAATGATAAATTTCACAACATTTATTTTAAAACAGAAATGCAGAAAATAGGACAACACTATGTTGATATGATAAATAACATTAATATTTAATAATTAAAAAGTTTAATCAAAGCATAGAATAGTAAAGAATAGTTAGAATCTAGAAGAATTAACAATAATAACAAATAAACTAAGTGCGTTAGTGCAATATCAGACCTAACAGTTTTTAGATATTAGAGAGACAGTATATGGAAATGAGTAAGTTTAATTTTTGGTATTTTTAAATTGTGTATCTGCATAATTTTGTTTTGAACTAAAATAATTAATAATAATATTTTTGGTATTAAATTTACAGACATTTTTTAATATTTGACACATGAAAGGAAAAAAAAATGACAAATAGTACATTCTTACTAGGATAAGAAAAATAGTAATAAATAAATAAGATTTATTGAATATTTATGATTGGTTATTTCTTTTTTATATTTTTGTTGTAGAATTTTGATGTCTTTAATTTTTGAATAAAACAAAAAATTTGTAAGGTATTAAGTTTGTGATAAAATAAAACAACACTTATGTAGTATAGAGTAATCAAAGTGTTTTGATAAGAAATGTAGCTAATTATTTGAAATGTAATTGTTGGTATACGAAATAATAACTTTTCCTTGAATAGTGAATCACTGTTATAACTTTTAATTTTTTTTTATTTTAATGAAATAGTGCTAAATTTATTGTTATTTAATGAAATTATTTTTATTCAAGGATCAAAGAGGTTTTGTCTCCGACTTAATGTGTTGGAACAAATAATTTTGCAATAATTTTCTATGATACGGTAACATATATGAGAAGGTTCGATGATAACATAAATTCATTAATTTCTTAATGTGTGCCGAAGTTTTGGCCTTATCTAGAGCTAAAGAAATAGTAACAGGTTCTAACAGCTAGTGGTTAAACCACACCACTGAGTTAAATGCTGATATTTACGGCATATGGCCGAAACGTTCGCAAACATTAAAACAGTAATAAATTTGCCGTTTTATTTTTGGTTTGCACTCCCACCACCTGCTTGATCAATACATTTTAAATAATTATTTATTAAAAGTATGAGCAATTATGACTTTCGAATATCACTCTGTATAAACTTCAAAATGCCAAAGTTTCGGGGATGCGCACTCTTCATCAGCATACTTTTAAACAATGAAATTTAAACAATGAACTATAGCAACACTACATTACAATATAATTATATTATTTAAAAAAACAACATAAATTCTAATAATATCTAAACTAAAAAAATAAAATTAGAATATTCAGAACAATTAAATTTAATAATAAAGCATTGCCTTTAGTAGTAGATTTAATAATGTAGTAATAATAAAAGTATTAATAATAATAAGTAATCATTTAGTAGTAGTATTTAAGAATATAACAATTAATTAATTATTAGTAGTATTTAAGAATATATCAATTAATTAATAATTTAGTAGTAGTCTTTAAGAATATTTGATATTTTGACGTAGTTGACACAAAATATTGAGTTCGAAATTGGCCTGTAATTTTGTTAAAGAAAGGGCCGAACCGTTACACAAAATAGAATTTAAAATGTTTGTCTTTATAAAAAAAATGTGGGATTAAATTGGTTCTATTATCTGTCGATCTATACTGATTAATTTTATAAAATAAATAAGAATCCCATTTAATATAATATAAACTAAAGTTAGGGCAGTTAGAACCTTGTCAAACCAACGTAGGGAATTTTCAATAGATATCTAATTACTATTTTGTTACATTTTTGAAATTAATGCCACAACTTGGCCATTGGCCCATACTTCTATGGTATTTTTCTATTTAGAATTTCCAGATGACAAAGTCTGCATAGGATATTCCTAAATAAATTATTTTATTTACTGAACCAGAAGTCCCCAACTTGGATGACACCATAGAAGAGGAGGAAGTCGAAGCAGCCATTGCTAAAGTAAAAATGGCAAAAGCGACTGGGCCAGATGGGATTGCACCCGAATTTATAAAATATGGAGGAAATGAATTAGTCAAGAGTCTCCAAACCCTATTCTAAAAGGTATGGGATCTCAAAAGAATACCAATAGAATGGGAAAATAATATCATTATCCCAATCCATAAAAAGGGAAGCCAAAGTGTATGCGATAATTACCGCCCCATATGTCTGTCATCAGTGGTCTACAAAGTATACACTAGGATTCTGGAACAAAGATTAAGGGAATTGGTGGAAGAGGATCTGGAAGAGGAACAGGCAGGTTTTAGGCCCGGTAGGCAGACACAGGATCATATATTTTCCCTGAGAATGATTGTAGAGAAGGCATGGGATAGAGGTGAAGCAGTATACCTAGCTTTCTTAGATTTACGGGCGGCTTTCGACCATGTTCCTAGACAGGAAGTATGGGATGCATTGGAAGATAGGAGAATCCCAAAAAATCTTATAAGTGCAATTAAATCAGTTTACCAAGACCCAAAGGGAATAATAAGGCTAGCCGGCACTGAGTCCAGGTCGTTCCATTTCTTTAGGGGAGTTAAACAGGGCGATAGCCTAGTCCTCTACTGTTCATAATTTTCATGGATGCCATTTGGAAATTTTGTAAAAGGAGGACACCCAGAGCAATAGTGGGATACTGGAATATGACTCCAGTGTTGGCACAGGCATTGCTGTACGCAGATGATGTGGTATTAGTGGCGGATACTGCTGAATCACTCCAAGTCGCTGTGGATGAGTGGCAAGAAGAACTGCAACTAAGAAGCATGCAGATCAATGCCTCCAAAAGCAAGGTTATGTGTATTGGACGAAGGAACGAGGATCTTAGAATCACTTGCAATGGAGAGACTCTTGAGCAAACCGATACCTACTGCTACCTGGGAACAATGATCTGCAAGAATGGAAGAATAGACCAGGAAGTCATGAATAGAGTCCAAAAGGCCAATGGAATATTCTACCAAATATCCATGACACTCATTGGAAAGCAGGAGTTGAACAGGAAAGCGAAAATTCTGCTATTCAAATCAGTTTTTCTCCCAGTGCTACTATACGGATCGGAAAGCTGGACACTCCTGGACCGTCATGCCAGCAGGGTTGTATCTACGGAAAAGAGATTCCTACGGAAAATATTAGGAAAAACCAGGCGAGACCGGATAAGGAATGAGAGAGTGCGAGAGGAACTAGGAGTTAGATCCGTCCTAGAGACGATTGAAGAAAGATAGCTGAAGTGGTTCGGGCATGTCAACAGATTGGGAGATGACGTAAGGCCAGGTGGCTTCTAGAGGCAAGACCGAGAGGAAGGCGACCACAAGGCAGGCCAAGGCTCATGTATGCAGACTTGATTGAGAGAATTGGCACAAAGAAAGGATGCACCATGCCGGAGATGAGAAGGCTTGCACAGGACAGGGACCGTTGGACGAGATGGTCAGAGGCAGCTACTCCACGCTTAACAGCACTAAGGAGATAGTGAGAGAAAAAAAAAAAAAAATTATTTTATTTAATAACAATGAAATAAATGAATTATTATAAACTAGCTGACCCGGCACTGCTTGCTTGATTGGAGTATATATAGATTAAATGAATACAATAGAAAGTTTGATAAAAATTATTGCGTGTATAAATGTAGTATTAAAAAATGAAATTTATTGAAATTCGAAATAGAATTAGTTCGCCCGTTCTTTGCTAATAATGGCCTAATTTCAATGTTGTTTTTTTTTTTGGTTTTCTAGAGAATTCAATTATCTTTCAAATTAGCATTCGTATAATCTTCGAAAAATGTACTATTTTCGATTTATGCACAAATGAAATATAGAAGTGGTTTTTCGGCTTTTGCGAAACCATAATATCAATTTCGGTAAATTTTTATTATTGAAAAACCATCTAGGAACAATAAAGAAGATATAGTTAAAATTTTGTAAAGACTGGTCCTAAAGTTTTCGCGGTCAGACCTTACAAACGAAAAACGGACTATCCTTTTAAAAAATAGTAAGATAAATTACTAGGATTTTTTTTATATATATATATATATATATATATATATATATATATATATATATATATATATATATATGTATATATATATATATATATATATATATATATATATATATATATGATAATATAATTATGTTGTAATGTAGTTTTGGTATACTTTATTACTTAAATTTCAGAAAAATGTCCTGTGATGGAGGCACATCCCCTAAACGTCGGCATTATTATGTTTTGAATTTAAAATGCAAAGAGTATAACTAAAATAGTCATATTTTATCAAGGACTTCTAACTAAATCCGGACAGAAGAAATAATTATTTATTTTTGGATTATATTACTTTCTTCTTTTTTTTCACACGGTATTTAAGAACAAAGTTGTTGAACATTCGAAATATGTACCGCATATTTGAGTTTCAGAGCCACTTTGTCGTGTCATAAAAAAAGCGAGCGGCAGTATAAAATTGTTATAATTCCTCTGTTTTATGCTTGCCGTGAAATCGTCCCGATGTTGGGCCTCTCAACTTTTACCACCGGATTCCAAAATAATTGGCTCGGAACGTCTAGGTGCAAATCCCTGTCGATTCGAAACTGAATTATAAGCTGCCCTCAGTCCACGTCTCCGAAGACTGCATTATCTTTCTAATTATTTCAGTCAGAAGGCCTTTGAAATTTCTAAACTTGGTGGTAAAAGCGGCTGAATCATGTATGAGCCGTTGGTGAAATGCGCCTGTCTCCTCTGGAATGGATGGAAATCTACATGCAGTAGCTATCGGGGCAATGAACCGCAAATGTCATCACCGGGTATCATGGACTTAAATCTTCGGAACCTTTCGAAGTTTCGATATAACCAAAATTGACATTAGCCCTGAATTTAATTGTTATAATATTGAAATTTGCATCTGTGAATAAGATTAAGTGAATGGACTGCTGCACGAATTACATGATTTGACATCATGGTAAGGCTCTTATGATCGATGCACCATTTTCTTATCAAACCCTTTGGAGGATTTTCGGCTTTTAATAAGGTTACGTTTCAACGTTTTTGAGTGATTTAGAATTATATTGTGGGTAATCTAAGACAGATATCTTTTTTCCACAAGATCATGTAGAAATCGGTATACGTAGCCAATAACGTACTAGTAGATATAGTCCATTGTTGATAGGATGAGGAGTATTGATGAACTTACGGATTTTAGCCTGTATGATTGGATATAGGAAGAACGCAAAGGGTTGATTGCATCATGGTTCAGTGTTGAAAGTCCAATAGCCCGCAAGGGTATACAATTCAGATCAAAACTTCTTTTTTTCTCGAGGTAAACTGTTTTCTAATATCACATAATACAAATTGCCACTCTTAAAGGCAATATTATAATGCTGAATATATGTAATCATTTATACAATATTTACGGAGAAAAAATAAAAATAAAATAAATACAAATTATTAAAAAAAATAAATACAAAACAAATAATTTAAATAAATGAATGAAATAATAGAAAAATAAGTAAATAATTAAGATAAAATAAATCATCTTAAACACATTAATATGAATATGCAATATTTACTCTCAGCCTAAGGAACTCCGAACCAAGCTTCACCTTTACCAGTGGAGGAAAAATTATAACTCTAGGAGATTCCGACACTTCTTCTACCCCGCGTCCCTGGTATTGAAAACCAGTGGAGGCTAAGTGAAGGCATTGCATTTATCAACACGTCGATTCAATCAATTAGCAACAATTATGTGCCGATGGGGGGAAAGGGTGGATTTATTCTCACTTATACCGTAATAAATCAGAGGATTAATATTTCCATGAAAAACAAAATAATTAAAGAGTGATAAAAAACAATACAGTAAATACTAAATAAACTAATATTAAAAGTTTCGCTTTTACTTCTGATTAAAAAATGTCTTATTTATAGCCATAACAATTCATTCGGTTTAACTCTTATCATTTATCTAGTTGCTTAAATTGTTTTAGGTTTACAAGATATTTTTACAATATTATTTTTTGTAGGTACCTAAAAATGTAAGAATTCATTTTCTTTTTTTGTGATATCTTGGTAACGAGATAAAATAATAAGATATTTACAGCTCATAAAAAAAAAAACCAAAAAAAAAAAAACTAAAAGATACGCTTTGAATAGTTTTTTATTTACTTAAATTAGTGCTAGAAAATGGATTATACTATGTTTGTCTAATATATCCAATCTGAAACATATTTTTCCAAAAACTAGCAATCATTCCAAATAACGCCTAATTGCACATATACAACATAAGGAGAGTCACCATTAAAATTTGAGCTTTTTAGTCATTATCGTTTTAGAGATACTGTGATTACTAAATCAGTCAGAGAAAGAGTGGTATATTTCTATTATACTGATAGTTCAACTAGCTTCCTTTTATATGCCAACCTGTGTGTGTGTGTGTGTGTGTATATGAAATGTATAGTTTTCGAATTATTTAAAAAAAAAAAAATTAAAATTGAACCCGTTTCCATGAGAACCTGCGCTGAAAACATGGATACAATGTCCAATATGCTTTTATACGTTGTTTTTATATTTTTAGTATTTTTGCTAATGCTGGCCCAGCTTAGATGATTTTGCTTTTGTTTTGTATAGAATTTAATTATCTTTCAAATAAGTACCTATAGTTTTCCAGAAGGTGTATAATTTTTGAGTGATTCGAGAAAAAAAATTTCTTAGGCTTTAGAAATAATTTTTCTTTCAACCACTTAGATTACGATTTTTTTCAAACCCAGCCTGCCTACCTTTGCGCAAGTGAAAGCAAGGAGTTGATGAAGTTTCATTGTAATCGGATGAACGGCAGCGCACAAAATACGAACAAACAAACCCACATTAATTTTTATATATAATATAACATAATTTTTCTTTACCTTAGTTGTTTACTTATTGTGATATTATTTAATTTTTCTATCCATTTATTTTTACTAGTAATGTACATTTGTTATCCTTTTTTGTGATATTTTATTTACTTTTTTTATTTTATTTTATCTTGTATATATGGTATGATTGGGTTCTTATTTCCCCTGAGTGTGGGTGGCAGATTGTATTATTTTTCAATAAAAACTTAAAAAAAATTAACTTTATTGTTCTTTTAGGGCATACACTATGAAGTTGTGATTTGTATTTTAATTTATAATCTCAACTACGCGGAGTAACTTGTGCACGTTTTGATCTCCAAGATATTTTTCTTTTATTTGGGTGAAGGTAGCAGCACCACCGTACTTAAAATATTTGTAATGTACGTTCTACTAAGTAAGTAAATTTAATAAATTAAAAGAAACAGGCCGATGTCCGAATTTTCATAAAGGGGAAAAAAAATTTATAGAACTTTATATTTATTTTAGGTCTCATTTAAAGAGATGGTAATATACTGATGCCGTTATATTAGAAATGTGGTGACGACCTGGTTTTATTTTTTACATATAAACTTTTTTAACGGAGATTTCAAAACATATAAGTCTAATTGGAGCACTCGTGCCTGCCACGAGCACGCATCTCGTTTTACTTGTTTCCAGTTTTGAAATGCCGCATAAAATCTCATTAGCACCATTACACTATCTGATATAATTAATAGCTAATTGACGTACATCATGTCGAGCTTTCAAAATTATCTTGTCGTTTGCCAACAGTGTATTACTAAAAACGGAAAAAATTTAAATTAACAAAAAAAAAAAAAAAATGGTTCTAGGTTTTTTAAAATGTAAAATAACTTATAAAAAAAATAACATAGGAAAAAAAATTTAAAGTAATGTTTTGTTACTTCTGAACTTAACAATTAGTTACTATAGTTTGCGTTGGAGTACGCAGATAGAAATTGGGAGATATATCCCCTCCCGAAATGTATGAGAAAAAAAAAATTATTTCAAATAACATTTTTGGTAATTTTTAGCAATAATATTTTTTCTAATTTTCATGCTTATCCTTAAAACTTATTCTTAATTTGGTGATTACAGGCATTTAAGTAATTGCTCGCCTTCTTCTTATTACCTCCTGATAAAAAATTGTGCGTACACACTTAAATAAATTTTCTATTGTATAATTGTAAGATAATATTTACAAAATACGTGGCATACTTCTAAAATTATTTTTATTACGGTATTTTCGTCAGCTGTTGCACTTAATTGGAAATTTATTGCTGCCGCTTTCACAGACTGCAGTAACTCAGATATCGCTTAGGATATATATTCAAGAACAACAGATAACAGATTGATTGAGTTCTGAAAATCCTTAAGTATTATTAATTTAAAAAAAAAATTAACTACAGAATTTTAAGGGTTTGGGTTAGAATCTCTGAAAAAATCCCTATTTTAGGATTTTTTCAACATCAATTTTTTACATCAAGTATTTACAAATTAAGGTGATACTTAAAATATTAACTAAAATATTTGCCTTCTTGATGTGATATTAATATACTTTTTGCAGGCCCGGAGGGAGGCTTGAGGTCAAAACCCCCGAGGCCCGGTATGACCCCCGGGGTTTTAAATCGTATGAAATCTGATTTTTGATACATTGTTTTTGGCAAAATATAGTGTAATACATTTTATTTAGAATATGCTCGATATAATAAAAAAGTTTGAAACTTTAAAGGGGTATATGAAAATTATTAAAAATTAAAGTCGAGGTGATGAAATTTTATATTTTAAAAGATATGAAGAAGCTATTTCTTAAAAAATATATATATATATATATATATATATATATATATATATATATATATATAAAACTGCTGTTATATTTTTTAATCTGTTAAATAAATAATCAAAAGTATTTAAATTCAATACTACTTGACATCAATAATGGGGAAAAAATCAAGACAGAAAAAATCCTTTCTTGAAATTTGAAATCTGTGGAAGACGAGTAAATTTTATCTATTGAGAGTTATAAAAATAAAAGAATTTTCTTTTGAGCGCTATTTATAATGTAAAATGTGGAATGCACCTTTAATGGTTAAACAAATGCCAGAAATTTAAATAACTTTCAATCAGAAACATCGAAGAATTTGGAAAACTAACTTTCTAATTATATTAGTATTTAATTACATTCATATTTTTGAGGCGAAAACTATGTCCATTGAGTTTGCGGCTGTATTAATATTATCCATTATATTGATTGATTGATGTAGGCGCAAATCAGATAAAAACGTTTTTTAAAAGTACAAAATAATGAATTAAAATAAAATTAATGTTGCCTGTTTTTGTAAATGAAAAAAAAAAAAAAATCTGTATACGCTTATGTTGCAGACAATGCTCTATCTGTTACTTCACAAAATTTTAAGTTTAATTATTACAAAAAAAACATAAATGCAAACAAAATTTTCATTATCATCAATTGGCAGTTATACATTACACTATACATTAGCTTTGTTTGTTTTAATTTTTTTTTTTTTTGTTATAAATAATCTGGTTGCTTTAGAAACCTAACGCTTCATATACGATGTTATATATTATTTGATTTGGATAATGCTAATATAAATGATTATATAATTTTTTTTTTTTTTTGTTTCAGGTGATTCAGTGTATCTTCTGCCATCAGAATTACGTAAGTCTAATTTAATTATACTCTTTAGATAAACTAAAATATATTCTCTTCGTTTATAATTAAAACTATTTTCTTTTCAAAGTTGATATCTGCAGCAGATATCAAAAAAAAAAAAAATGGCTTATTCATTTAAAATAAAAATGTTGATGTAAGTACTTAGTCAAAACTTTTAAAATGGACATCTCTGAATATTTTAAGGGATGTAAACTTAATAATTTTTACATTTTATTTTTACGATAAAAACTCAAAATATGCATTTTGTGACTAAGTCGTCTACAAACGGTTGGGGGTTTCTTGTTAAGTTAGAGTTTTGAAATATCGTTAATTTGTAAGAAGATTATTGTGGCAATACGGAGTGGAATTTTACAAGAGAAGCGTTTGAAGTTTGTCCTATTCAGGTTTATCGCTGTCCCTCAACTCACTGTTCAAGCATCAAGTCGGATAATTTCTCAGTCAATACTATTTTACATTACATTTTTTGTTAAAAAAAAAAAAGAATCAATCTTCATTTTTTGATTATTTAATTATGAATCATAAATCAAATTGTGACAGTTTTTCATAAAACAAGCTCCTTTTGTTTTTATGGGTAATAAAGACAAATTAAAAAAAAAAAACAGACTGAATTTGGAAATTGAAATCAAATTAAAAAGATTTTATTGAATTTATTCTTCAATGTTTTCAATTATTCATACAGAAGAAAAAATTATTACTTTTGGTAACTTAGCAACGATAAGAATAATACTATTACAATATTAAACATAATTTATAATTATGCTTATCGGGACAATCTTTATGTTTGACTAGCAATTGTTAGCAAAATTCTAACATTTTTTTCTCAAAGAAATATCCGTCAATGGAAGCATTTCAAGCCAAGAAAGGAAAACAATTTTTGTATTGTTGCAATCTTCTAATCGATGGATATAAGGCTCAATGGAAATACAATTTTGGAATGTTTTTAAGTATACAAATTTTATATTGATATGCTCAGTATTATATTCTTGAAACTTAATGACCGTGTAGAGGGATACTAACAATAATAAGTTTTTATTATATTTCATTTAGAGAAATATATCTATATGAATATTAAATAGTTTAGTATAAATGAAATTTTCTGCACTTATATGACAAAAAAATTAAACATTGATTTAAATTATCAAAAAAAAAAAAATGGAATAGTTAAATACAGATAAACTTAAATTTTGAATTAATTAATTCTAACAAATATTTTAGGTAACGCTATCGGTGAAATTTTAATCGTATATGAAACAAATTAGCGAATGTACCAATAAAATACTTGGTAAGAACGCAAAAACACTCTGGAAAAATCAAGGAAAATATTTTTATTGCTTAAATCGTGAAGTATTTTTTTTTTCGATTACCTAAAAAATCTAAAAACTGTAAAACTCCCAATCAAATCAGATTTTCCACTCTTTGACACTGGTATAATATTTAGCGCCCAAGGCTAGTTCCTATGAACTTGAATTTTCTTTTACAATTTTCGAAAGTGATAGTTGATATGAGAATGACCCTTGATAACTTATAATGACGCGTTCAGTTTTAAATGCTAAAAAATAACATCGAAAAGTCTTCGCCGATCTACTAAATAAAATTGTTAGCTGTTTTAATATTTATGTAAATGTAATATTGTGTGTTTGTTTGCTGGACTTCAGCCGAATTCGCTTTAATATAAAAGTATAAAATGATTATTTTTTTTTTAATTTAATTGCGCATACAATTAATTTTTTTTAAAATAGTACCTATATAACTCTTCAATTCAATTTGTAGCATTTTTGTATTGAAAAAAAATGTTGGAAATTTTTAATATCAATGGATATATTTTCTACATCATTGTCTGGGGGAACCGCGTTATGACAGCGGCTTCTGGGTTACCGAAATTGGACTTCTTAATCAGGCGGTTGGAATACAGTATTGACCACACTCTCTCGATATCAATATTGATCACATCTCGCACCGACTTATAAAAACCAAAACAACTTTTTATTAAACGATTGATTGAATTTGGAAATTGAAATGAAACTAAAAATATTTTATTGAATTTATAAAACCACGAAATAATATTTTAAACATAAATAGTGATGATGAAGCAATTGCTTCATCGTTCATAATTTTTTCAGGGACTTTTTACTTATTTTGTTAACATGTTTTTAATTATTGTTGCGTTGTTACATATATAAATAGAGAAGTTGTTTTTATTTTGGTGCATTATCACTTTTGGCATGCAACAATACCGTAATGTCAAGATTTTGGCATAAACATGCCTAGACCATTATCATGGGTTTTTAGGGAACTGCTTAATGTTAATTTTTTATTACAAAAATGAAAAATAATCTTATTTCATTATTTAAAATGTTTCAAATAAATACTTTTTAATATTTTACTATTAATTTGAAAAAAAAAAACCTATGAAATTTATGTTTGAAAATAAAAGTTATGAAATTAGCTGTAATTTGAACTGGAACATATTTATATATTTTAATAAAATTTATTTGAATACGTAAAAAACATTCTACGTCTCCTTTAATTTACATGGGTTAATTTTCCAATGTTTCATTCAACTCATAGTTTTACACTTAATATAATTTTTTCTAATATTTTAAATTTTAAAGTTTTCAAATACCATTGAAGTTAATTATTTCAGAAAAAAAGGTCTTAATGTCATTCTTAGCGAATTGCTTAGTTTAGAAATAGATTTTTTTCATTTTTCATCTACAAACATCTACCATTTTGTATATAGCTATTCATTAGAAATGAGAGCTATTTAACTTATTTGTTTTCAATAATTAAAATTGACTGTCGAAAAAGATTTATAATTATAAATAATTAATATAAGATTTGATTAACAAGTATAATGAATAATGAAGGAACGGGAGCATTTGACTTTTCCGCTCATGTCGATCAGCGGGGAGCGATAGCTCGGGTGAAGGTTGCGTAACCAACTTAATCAATCATTGTCAGAGTTCGAAAACGATTGGCTCCGTTTAATTTTAATTTGGTATTTTTTCGTCTTTTGTCGGTCAGAGTGATTCATCTTCGGATAACTAAACTTCAACGAACGGTTTATTGAAATAGACAGGTGTAAATAAAAATTCAGGGGGCAGGCTAAATTCATTCATATACCTACTCGGGCTCAAGGAGTATTACTAATCGACTAAGATCTGTGCATAGATTAAGACCAACCAGTGTCGGCAGACTATCTGGATTTTTCCAAGACACGGACAGCCCATGGACCAAGCCTCCAGAAGTTCACCTTAACGTTATGAATAAACTTTATTATCACTATTTATTCAGACGCATACAATGCGGCAATAATGTCTACTTTCATCAATTTTCTTGATGGCTTTCATGACTCATTTTCTGTAAATTCAAATGTTATGTAATTATTTTGTTTATTTCACAAATAATGATAGTTATATGGCTTAGTGAATCCGGAGTTTCAACCTTAAACTACAACGTCAGACCTAATACCATCTTCCTGCCAACGTTTTGGAATACCCTTGGACATTTACCTTCAGCTCAGTCCTCATTACTTTTCTAGTGATCCGTTGTAAATCTAGCCTAACGACTTTACATGTCCATTAAAATCGCCACTATACCATTACGTAAATAATATTTACAACAAGTCACGCAATCCTGCGTTAGCAGTCATATCATCCTTCTTCTGACCAAATGTTCTCCGCAATACTTCATTTTCGATAATGTTATTGCGTTGTTCTTCCCTTAGCGTATGCGGTCAGGGTAACGTGATGGTCGAGCACATTGGAGCGAGGTTCCCAGAGTGCCCGGTTCGGTACGTTGTGGGTTCGATTCTCACCTGTGCCAGTTAATATTTATTTCGCGGTGGTCCCGAGAAACGAATCTTGACACTCGCACTTTGGTTAGTACGTGGCGGCGATCTAAAGGTAGCCGCCAGTGGTTGGCAAAAAGCCGGACTAGTTCCCCCCACCAATACCAGTACCAGTACCGTGCGCGGCCAGGTTTCAAATCCGTAAATAACATGAGGAAGTAAAATAGTTTTCTAAATCCTTACACTGAGTTTTCTGGAGAGTAGACATGAACTGGATGATTTTGGGCTAAAGAAATTTTCCTCATTCTTGCGAAAATAAACAGCTATTAAAAAAATAAATAAATATAAATAATCTTGCCTTTATTATTTCTCGAATTTCATTTATTTCAGATGCTGTAGATATCGAAACTAAAATATCGATATCCGATATTTTTCGATATCTCAAGACCACATATTGATCTATGCCGATAATCGCTAAAAACAACCGATAATCGATTTATCGGCGTTGTATGAAAGGGTAAAAAGCATAGAAACAGTGCATGAAATGAGTGTGATGTAAAACTGTGAAGAACGTTATGAAATGATATAATTATTATTTATAAATCAACATTTTTACTAGCCATAAATCATTATAAAAAATAACAATACTTTTGGCAAATGAAAAAAAAATTGATTATTTTCATTTTTAAAAAATTCCAATCCGTAATTACCTGTCGATCTAGACACTACGAACTGCCCTGATGAAGGCCTACAACGTTGGCCGATAATACATAATAACTTTTACCGATAATTATTCTAATTTTCAGTTTTCAATTAATAAAAAAATGGTGAACGCATTTATTTAGCAATAGATATAAAAAGCTCCAAAACCTTTTCTCCCTAAAAAAAAAAATAACTCAGAGGGTGAAAAAACAACCTAAAACCATGGGGTAAACCTCAATCTGGCCACACAGGCTTGATCGAGCCGGCACGTCACTGTCACATACGTTCAGGTTTGCTTGAAAAGCTAGGCTTGATCAAGCATGCACGATTCGAATTCAACCAATTATTAGGCGGCTTGTTTAGTCATAATGCTTGAACAAAATTATCCCACACACGGTCAAGTATGCTTGAACAGAATGATTGATCAAGCATACTTGACCGTGTATGGCCACCTTAAGCAAATTCGGAAGCGGAAATTTTAACTTGAGCTAGGAGAGTGCGTTTGTCCGCCATTCCACTTTTGGAGCATATTCTGTGTGAATGTGAAGAAGCATTTGCCTTCTGCAGACTGCAGTTTTAGAAATAGGCAATAATTTAACCAGAAGATATTACTAGATTTATTCCTAAGGATTTAATGTGCTTTGTATGAAGCATATCTCATTACTCAATGTAATAATAATAATATTGATATACACAATTAATTTATTTACAACTATCTGAAATAATATTTGGATTTTCTTATTTATTGTACAATTGAAACAATGGTAAAAAAAAAAATTGGAGATTGTTGATTGGATTGCCATTAAATGACTTATAAGTTATTATTGAATGACTTATATTGGGTCCATTATTGAGTCGCAATCACCATTCCGTAGAAATTTAACGAAGAAATTCGGTATCTTCATACGCCATAATATATTGTTTACAATGAATTCAAAATATTTGGTTCTACCTAATTAAATTAAAAATATAAGCCTCTGCACTCCCCGAAAATCAGTTATAAACAAAGCAGATTTTTAATTTTTACAGTAAAATATTTTTATTGCTTGTTTATCCTTTTGAAAAAATTAAGTTTTAAATTCACATTATACATATATTGGTCATTTATGACAGAAAAAAATATTAATAAAACAAAAATTTAAACTAAATGAAATAATCGTACTTGTTAAGTCTTGCGGTTACTTCGGCAATAAAGTAACCTCCTTAACCTACTTGCTAAGGATTACACTTTGATGTACTTATTAATGAGGCGTCTACCGACAAAAAGGGATTACACAAAATTATAAAATTTTGAAAAAAAAACAAAAAACACAAAAACCCTGTAACAGATTTGTTTGCCATTGACAGAATACATTTCTTACAAGTCGGTCTGCCTTCTTTGTAGCTTTAGTTTTTCAGTGCAAATTAACTTTTAAGTAAATGTTTATTTTAGCCGCATGATAAACTTTTCAAAAATGGATCTTTCCCCTTTTGATGGTGAGTGGGTTTTTGACAAATAATAAAATGATATAATGGTGAATGATTTTATTTAGTTCTTTTTAAATGATTTTTTTTTTCTCAATAATTTATTCTAATATAAAACACAAAAATAAAATATTAAGAACACGTTTTAATTGGCTTTAAAATTTAAAAATGAAAATATTAATAAGAAAAATTTAAGCTCGACGTTTTTATCACAATAAATCATTCTTCAGCATAATCGAAAAGCTACGATAATTAAGACTAATTAGATCAAATATTCCTTTAGAAAAATATTAACAAATACATAATTTTTTTATGGCTATGAAATATTTAAAAGATGCTTTGGCCAGGTGGTTTTTGTTTCGTTTTATTTTTTTACTTAATTGTATTTTTTTTTTTATTCAAATCAAACCAACAGCTGCAATTAAGTATGAAGGTATTTATTAAAACTTCAAAAAAATAAAATTGATATAAAAAACCAACAACGTTACAGATAAGATTCAAAAATAAAAACAAATTAATTTCGTGAGACTTTAGAGAATCATGGAACCAAATTTTACTTTTAATTATTGTCTTAAATAAAATATTATGTATTTAAATAGATAATTATATTTTTTGATAATTAGATCTCTTTTAATTATAATTCAAAACGCACATTTTTCGAAGGGGCAACATAAAAAAATAAAAATATGCACAAAATTAAAAGCAAAACAAAAAACTCATAAAATAATTACAGAAACTTCCTAAGAAATTATAAGAAAGAAGACAATTTGTGATATACATTTCTCCTTGACAGTTTTCTAATTTTTAAGCGCTTGTCCGCAATCACCCGGCAAAACATGATAGTAGGGGCAAGTGCATGATAGAAGGGGTAAATGCATTTGTTCAATACATTTATTCAACTACATTCCCCATTCCTCTTCCAGAACTCAATGAAGATTGTAGAACGTGAATCTTAGACAAGCTTAAACTTTTTTCAATGATTACACCAGTAAAATAATCGTCCGGAAACCGAACTATTTTGCACTTATGCCAAAACCGCGCTTGGTTGAATAATGTGTCTTCCAGACATCTTGTACTATTCAATTAAATTTTCAATCTCATCAAAATGGACGTGGTTGAAACGCATGCTTGAATGAAATATTAAAAGATAATCGTCTAAGGAACATTTAAAAAAAAAAAAAAAAGAAGAAAAATCTAGCTACAAAAATAATAATTTTACAGTCCTATAAATTCGGAGTTTGAAAATTTTAGTGCGCACTTGCCCCACATCACTCTACAACATTTGCCTAGTTGTTCCAATATTTAATACTTTTATTAGTGTTTTTTTTTTTAAAGAATGATTAGTTCGGGATAAAGGTTTAACTTCGTTGGTAAATAAATATCCATCTACGTTTTGAATAAACTGGAAAATGCTTTATTAAAAACTTTTGCTTTAAAGACTACATGACAAACACGTGTATGTACTTAACGCCATGCATAATATATTGATCGTCTCGAACCTATTTACATTGATTCCTGACATTATTAGCTCAGTGGCGCAATGAGGAAAATTGTATCTCATTCCAATGAGGAAATTGCAACCATGGATCGAGCTCTTTTAAGGAAAATGATGAACCAAACGTTGTGGCCTTCTGGCTTATTTTCGGGATTGTCATGACACAAACACCAAGAATCCGCTAGATAATTTATTGCAATGCTGGTAAAATTTTCATGGTCGACCAGTAAAATTATGATATAAGGGTTCTCCTAGAATGATAGAAATAATCAATACTTGATAAGACAAAAGTAATGAGAATCGACAGGATGTGTCGGCGAGAGATGAGAGTCCTAAGAATTAAAGATAAGCCTACTAAACTGGTTAGAAAATTTAAGTACCTGGGAGCTCACTTGGACGGGGACGGAATCATCGTCAGTGAGATTAAAGAGAAAGTGAACTCAGTTGGAAGGATGTTCGATGCTGTTGACAGTTAAAAAAAAAAAATCTTTCAGGACATAAAACTAAACTTGTACAGATACGCCTACCTGTATATGCCGCCGTGAAACATCCTCTGTGAACAAAAATCAGTTATCTGATTTTGATTTTATTTGATCTCCTATGTGATGTTGATATACACTCGTGCTAAAAAAAAGTAACATTGGTCAAAAAGAATCCTCCTATTGTTAATGTTTATCCCATTCGCAACAGTTACCGCAAGAAATCACAGACACATCCAAGACGGTCAGAGTCTTCACACGGGTTGTTTAACAATTATTTACCAATAGTGTTGCAATATGTATTCCAACTAGACGTTTGTCTGGTAAAATCATGTGCTTGGCACATTCGGGGTTTCAAAGCGGCAATGACGGTGCCATGGATCGGAATCTTGGACGCTGGCAGTTATGTATTGAGGTAAACTAGCGAAAAAGGAATATGAAAAGAATCTTCTGCGGTATTTTGGTCAGGTTCTGAGAAACAAATCTCGCTAGTTATGGGATGACATATGGATTTATAGATAGTCCAAGGGAAGAGCCCGAATCACTACTACCGGGTGAGGGAAAAAGATAATTTTTTTTTCCAGGCGACACAGAAGACCACGACACAACATCAGTGGTAGAATAATTATGATGTGATTCATGGAACTTTGTGGACCGTCAACTATGTTACGTAATAAAGAAAAGAAAATTAAGTAGTAATAAAGAAGTTATTGTAATGCAATGTATTTTATGCTTAACCAATTTTATGTATAAGGTAAGGCGCCCGAAATCCATCCCTTCGCTTAATTTCGTCCTCCCCCCTGTTATCGAGCGTAAATGTTGCTGCTACAAGGGGAAACACTCTTGAAGTACTTCAGTACCAACCAGTTGACTGTTGACAGTAAAATAGTTTTGACGGTTTGTGTTTTGGCTCGGTATTTTTCAACTATAGAATGAGGAAAAGCTGGTTTTAGCTTTTGTTCAACATCAGAACGCTATTCTGGTGCATTATGCAAAGATATTTTTTATTTTATCATTACTATTCGTAAACTAGAGTAATGGTTTTTTCCCCTCTTATTTTCAATTATAAATTTAATTCTAATCTACAATGAATTATCGCATTTTTTAATAAGATAATAACTAAATTTTTTAAGTATTTCAATGGAAATAAATTTCGTTTTGGGGAGTTATTTGCGTTTATTTAAATGTCCCTGCCTTCAAATCATTAGTAAATTGTGGATAGTTGGGGAACGAAGTTAGTGCAACTCTTTTAAAATCCAAACGCTTAGGAAAGTATTGTTTCTGTTTACTCATAGGAATGATTATTTAGTTCTACCCAATAACGAACAAAACTGCGCGTGTCAATTTTTTGGGAATTTTAAGCTATAGTTTAATATTCGAAATTTCGAATTTGACTTAAGGGGACGATGTTTGGGCACCTTTTATTTAAAAAATCGAATGTATCAGTTCTCAACAAAATAGCCCATCACCCTTCCTTTTGGGTTTTTTTACCTGTGGAATCGGACAAAATGAGCGCCAATCATCGAACCCTAATCTCCGTCGTGCACTTTTCTCCGCAACGCCATTGAAGCTTGGGGGTTTCACAATACGTCGCCGTGAAGTTCTTCAACTCATCGGAATTTCCTTATTTCCCATTCTGAATACATGGGAGTATGCAACACATTTGTCCAAGTTTGACTAGCTAAGTCAAGCTTACAGGATGGAATCTGTCTGGTGGCCCACTCTTGTTTGTAGAATAATTACTTGAAAGTGAATGAGTTTTGTCCGTTGGATTCAGAGATCACTCATGTACCTGGCACATTTGCAAAAACTAGTCTGATGATTTCATTAACATCAAACGAAATGTCCATTATTTAACGTCTGATTAATACATGAATGGGTGAAACATTATGTTATTAATTTATAAACATATGTTCTATTTCTTCTTATAAGTTAATGATTCCCTATTCACCAGAGCTTACAATAGGAAAGAATATATCTTCCGAGAAGCCATTTTGGTTTAAACTCTCAGCCTTTTTAGAAAATAGTTCAAGATCTCTGAAAGAGGTAGTCGGATGCTTATTGGTCTAGTCGGTTTTGAAAAACATCAATTTTTTAAAACTTTGGGATCAATTTGATAAGCTTATAATTTATTAATAAAATGATGTTTCGTGTGTTACTTTCAGATAAGTGAAAGATAACATTTTCAACAGAGAATCGGCTCAGTTTCACTTATTTTTCCTATCAATTTTTATACCACCAAATGTAAAATATATGTATAACTACTAAAAAAAAAAAAAAAAAAAAAATATTTTTAATAGTAAATAGGTCAACGGCGATGCATATAAATGTGAATAGATCCCGAGTAAATAGATGGAGGAGTTGAACTGAAAATTCAACGATTTCCCATTTTCCATTTCCCCGATGGGAAGTCCTTCATTTTTAGGTCACAGTTCTTTACTTTAGATAATGCCACGTTATGAGAAATACTTCGGAGTCAAGTTCTTCTGCGGAATGACCAGTTTATTTTTGAAAACGATAATATAAGTATTATATTATACATTTTTATTTAAATACACGTTTTATTATTTATTTTATCATCATTAAATTTTTCTTCGTTAAAATTAACCTGTATTCTATATTTTTATGTAATATTTTAAAATATTTATTAAAATTGCGATTCGCATATATCTATTTATCTTCAGTTCATAATTGAACTTTTTAAGTTAAATAAATTGATATGATTTACTTTGGCCCCGTATGTGATGCTATTTCTCCAATAGTAATATTGTTTATTAAGGATTGACACACAGGAGAGATCAACAAAAAACTAAATCTATCAACAACAACAAAAAAGTGGTCTGAATCGTTACGTAAACGTTTTGCATCATTAAGTATGAAAAGTACAAACAGGAAAGAATAGCGCTATTAAAAGCCGTCGGTTAATAAGGATAAAATAGTTGTTAATTTCCTAAAATTTATACTGTTAACTATAAGTTTTTAATGGTAATTTAATGTTTTTTTTAAAGCTAATTTTTCAGCCTTTCAGTTTGATTCTAGTTTGTATATTTCGTCGTTGCGTGTATTCCTAAGGTTTAAGGTTAGTACGCATCCTGTGTTCTGCTCGTATTTGCTTCCGTCTGTATAAATATCGGTATTTAGAGTGGCCTGTTTCTTGGATTCAGTTAGTTTGGCATGTATGGAAGGATGTACCGAGTCTTTAGTTGATATAGTAAGTCGTGTTCAATATAGTTATGTCTAGTATCCTTATAATTCAATCTTTGTTTTTTAATTTTGTATAGCGTCGCAGGCTCAGATATTTTGAGGTGTATCGGTAAAATCCCTGCAAGGCCCTACTAATCCAAGTCTCCATCAGTCTCTGAACTCGTTATAGCTTTTTAAGGTTATTTGGTTTAATTACCGCTGATTCCCAAACAGGTATGGCATAGAGGAGTTTTGGAGTAATAGTCCCTTCGTAAATGATTTTTAGTGGCCCTGTCTTCAAACCCCATGTGTTTCTTGCGGAGATAGTAAGCCTGTTCACCGTTTTTAGTGTATTGTTTACTACATTGACTATATGTATTTTCCAATTTAGTTTTTTGTCGTATGTTTACATTCGGAATTTTTCTTTTCCTGGTAAAGATTATGAATTTCATCTTGCCAATGTTAAATTCTAGTTTAGCCACGTTTCCAAAATAAGGAGCGTATTGTTAGTATCTGTTTCTAATTGGGTAAAAAATTTTCTTGTAACGAGAAGTAGGATGTCGTCGGCGTACGTAATTATCTGTACATTCTTTGGTACTGATAGATCACAAATTAAGTTCATTAGTGTGTTCCAGAAAGACGCTATATATATATATATATATATATATATATATATATATATATATATATATATATATATATATATATATATATATATATATATTATTTTCACTTACCCGTTGCGAATGTTGACATTTGACAAAAATACTTTTTTTTCTTTTCTTTACACAGCATTGAATCGATAAAATCCCGATTTCTTAGCTTAAAAGGTATTATTGTTTGTTTTAAATTTTAGTAAGCCTTTGAGTAAATTTTTTACTCCAATTTTAGTAATTAGAAGTAGGTTCTCAAATCTCAAATTTTCCAACTTTTTGTGTTTTCATATTAATGTGCGAGTTTCCACCCCCTCTCTACCCATTCCTCCACCACGATTTTCCTCGGTATTATATCAACCATTGCAGAAGTGCAGTATGCAGAAAGATTGAGATCAAAAAGAAAATAATACAAAATAGTAATGTAACATTAATAGGATTGGAATATAATAACTATATGCGTTTATCGATGTAAAAACAGCAATACATTTCAATGTTTTATGAATAATGAAGAAATGGACTATTAATGCATTTTAATTCATTTCATATATGGGTCATTCTTCGAAAATTCGGAAATCACAGTTCCATGAAGAAACAGTATTTTTTTTTTTTTTTTTAATGTATTTGGCAGATATTTTTTTATTGATTTTGATAAAGCATGGTCTTAGACTGTTTTATCAGGGGTTAGCTTTCTTGTCAACAATAATTTTACGTATTTAAACATGTTTTAATCATTAAAATCTTCACTCCCTCACATGCCCCATTTGATAAATTGTCTTTAGCTGCCAGTAGACATAACCTTTCGATATCAAAATAAAATAGGTGTGTAAAATGGTCCGAAAAGAAAAACAAAATCGTCACAGAATAATTACATCCATAATTAGTTAAATTAATTGCTTGTACCTCACCTTTTTTTTTTTTCAAAAATTGGGCGCCAAGCAAACTCACAGCCTTCTATAGCTGAGGAAATCAGTTTGCAACCCTTACCAGTTCCTTCCTATCCATTGTAACCGATGTTGAGAGGAACCTCCATTAGCAAGTTATTAATAAAAGAAACGTGCTTTGTGTTTGGTGATCCTCACTCCCTCACCTGGTCATAGAATAGAGAAAGTAAGTTAAATATTTGATGTATTTCTATTGGAGTTCTTCTGGTTTTATGGGAATTAGGAGGCTCTTGAGTTAAGGCCTAATGTGTTAGCAATGAATAAGTACAAAAACCTCACTCCCTCACTCGTGATAAAATTTAACTAACCGTATTGAACAGAAACGCTCACCTATCAGTTACAGTCAAAGTTAATGAACCATTGAGAGTTGTATATTATCCCTTGCTAAGTTTTATCTGTTTTACCGTCTACTAGTTTGAAGATTAGTCTTAAAAAGTGATTTATTTTAATAAAATATAATAAAATTTAACTAAAATTATTGAAACTAAAGATATTTCAATTAAACTATAATTTTTTTTTTCTGTACAGTTATTATTCCCTTGTAATACTTCCTCAACCACACCCCCCCTCTCTATTATGCTCCTAACTAACTTAAACTCTCTCTCATTCCCTTACATTTAAAAATCAAAACATTTCTATTTTTCTTCTGTTTTAGAAAAATTACGATGGGATATTTTTACAAAAGTTTCTGAGATGCAATTAAAATTAAAAAAAAAAATATATATATAGTGTCATATGAAGTAATAATAAAATTACTAACAAGTCTCCCTACTTTCGAAGAATGGCCCATATACGATATTTTAATTCCGCATATAAACAGTCATCTAAAACGTTTTTACCTGGGCTTAAGATCTATTTTATAATGCAGCATCTATGCTATGGTGCATATATATACATCGACTGTTTCCATGTATAGTAAACCCTATTAATATGACTCAGGCATTCCACCAGCAGTCAATAAAAAACATATTTTCATGCTTTCGGAATGTAGTTTGTCTTTAAAGAAGTAATCCAATTAAATACGAATTCAAGTAAAACAGCTGACCCAAGAGAGGTTGTATAGTTTTTTTTTTCTCGATTGATTAAGAAGACTTCAAGTTCTCTCGCTATGGTAAATCAATTAGACCATCTAGAAGGATCTCGAAAGAAACGAAATTGCCGTAGGAATCTTTCGATGGGATTTGGTCTGATAAGGATGATACCTACCACTGGAGTAGGAGGCCCTGGAACAGACCATAAGAAAATCCTGCACATGGGCTGTCGCTTTCTTAGATATCGTTCCACTGTTACTTTATAATTAAAAAATGCTTGATTTTATTTGTGTTTTTATTTTTGTTTGTTTGTGATTTTTAACGAAATACTGATTCATAAAATGGTACCTACGGTCTAGGCAATTGGTGTTCTTGTAAAAACCAAACTGAATTATGTGGGAATTCCGGCAATTACATGATATGCAATTTATACACGATTTATTTTTTTGAGAAAAATATTTTTTATTTAAAAGTGCGTATTTGATATTGGAGCTTGCCCCAGACGGTTCATGAACTCTTAATAATTGTCATTTTTAAAAGATTTAAAATATTAATAATTTTTCACAGTACTCAGATTAGAATTAATTATAATTCGTTGACATTCGATGACAAAATAAAACCAAATCATTACTTTGGGATCATTAATATTTTAATCATTTAAAAAAAATATAGGAGATGCCTATATTATTTTTGTAAACATTTTACCGGGATTTTTTTGAGGGAAAAAATCTATAAAGAATGTTCCATCTATGTGGCATAGCATCTACCGTCTAATCTAATATTTTATTTCGAAACATATTATTTAATTGCTTTTATTTTAAAATAAATTTTTCTGTTCAATACTTCATTTTTAGACTATTTTTATGTCGTATTTTTCCCGAATAAAATAGACTATTGCACTGTATTGAAGGTCAGCGGTGATGGGCGGGGGTGCATTTTCTACCCGTTTCATAACCTCTAGAACACGATTATGGAAGTTTTGGAGATGTCTGATATATGTATGTTTTTCCCGCTACATTGGAGTACCTCCAGCGGCCCCCTTTGGGTCAAATGAGTTGAAATCAAATGGCATGTAGGACCAGCATTAGTACAGTTACGGCTGATTGAACTTTTTCCTCGTGTTTTTAGTCGTATTTTACAGGTTTCGGTACCGGGTTTTTTTTTGTAGCCGTTTCATAACCATAAATAAACGATGACATGAATGTAAGGGGTAAATTTCGTTTTTATTTTATTTTAATTTTTAATTGCTTATCAATTTATTTTTTTTAATTTATTAATGTTTACAAAATTGATCAAATAAATTATCTTTACGTATGTATTTGCTTTAAAAATCATGAATTTGACATTGCATAGTATTTTTTAAATCAGATATTATAATTAAGGAACTTAATATTAAATATATAAAACAAACTCTATTAAACTATATAAAATCTATAAAACTTCAATTTATTTATAATAAATTTAATAGAAGACAGGGTGATCTCTTGGCGTTCCTTCTTCTTAATCTTGCCTTCGAAGAAGCACCGAGGGACTCAAAAATTCAGAGCGCAGACACAAATTGGAATAAGTTGGTGAAACTGTTGTTTCAGTGCACGATATAGATATAGTAAGAAGATCGCTGTAGGTTGTGATGAAAGCCTTCTTTTCCCTGGAAGGAGCTTCTGGATGCCAGGGAATTACTATTAAAAAGGATATAAATAAGTACATGATAAATAATCAGTCACCAAGAAGAGAAGTAAAGTTGTATTTGGTCCGTTTACGTACATGTACATGTAGATATCTAAGTATGTTTACTTAGATAGGAAACATAGAATAACCAATAATAATGGCGGATAGAAGAAGGTTAATGACAACCAACGGTTGCTATATTGGATTAAGAAAACAATTAGGAAGTAACACTAATCCAGCTGGTGTTATTTGGATTTGAGACCTGGACAACCACCAAGGCCGAGAAACATGAGCTCCTTACTTTTTTAAAGGATCGTCCTCCACCGGATCTATGAAGATGTATATGAGAATAACAGATGGAGGAGCGAACAGTCGGTTAACCTTACAACCTTTATACAAAATATAATGTGCAATTTGTGATGATAGGAAGGCTAAAATGCGTATTTTGCTTTTATGTTCGGGAATAAAAATACAAATAGGTATCAGCCGAGCCATCGTTTAGTGTTGGAGACCAAGGCTTAATGTTCCGCGCCTATAATATAAATGTCGCAGACTTATTTGATACCAACATAATCGATGATAACTATGCCGATTGGAATGAATGTCTGGAACTGGAACAAACCTGACAGCACTTATTACCCTCTCTCCCCTCCCACCTTCCCTCCTGTGGCAATGTGTCGGCCGGCGGACTTCTAACCAGGTCGTTGAAAGAAGTTATTTTCTAAAAGTTGTAACGGTCTCCCGGCAGCTGTAATTGGCCCTCTGGATTCCGCTGCCATATCCAACTGACAATGACCTTAGTAAGTTGGTTTTGTAAGTTAACTGACCAGGCTTCTTAAGGCTTCTGTTTACGTTTGGGTCAAGGGCCTCACGCAAAACATTATACGCACCAGATTTCCTATTTTGATAAATATATCAAATAGGAAATTCTTTGAGTTTATAGTTATACAAAGGCAATAAATATGGAACATATACACATAAAAAAAATATACATAGTTTCAATGTTGTTAACATTACGGTATCAGAAATAAATTGGGATGACAGGTTACGAACCAATTGAGTTTGTGTGGGTATGGATTTTTTAACGAAAGTAAGTATGTATATTTGCGGCCGAATCTGTAACATATAGAATATAAATGTCTTTATAGATAATTTCATTTGTGACATGATAATGAGCACTAAGGATTCTTCGAAGGATTTTAAATTTTCAAGATTGGATTTGGGAGGAATTTGATTATTCCGTGGTGCCAAAAGCTCAACCCCGTATATCTAGATATGGCCAGAAAAATTGTAAAATAAAGAAAGTGTTCAGAAAATCATTAGACAAACGTTTATGATATTAATTACAGATTTCATTAAAAGTATAACATTCGAGTCCATAGACAAATATACCCTTAAAAGCAAAACATCGAAGGAAACGGAGCAAGTCATATCTCCAATAATGAAATATGAATTAGAAGCTCCTTTATGAGTGGCCAGGGCCAGATTCAAAGTTTGGACGCTCCTAGACCCAAGTGTGTTTGCCGCCCCTCTCTTCGTACCATCGGAGGTGTTATCGGTCTGGCAATTTTCCTCAAGAAAATTATCTCTATGATGACAATTTTGTTATTATCGCGTAATATCATCACTTATGAAAATAAAGACTTTTCATAACTCATCATGAACTTTGTTATTTATAAAAAAAGAATTTTGTTGCACCTTGCACATCCAAAGGCGCATTATGCGCCCCTAGGCTACTGCCTAGTGGTTAATCCTGCCCTAGTGATGGCCGAGAGTAGCACCTTTGTATTCTCGAGTCAGAAGCGGGTTTGAATTCGGCTTGTGGGAGTTGACTTTTATTTCTTGTCGGATCGACTGAATAAATCTCGACCTTTTTACACTCTGCGGCTAAAATAGGCTGGTAACTTGTGGGATGTCCCATCCTTCCTCACCTAGTTGGATCACTTAAGGATTTTGTATAAAATCAATAAACAAAAAATCTCCAGGACAAGATGGAAGAATGAACAAAGAGCTGGAGATTATTTGAATATAATACTAGCGTTGATTCCAAAACTGGGAAGTTCAATGAAATTTCAAAAGCTCTTAATCAACTTTAAAAGCGACATGGATGTATAAACCATTCGTGTGATTCCCTACTGAAAATTAACGGTTTCATAATATATACTTGGAGGTTCAGAAACCGAAAAGGTAACCGTCTACAGACACTTTTTATGATAATAAGTACCATTTGCCTAATTGATCTATGACAGCCAGCTCATATTTTGTGTATCCGTATCGGGGAGTTATCGCCGTTATTTAATTTTATTATTATTATTTTTTTTTTTACCATTTCTTTCATTAATGGATATTTAAAAAAACAAAACATTAAGACACAAAATACAAAATAGTTTCATTGCTTTTTAAACAATGCGACAGTGTAGCGAGATGTTCATATTATAAAGCAGGATCAACATTACCAATACTAATAACTTTTAAAAACTGATACTAGATACTAGATAAAAGCTATCAGTTGGATTTCATGATGGATACTAGCTAGGACCCAAAACATTTTTTTGGTTTGGACTTAAAGGTGTGTCCACTACTAGAAATCAATTCTGTCATAACCGAAACCTGCTTTGAGCGCAAATTTTTAGTATTTTCCATTCTATTTATACCGTTTTCCAGACAAATTACACTTAACACAAAGAAAATCAGCCTTTTTTTTTCAACCCAATTAGTAGTTTACTAATAGTGAACCAATAATTAGTTAACCACTCTATTTAGTCAGTTTTGGTTTCAATTTAACATTTACGCGATTTAATTTAATTAATAATAAATGATAAACTATTAGTTATTAGAAACTTTAGTTAATGGATTTAGTTATGTTATCTTAGATATTATTTTATAGTAACATTCCTAGAACTCTTTTATGTAAATAAAATTTTAGTATATTTAACCGTTTTTATGTATTGTTCAATTTTATTTTTAATTTGAGGTTATAATATATATTGGTCAGTTTTATTAAATATTAGTTATTCAGTGTTATATCAGAATAATATTTTTACAATTTATCTTTGTCTGATTACAAGTCTACAGATTTTTTAGTAAAACGTACTCCTGAAATGTCATGGTTTTGCGTTTCTTACTTGTTATTAAATGCTTCTAAAAGTCAAATTTAAGTTGTAATTTTATGGTGTGATTTTCTTATTGAGTTATATGTTTATTGTTTTTGGAATTAACTGAACAAGAAAGAATTAAATCAAGACACTACCATTCCAAAGCACAAACTGGCAGTGATTAGAAGTAATTTTGAATTTCTACGATGAATTAAAATTTAGATAATTTAGATTGATATAAATTCAGATAAAATAAATTGATGAAGCTCATTAATATGATGTTTATATAATTTTAATCAAGAGCGTAATTAGATATTTTGTTTTTAGAAATGTATACCTATATCTATGAAATTTTATTTAATACTCCAGATAAAAATCTTTTAAAGTATTTTTACCATATTTAATTTATTTTAAATAAATAAATTTCAGTTTTCAGTTCTACCCGTTATTAAATTAAAAAAAAAAAAAGAATAGTTTGTTATTTTATTTTTTTTTTTTACAAAATTTATAACTCATAATTAATTAACTTTATTTTGAGCATTTTTCTTTATTACCATATATGTTTATTATCTAGATAAATATTAGGAAATGAACAGAAGAAACTATAGAAGAATGAAGACGTTGATAAAGGTAAATGCATTTTTTTCAAATAATAATTTGAACATTATTTAAAATATTTTTATTACTTATATGAAAAAATAAGCAAACATGTCCAACAGTTATAGGCCCAAGCCATCAAGGAAACGTATTTGTCTTCAGACATTGTATTACTGAACTAAAAAAAAAACAAATATTCTACCTGGTAAAACAAAAATACTCTGTTTAGTTCAAGTAAAATATTAATTTTTAACAATAAATTAATCTTTGAAATAGCAACGTTAAAGATATTTGAGTTGCTGTTGTAATATTAATATTTAAATTTGTTGAAAATCTTCAAAAAAGATTACCTGAATAAAGAAATGGAATAAAATAAAATATTTTATCATATGAAAATTAATTTTCATTTTTTTTTATTTCACAAATTTCCTAAGTTCATACCATGATTATCTTTTTTTTTATTGCCATGGTTCTATAAAGTTATGGCGGAGACTACAGTTTCGTTAGTCCGTCATATAATTATTTTAATATGATATTATGACTTAATATTTCATTAAAGTTAAAATAATAATAATGTAATTTTTCTGCAATCAAATATACATGTTTTTCATCAATTCAGATTTTTTTTTCTTTCGATTTAATCGAAAATTTTATCAAACTTAGATAAAATTTATGAAAAATACTTATTCACAATGGTCTTTTCATAACTTTAATTTTAACAAAAACATAAAATTATTATTTTAATTATATATCCTTGATTTTTAAATGCCTTTTTATAACTCTAACCTTTGTACCCATTTTGAATGTTGTTTTCTTTTTAATCCAAATGTTATTAATTTTATTTCTGTTATTAATATGCTGATTTGTGTTAACGATTTATAGGTAAGATTTTTTTTTATTGATTTTTTTTTGTGTTGAAATTGGTGTGTTTAATATACTTGTATATTATATTTTACTTGTATATGATATTTTAAGTATTGTGTAAACTATTTTTGTTTAGGATCATGCATGATTATTAGTCATTGTAAATATTTTAAGCGGGATATATTCAACAACCTGTTGATTCTATGCACATAAAACTTTGAGCTACTGTAGAGCATATATGTATATATACACACAATTTATTTTAATTTATTTAATACTTAAATCATACTATATAGAATTATTAATTGTTTAATTTGTTTTTGAACTTACACATATACACAAATTAATAAACATTTAGTATTATTACGAATAAAATTCAACGAAATCACAGATTTGCAAAACCATGTGTTTAAAACTTCATGAAAAAAATGTTGCAAGATGCTCGTTACTTAATTTCCACTAGATTAATCTTGAAAAATAAATAACAATTTAATTTTTTCAGAATTTGGTTTATGTATTGTGAATACATTTCAAACTTTATAAAATGTTTACTTTACATCTGTGTATAGCAATGACACAAATATGTCTTGAAAAAATTTACATTCCAGGAAATTTTATTGAAAGAATAAAGTTTAATATTGTTATAGTTAAATATGACAATAAATTATTTAAAAGAACTTATCAGAGTTCGGGTTTTTCGTAATGAAGTAAAGGCATAATCCGATGAAAACTGGGATTCTTGATGATATTGAATTATTTGAGAAAATATGAAAAACTATGCTAAAACTATACCGATTTCTAATCCTTAATATTTTTTTTTAAAAATCATCTATGTCCTAGATGATCTATGTCCTAAATGCTCGGCTAAATATCAATTTTATAGAGCAGGTGTATAGGGCATTCGTCCTGAAAAATACTAGAATCAACTTAAATTTTAATTTGCTTTGTACTTAATTTTATAACAATTAGGACCTTATATTAGTCGTGTTTTATTTTAAATTATCCAGTGGCCTGAATATAGAGTTAAAATGTTTACATCGAAGAAACAAATGAAAAGTTATTACAGTAAACACAGAAATGAACACATTTTTATTATTATTAACAATAATAAAGTTAAAATAAATAAAATTTTATGTTCCCCATCGCTTTAATCACGATATACTGTACTTTTCTAGATTATCAATCACACTTACTACGAATAAAAAAAATTACGAAGCTAGGAATTTAATTGATTAAATTCATTTTTAATTAATTAATTGAGTAGGGCTTTAATAAATAAATTGGTAGTTGGTAATTTTTTTTTATCCTACAATTGAATTAAAATTTTTAATAAATTTTAATCGGTCTTGCAACTGGATGATTTTTCTATTATTTTATACTCATGCTCATGTTCATAATGGTGTATTACCACAAAACTGAAGTTACCTAAAAACAAAACTCATTATTATTAATTAATCAGTGATCATCTAAATCCTCAAGTGAATATATGAAGGGACCCCCAAACAATTAAAGAAAAGGGTTAACTATTCACCAACTAGAGTTAACTATACACCAAAAGGGTAGTATTCTGAACTGCTGTAATTAATTTGCTGTGGTATTTCTTCAGTGTTTGTACAATATCCTCTCCAATATTATTTTTTTCTGTAACTGGTGACGTAAGAGTGCATAACCTTATTCAGGCCACGCCCCCTTTTGATAAAGGAGCGTGTGATCCAAATAATTACCAAATAATTAAATTGTTGCTTACAATAACCTACGAACATTATGTTAGTATGTAATATTGTTTTTTGTGTGTGTAGTGATGATTCTTAATAATATAATTGTTAAAAGTTCAAAATATTATTAAATGCGATCTTAATTATAGATTATTTGATCGTAAAAATGAACAATATATAAGTGTGAAACGTTTCTCGGAAATAAAAATAAAACTTGAAGTTTTTTTTTAATATTACAGAAAAATTAAATAACAATTAATTTTCGAGAAACATTTCGAAAAGAAATTTGTTACTATATTGTGAAGAATAATAAAATCCACTTTTATAAGATTATCCACCAATTTAATAAGGTTGTAGGGTCAGATTGAATATGATTTTTTTTTCTTTTAAATGCTCATATTTCCAATGCGGAGGAAGCTTTTGAGTGTTTCATTTATTTATTTTTTTCCAAATTTCAACAGTACAGACTAAATACCAATTGGAAGAGAAAAATAGGACAGTTTGGATCGAAAGATCTTTCCTAGATCAGAAATTGGAACGGATTGCAATGGAAGTTACAGGAAGAACATTAGGTATTTGCCCATCTCGGTGTTTTTTTTTATCTTATACTAAAATAATTCATATATGAATACGACTTTACACTTTTAATTTGTGCACATTGACATTCGAGATTTAGTGTTTCTTTTTTTTTTTTAAATATTCCTATATAAATTCAACAATATATTGAATTTGTATCTGAAATTGAAAGTTGATAGGTCACTCCTCCCCCCCCCCCCCTCCCAGGAGCTAACTGGAAGCGTAAAAGCTGAGCTTGGATGTCTCAGGCGTCCTACAAGGTAGACCTTGACCCACTGCTACTATCTCTCGTATCTCCAGCTGCTTCAAATTTGACTTTCTCTTCTTTAACCGCTCTGGTATTAATTACTTTGTATATTATAAAAAGGAGTAGGTTCGACAAAATAATTACAAAAGTATGTACTGCCCTCTTCTCCATTAGTATACTAGATCAAAAAATAATTGTTTAAAAAAATCCTGAGAATCTTATTATTGTAAGTCGTAAGCCCATCGCTAACAGTGGAGAAATTTGGTTTATTGAAGAGCTGGCTAATATTTTTTTTTTCCTTTTTCATTAGAGTAATGTACCTAAGCAAGAAGATCGTGTGATCATTTTCTTTTAGAAACCGAGAGCGATAATCGAAAATAGATTGGGAGACAAAGCTTCGCAAAATAGCCTATTCGGTGTAAGTTTTGAATGGTTTGTTATGCCTATGGGGTATTACAGATATCTGTAAATAGTAATTAACATTCATTTTCATTTGATTGTGTTTCTCTATTTTTTATATGTACAAACATGTTTTATATTTAAAAAACATTTTTTTTTTTTAGTTAGGAAATATATCATTTTAAATAATTACGGCCGAACTATTTCGGCCAAGGTATCAAAGTTCTAAAATTTTATTTATTAGGTATTAATTATTATCAATTTTATTTATTTTTATTTTATTATTTATTAATTTATTAGTCCCAGGCTTAATATATATATTTTTTTAATTTCATTTCGTTTCCAAAAACCGAGAATCTTAACCGTAACTTTAGAGGTAACTTCTAATTTAGGTATGATTTTATTTATTTTGTGTTAATGGAAATGAGGATTTTTCGAAGCATTCTGGATTTTAGGAATTTAATCGAATTAAATTAAAACTCTGATAGTCTAGAGGAGTAATGAAAACCTTAAGTGCGTCCTGCCGTGTCCGTCGTTTACACACGCTAAACCCTCACAACCGTTCAGTATTGCGGGTACGGTATAGCTTGCCCCGTTTCTAAGTTATATCAATAGAAAATTTATGGACATCTAATACTGAATATAGAGAATACCTGTAGACGACTCTGTTGTGGGCGCATAAATAAATAATAAATTAATAAAGGGTAATTCCTTTAGCCCTTATTAATCCTTGGATCCCCCCTCCTCTCCCTAGTTACTTTATAATTTATCACGGAAAACTTTGTCAGAACCGACAGTACAGGCATGCTATCTGGAGAAGTAAACAAAGTTAAAGTAAATTACTATGGGGTTAAAATGAATACCGCTGGATTTTTTTTACAATAAACATGCTAGCATATCTTAAAATAAATTACCATGAAGTTGCACTTGTTGAAATTAGCATTTACTTTTATTTCTCACTTTATAGATTTATATTTTATAATTGCATGGAGATAGGCCTTGTCAATTGAAACAAATTTGTAACCGCGAAAAAAAAAAAAAAATTAAATTAAATTGGAAGGACCAAACTCCAATAATTTTTTTTTTGTATCGAGTAAATAAATTGTTTATATAATATTTAGCAATTAATGTCAAAGTAAAAAGTTAAATACTTTTATATTCACGCATTCATATCGAACTTCGAAACAAGGGATCGTACTGTTTTATTGTTGTAATTTTTCAAAATAAATGACAGTTAATGACTACTAAATATAAATAACAGTTAAAAACTTATAAATTATTAAAATCGTAAACTTAATTCTAGGCATTCTGATGAGGGTGTATTCACAAACGATCCTGTTTTTTTTTTTTTTTTTTTTCTAAATTGCATTCTGTTTAATTTATGATCGTTTTATTATCTTTATCTTTTTTCCCAATTCCAGAAGAACGTGTATTATATGCACTATGGCGTAACTAGTTTCATTGACAAAAGGTCTTCACTAGTAGATGGTTGATTCAATATTCTTGAGTGTTTGCAAGACGGCAACTGTGTCCCTTTCCCGAATTCTTGGATCTCTTGCAATATTTCAAATAGATTGACTTCGATGGGCGTAGGCTTTTGTACAAAATACAATTTGTCAAGTACATTCAAATATTGGCGTAAATATTTCTTCCTCGTAATGTTTTATGTACGGAAATAAGAAAAAAAAAAGTTTTATCATTAAATCAAACCAACTTTTAACTTATGAATTAAATTTAAATATATTTTAAATAAGATATTTGACAAACTGACATGGGATAATCATTCCGTAAAATTTGTTTCATTCCAATACAACAGTGGTTAGTTAGTTTCTCCATATGTGCTTCCAATGTGAACGCTCTGATTTAACCCATTCACTTATTTAAAAAAAAAAAAAAAACACTTCGTTTTAAGACTTCAGATTTAAAGTTTACCAGACACTAAACTTAGCTAAGCCTTTCCTTGTCTTGTGAAATATAGCGATTATTATTTTTTTTAAATAAATAAATAATACAGCTATAATTAATTGTAAGTTTGTTATTAAATAATATGTAATAGCGAGTTAATTGCAAAATAAATTCATAAACTTCGTAAAAGCGTTATTTAATGAATAAAGAGCTAGTTTAACTTCCATATTCATACTTTACTCTCCCTTATATGTTCCACGCTTCGGGGAAATGCGCACCCCATCTTAACAACTTCTATACTAAAAAACAACAATGATTCCACTTACACACAAATATCTGATTCGTACTAATCAAAAAAAAAAATTACCTTCAAATAAAAACTATCTTCCTATTGTCAATATTTAATAATAATATCTCCTAATATTTTAAAATAATATTTTGCCAGGATTTAGACTATGGACCACTGATAGTCTAATTCATTTGTTATAATGAAATATCTTAAAACAAAATGAATTCATTAACCTAAAAAAAGCTTATTTTATTTATTAGCAATACATACAAAATATATATATGTATATCCCGAGAGGAGATTTAGATATTCAGGTGGTCGTTAATTAAAAAAAGTTTGGTAAACCAAGGTTTAAGGCAGTGGTTCTCAAAATGGGTGATGCATATACGCCATAAGTGTGCCGTGGAATATTTAAATAGTTAAATTTAATTAAAGTATTAAATGAAATAAGTAATTAAAATGATTATTGCAAATTTTGTGCTACCTTCACTAGAATATACAATCGAACTCCAATAATTGCTGGGAATTCATTAAAAAAAAAAATCGATATTTCTTCTCGTGCTCCTTACACCTGTTTTATTAAAAATGATTCCTGAAATTTTATTTAATTCAGTTGATTAATGAATAAAAGAAAAAAAAGATAAATCATCCATACTTAAAAAGAACCCTGATGTTTAGGGAATAGAATTGAGTAGAGTTTATTCAGAAAAGAATAACTATCATTTTCGAACAGACTATCATCAATCAACATCTATCGGTCAGCGCCAAAAAAAAAAAAAAAAAAAATTAAAGTTACAAAAATAAAATACAATGATTCTCTACAACTTTAATTAGTCGTGCGTTATGTATTAATTAAGTTGCAATGGTTAATGAATTATAAAATGGGTACGAAAATTTTGTTATGCAAGGTACTCAATCATAAAAAAAAATGCGCTATGCAGGCATCATAGATCGTGTAAAAATAAGTTAATTATAAGGTTGTCTTTAATATTTAGCCTCAAGGCCAGAAATAAAACTCAAGAATTTTAATCTGTGTATTTCTCTAGACTGATTGTGAGAATTTTTGATAATATGTTATGTTTTTATTAGATGCTGAGGAGGGGGGCAAGCCTTCGCCGATATGCTTAGAGAAATATATACATTAATAATTTTGAGTTTTAATTGTGACCTTGAGGCAAAATAGCGAAAACAACCTTTTAATATAGAAGGTCAAATATTGAGGAAAAAAAAATTATTGTTGGTAATAATAAAAATAATTATGAGTGATTGCAATTTGTTATCGTGGTGATTAAATGGAGGAGGGAAGTTAACAATAATACTTCTTACCTAAAATAACAGGGTCCAAGTAGGACAATTTACTAATTTTAGTGTAAGACAGATGGAGCTGAGTTAAAGTTATGCTCATGGCATTTATAATCTGAGATCAAATCGTTGATTATAAAACAATGAAAATAGTAGCAATACTGCAATAATAAGCTAATTAAATTAATTTAAGGATGGGATTTTGAGTATGTGTCCAGTTATGATTGATGGGCGTTTGAGTCATGCATCTAAAAAGTTGAGTAGCAATTTTGATTTTTTTTAAGAATGGTGTTGTAATTTAGATTTGTAAAATGCGGTAGAAAAGAAGGTGTTTAATTAACAGAAAAAAAAGGAAGAAGGTTTTTGCTTTGCAACTAATAAAATAAATGCTGACTTCCTACAAAATTTAGAAAATTTAAAACTTATAGCCGACAGATTAAACATATCAAGTGAAGGGAGCAATTAGGTTGACCGAAATGTAAACATTGAAAAAAAAGTAAATAAAAATAGTTAATAGTCTATAATCTCAAAAAAGTTCCACAAACATGAGTTTTTCCATATTCCATATCGACTAAGCGATTCTTCCACGTTTGATTGGTATGCTACGACTTACGAAAAAATAAAATAAAAAAATAAATATCAAAAAAGAAGATGATCAGGGTGGCGGTCAAGAATAAAACCAAAATAGTAGAAACTGTTAAATGCATACGTTTCGGGCCGCATTTCAGTCCTTCCTCAGGGCATGTGAGTTCGACACTTTGTTAGAGACTCAGAGACATATTTTTCAGTCTCTGAAAAATAAAAGTTGTTTTATATGCTGTTTTTTTATTTTTATAAATCTCGATGGAGATTCAAAAATGTTCAAAGTTCTTGTACATTCCAAGGCAAACGAACTTTCAAAAGTCACTTAAGTTCGGTTTCAACTTACCCTTGTTATCGGTAATGGAATGTATTTTCTTTTTATCGCCGACCCAAAGATTTTGTATCTAGTGAGACTTGTTTTGCCCCCTGAACTGCAAGATGCCAATTCATTTTCGCCTAATATATATCTGTAGTGAGTGTAACTTAACTGAGTAATCGAATTCTTTGACTGATCACGTACTTTCTCTGGCGTACTTTCTGTTGCCATAGGTAAAATTGAAAAAAAATAAAATACGATTCCTCCCGTGGAAAGTAAGAATTCCAATTAGTATTGTTTAAGCAGTGTGTATATGTAGCAAGAACGTATTCCCATAGCTTGACAAAGAAACAAATTAAACGACTTTTAGTTAACAACGGTAGAGGTAATTGTGTTGGGCTGGTTGGATCTAGCGTTCGGGATCCGGCCCCAAGACAACTTTCCATTCCTCCTCCCTGTAACGAGCCAATTATTTAAAAACAATGATCGATTGTTCGGTTTCTCGCTGATGCTGATTGGACCTTTTGATCATGCGCACGTATCCATACCATCATGGAGTCGCCATTTTGTATCTGTAAAGTATTTAGACAACTTAACCTAGAAGCTTGTTGTGGAAAAAAAAAATGTTGTAATATATGTTTTCGTGTTTAATATTTAAAATAACATTCTAGTTTATTATTTGAAGAGTACAACGCAAAGTCTTAAGTCAAGCAACAGGCAATTACTAACCAGTCAGCCTTTCTCCAATTTAGGCACCATGAGGACAGAAAAATATAAGATAACATCACAGACAAACAGTCTAAAACTACGAGTGCTAGATTCAAACCAAAGACAGTCGATGTGGGATGTGCCATCTAATAATTGCAAAATTGAGTTTTTAAGCTCTACAAATACAAGTTTTTAAAATTAATATTCTACTGGAAGATTCTAATACAAAGCATTAAGTCTCTCAAGCACTAGTAAATAACTAATCCGCAAACGTGTTACCAATGCAGACATCATCAGGACAGAATAACATAATATCACATTAGTCAGATCAGAGATGGCACATCTCATTTCAACGTTCCAAAAGGGACTAACCAAATTTAAATAGTACATCAGTCCAATAAAACTCAACATATACTACATGTTGTACTTGATGATGTCCAATGCATGCACTAAAGAAATATATTTTGAACTGTCTTGGACTGATCCGCCATCTCTATTTGGTTAGTCTTTATTATATTGTTGATGTGAGATGTGCGGTTCCTGTTTCGTATATTATATACGATATTGTATTCTGTCTTGATATATGAATTGGCAAAACTTTGACTAGTTTACAGTTTCCCTCATAAATTCAGATATTCTGTTCCTAACATATAATTGTATACGTTGGACAAAAAAAAAGTATTCGGTACTCTTAGTTTTTCGGGTAAAAATATGTTCAATAATCTATTGAACATGAATTAACTGACGGATATGATAAAAACCGACGTTCCGCATTAATTTTTACATGTGAAGAAAATTAGAAACCCGTAAAACCTAATTAACAACACAAATGAACAATAATTTTTTCAAGTAGAACTTAATCATTTCGATTTCCTACCCATTTTTGGAGGGATGAATTGTTAACCTAATTGAAAATAAAAATTGAAAAATTATCATGCAAAAAAAAAATATTCATACAGTAACAGTTGTGAGAATTACTTCTTTGTTCTCAACTCATGGTTTTCACTTAATACATAATCTCTTATTCAAATGCAAACCCAAAATAATTGTTCAATTTTTGTTGTTAATTATGTTGTACGGATTTCTAATTTTCTTTACGTTTTAAAATGAATGCTGTTTGTTGTTTTTTTATCATATCTATCAGTTAATTTATGTTCAATAAATGATTAATATATAATTATTAAATAAGTTATTATTAAATAACTTTTTTGTACACTATATGTTGAAAGTTCTTGGAGTGATATCTCTATTCGGCTAGTCTTTTTTAGAATGCTGATTTTAGATGTGATATTGTTTTCAGTCCTGACGATGCCTGAATTAGTGCTATGGTGAATGGCTAGTTTTTATAGCTATTTGAGACATTTGAGGTTTTGTTTTGAAATTTTCAGTTCATAAGCTAAAGACAGTTTTTGGTCTCATATTTAAAAAAAAAAAAATAAAAAATAAATCATTACTTTTTGGTGGTACTAGGTACCGTAAATTATTTGGTGGAATGTGAGGATAAGGCTGGAGAAAGCGCAAGTTTTTTTCTATGGATCGGCCTAGACAGAACACATTGTATCTCGACAAATACAATTTTAAACCACGAGGATAGTAAGGACGCGGTCCTCCAAGGCGGGTCAGGAATATAGGACATCCCGAAAGTTCGAAAAACTTTCAGGACAACAACAACAGCCATTAGACAAATTGGGCGCTGACTCTCAAAAGGAAAAAGAACAAGTGGCAGATGAGCTGTAAGTTAAATGTTAAACTTTTCCGAGCTAATAGCATATACTTAGGGCACGTCCGCAGCGATGAAGTTAATTTGGAGGATTTGCCAGGGAGGTTTGGATGTGGGACCGGTTCTGTCGGGGAAACCTGTTCCGGTGTAGCGGGTCCAGCTAGGCCCATCCTAGCGGCAGTCATTAATTTCCTGACCGTTAGCTTATTTATGTAACTTGATGCATGGAGGGGAAGAGGGGGGGAGGGCGAGGCATAGCCAAAATTGATTTTTAACAATGCTGCTGCCAGTGCCGGACACTGGGCGAGGTAACAGGTGGCTGGGACCTGTGGGCAGGCCAACTGTCTCCTTCCATCTCCTCTCCCCAGTGTAATAGATTTCTCAGGTCCGCTCGCTCCCTTTAGAGCGTTACCTAACAAAGAGATTCCATTAAATGAAACGTTTAAAAATCTAGGATACAAATGAGATATAACATTATGGGGGAGACTGCTGTATTTACGGACAAAATTTATATTGTTATTCTCAGCCATCGGGGAACATATTTTCTACAAGTAAAATCCTCTGGTTATTCTCTATTACCCTATTACACCCTAAGCAAACAAAAGTCAAGAATAATCTTTTTAACACGCTCAGTGAGTGATAACTTTAAAAAAAAAAGTTATTGAATATATCGATTATTAGATAAATAAACAAAATTTACAATTACAATTACAAAATGATTCAGGATGGTTACTGAAACCAAGGCAAAAGCACCCAGTGTCGAAGAGGACTTAAGAATCAAGCTAAGTTCCATAAAAGCTAAAATTGATGCTCTGATTGTAAATAAATAGTAACTTGTATTGTAGCAAGCTTCCAACTGAAATATATTGCCCAAATTTATTATTTTTGATGGATAAACTCTTATCTTCAGAATTTTTGGTTTAGTCATTCTTACTGTTGCTATATAATATCAATTTTACTTTTCATTTTGGATTTTTTAACTTTATTTTCAATTCATTATTTTCTTATGCACATTTTACAGTAATGTATGTTGTTTTGTTTGTTTAATAAACTTGTAAATCGGTTTGTAAATATTAATTAATAAATCAACTTATGGAATGAATGCTCCAATTAACTTACATGTGGAGGCAGAATTTATTTTCAAATATTCGTCTGTCTGTGCTTGCAGCAGTGGCGTAGCCAGAGGGGGGTCCGGACCCCCTTCCCCCGAAATTACAAAATACTTTTACTTATTCGTATTTGTAAAAAAAAATTGTATAAATCTATTTAAATGTTATAAATAATTATTATTTTATAAATAATATACCTAGGCATTGAAATATTATATATAGAGAGGGCCCCCCTACATCCCCGGTTGGGGTGGGTTTCTTTAAAGTTGGTCCTTGGATGTTGCAACATGTTGCAAACTGATCAAAATGCATTTTTATTCGAGGAATACATAAATATGGAACTTTATATACGAGCATTTCCTTCGTCGTTGCTTTGCCCAACTTATTCCAAAGTTATCAACTTATCCCCCTAAGAAAGATCGATCAGAGAGATAAAAGTTATAAAACCTTGGGTTTTTGTTTACCTCTACTTAAAAAGTTATTTATACCAACATGGATGACTTGATTGCTGATAAGTATATCATGATAAGCCTTTTGACGGAGGAAATGGAGAAACAAACTGGGCTTGATACCCACGCGAGGTTCTGACAAGATCATGAGTCCTGAATGTTGTTTTTTTTTTTTTTGTGTGTGTGTTGAGGAACTTGTGTGTTTTATTTGTAATTCATTGGTCTTTCATAAAAGTTTGATCTGATTACAACAAATCTGACTTGTAATATTTATAAATAGGTATTCAGTTGCTAATGAATACAATTTTTTTTTTTTTTACTTTAGAAAATATTTCAGTTATGACTCAACACTAGACATGGGAGAAAATGATATTATGAATGACCGTTTGTAAGTTTATCTCTCCTCTATTCATTAACTAATTTGGACTTGGTGCAGATAGATTCGGAAAAGACATTGTCCATGGTCTTTTTTTCTGTGCGGGCATCGGTCATTATCATCATCATTTTGCCGACAAATAAGCCCCATACCGAAAACAGTTGGAGACTGTGCTTTACAGAGGAAAGATCCCTTCTTTATAGTTCTTAGGTTTTTTGTTCCCACAATTTTTTTTAATACAACACGGGCTGTTCGCTCGAAAACTTGAATGTGTAGCCGCCATTTCTAAAGGTAATTGACCAAGTTATATCACTTAACCCATTAAAGCCTGTCATCGTATCTCATAATCCAATATTCAAATTTTTGTGTTATGAAAATGTTATAAGTCGTCTAATAACATTTTCGGTCATTTTTTTTTTTAAATAAACTTCTTTAATACAGTTTGTTAGGGTATGAATTTTTATACGCTACGCATTGAGGTCAAGGTAATGAAAATATGATATAAAAATTAACCAGTAATGAACGTTGGAGTAGTAAACTACGGGGAGAAAATATGTTATTTTGAAAATCATCAACCAACGGCCTAAGCCTGAATATTATAATTAAGTCCACATAAAAATTTAGGTTGGGTTAAAGAAAATTATACTATGACTTTTTTTTCGGAAATTAATTGATTTGGTGAAAATATGGGACAAAAATTAGTTTATTCGGGACAAGGTGCCCATAGTTTTTGGCTACATAAATCAGCTATATTCTGTTCTTCTAGGGCTTGATATTATTTTCTCCAAAAAGTTTTAGCTTCATTTTGACAATACAAACTGTTGCATGGTGGCTCGCTGATTGTTAGGTTTATACAATGCAAAATAATACGGGAAATTATCAATCCAAAAAAAGTATTGTTGCGTTTTTAATGATTTAAGTTTTATAAGTCGTCCCTGAAGATTAGTTTATGATACAAGAATACAACTTTTTTACAATCGTGATTTTAAAATAGCACAGATAAATGTTTTTAATATTTTTTTTCTTTCGCTATAAAATTTTAAATTTCAATCATTAATAAATTTAAAATCTAATTGTTTTGCGAGACATGGAACGAGATTGAGAAAGTAATAGGGAGCTTTGCTGTCGAAGGAATGAGGCACCCAATCCACGGAACTGCGGCTAAATAAGCGGGCAGTGACTGGGCAGTGTAGCCACTAGACAATGGTCGGCCAAACAATGACTATTGTCCAACCCCCACTGGAAATATATTTCACCTATTTGGTTGGTAGACCTGCCGCTCTCTAATCTCTGTATTATATCGCTAGTTCCTCGCCTTCCACGACGGCGTCTTTTTGTTTCCTTTTACATAAAATTTGTTTACACAGGTAGGTACCCAAGGGGTTACTGTCACCCGCTCAGGAATACCTCTTACCGAGTCTTCTTGATCGTTTAGTTGCCAATTACCAGGATAACGGAAAATTGATTAGAGTTGTTATTTCATATCACCAGATTGGATAGTGTAAAATGCAGTTCACTAATAAAGAAAAAAAAATGATGTTTAGAGAAAATTATTATTGACTAGTCTCTTTAAATAGCATATGTTCGTACACATATGTATGTATGTATGTATATATATATATATATATATATATATATATATATATATATATATATATATATATATATATATATATATATATATAATATCTGGAATACAACCCATGAAGGGTCTTGGGTTCAGTAATTGATAAGAACGTACTGTTCGGTTCAGTACCTGATAAAGACCACGCTCAACCACCATGCTTATTCCCTAACGCAATTAAAGGCCAAGTCGCCAATTATAAAGAGCTCGTAACCCGCCAAGGAACGAATATATTTCGAATTACCGAGTTTGTATAAATACAAAAGGTTTCTTCGGCTTATCAAATGTTTTTCAAGAGACAAAACGTTGAGTTCGAGTTATCGGCGTTAAAGCAGTGTTGTTCCTCAAACGTTCCTTTCCCTTGAATGCTCCTTGCATCTCCCTTATAGCCTGTTATATGTGCTGAGAAACTCCTTCAAGCTTCCTTCCTTAAAACCTGGCATAAAAAATAGATTTTTTTGGATAATGATTTTATTGGACTATTTGAACGAAAAATATATTGTAAATAATGTAAGATGCCATTCACAAACAACAAGCTGGGGGCAAGCTATAAGGCAATCATTCAAAGACCTTTCACATAAAAATGTGATTGAGCATGACAAAATAATAATGTAAAAAAAAAAATGTATAAACCATATATATATATTTTTAGTGCACACATCTTCCCTTTAGCAATTTTTTATTTTCGTTACATTTATTTTTTTATTCTATCAACCAACGTTTCAAAGTCTTCCTTCGTCTTCAGAGTTTTATTTATTTTTTTAAATTTCACAATACAACAAAACACCTATCATATACAAAAATACGTATTTTTAAATATGATTGTGCATCTTTAGATAATTAATTCAAGAACATTGCCTTAAAATTTGTATTATTATTCATATTTAATAGATGGAATCAGAGTTTATATAAAATATGTATAAAAATTATTTAGTTGTAAAAATACAAATTATGAAAGACTCCAATTTTTTTTTTTTTCGGATTTCATTTTCTTTTCAGCGACTCTAGTTTCCATTTGTGGCCTCTTTAAGTCTTCTTCGTTAATTTTCTTCATTTAAGAACTATCAATTGTATTAATTAATTAACAAAAAACAGGAAGGTAGCCTTAATCCACAACAATCCTGTCACCACCTTTCCTTATTCGATCCTTTAACGCGTTTTTCCGCCTTTGTTTAATGGAAGAAAAATGAATTTCTTTACAATCAAATTGGCTCAAAGGATGCCTTTATGATTTAGGTTCATTAAAGGTTTCCTTTTCGAAGGAACGTTCAAGGAGAGATAAAGGAATGTCTCTGCATACCACCCTTAGAGTCTACTGTATTTACAATAGTTTTTTTTGTTTTTTTAAGTAGACTATTTACCATTTATTATAATTCCAATTTCCCATTTATCAACTCTTGTAAATATCAATTAATTTTAAAATGTTTGGTGAATTTGAAGTATGTAAACTAAGATAGCCGTTTTTTTCTTGAAATACCGGACATTTCGTAGGATTTTTATTGTAATTTTTAGCTTAAAATGTAATGACATTTTTTTAAATAAAATACATATTTCCTGAAAAATAGGAGGGAAAAAAATCAATTTTTTTTTTTTTTTTTTTTTTTTTTACTTTCTGTTTTTTTTTACGTAAACCACAATTAAGCTGCCAATTTCGATTTTCGGATCATCATTTTCCTAACCTAATTTCTGAAGAAAATTACTCCCCGCTCGAGTTTTACCAGAGATGGGCAAAAAGAAATCTTGAGTCACGAGTGCCGAATATTTTAATCGAAGACTCAATAGTCGGGATTAGAAACGACTAGGAATGGAAGAGGTAGGTCAGCCTCCGCTACCCCTTCCATCTCTAATCGTATCTAATCTTGGTTAGTAAGAGTCTTCGAGTAAAATATTCGGTACTCGTTACTCAAAAGTACGTTTTGACCATCTCTATTACTTACTTAGAAATTTGGAGCTAGCTGATAAACTATTATCGAGACTTTATTCCCAAGGAGGGTCTCTCGAGTCTGGAGTAGATAGATATACGGCTCATATAAAAGAAAATAATTTTTTTGCCCTCAGCCGGATTCGACCCGTTTGTGTAATGCTAATATTACAATTTTTTAAGTCAATGCCGCAATGATTTCAATTATATTCACCTGTAGTATGTGTAATTCTCTATTGTATAACCTTAAATTCTCCAGTTGCTTCGCCTTTTCTAAGAATATAAAAAATGTAGCTTTATTCGTAAATTAATATTTATATTCTATGAAGTTTTAAGAGAAGAGGGCTCGCTCACTTTGATTCGGTTACTAAACAACAAGAAACGAAAACAACACAAACAATGGACAAGGTTATACCTCTAAAACTAATTATTTTTAAGAGGTTTAATGCCACTTTGTATAATAAAGATCTTCATACTACAAAATGATTTTTCCGGTAAATAGATTTTTTTTTTTTTGCACTATTCATCCTCTAATGCTTCCAGGTCGCTTTATTCTAATTACATTTCGTAAGAAGAAATTCCTTCATTGCTTTTTACATCCCGAAATATGAGGTAAATCTTTTTAGCTTGAACTAAATTCATCGGAAATTTATTTATTTCCTGGAAATTCCAAATGCAACTCCATATACATATAAATAAATTTAATGTGAAATATGCAGGATGTCTCTTTAATTTTGATTGATAATCCACCAAAACTTTATTCTATGAAATGAACAATGAGTGTTTTATTCCGAAGCTCGATATTTTAAATCTCTCAGTTCCCCCAAAACCGGCAATAACTTGGGGCTTAGTTATTCTTATTTGCCCATAGGAAAATGTGAAGTAGCGCAGTGGGTAGAGAGAGAGCGCTTCTTATGCCGAACGACTCCAATTCGAATCCGGAACGTAACACAAAATCTTGATATAAAGTTGGTGGATTTTTCTGGGTGACGGCACTTCATGAACGTAAGATGACAGGTACCTGACGTTGGCCATGGTTAAAATTAGTCATGAAAGTATTTATTGAATAATGTGAAGAAAAAAAGTAGTTATTTCTAATATTTTGTTTAATTAAACTAACTTATCAATATAAAGGACGATCGGGAAATGTTCGCGAGTGGTTGTTGTATATTTTCTCAACGGTAGCATTCCAACGAAGGCAGTGTCCTTGCAAGGTGAAAGTATCTTTATATGGTCCATCGCCTCTCTTTGTGTTTAGTTTACTTTTTATAAATAACATATTTAATTTAGTTACAAAAACAATTAACGACGTGTCTTAAGCATTGTTTTTCTTTACAAATTCAAGTTAAACTTAAAAAAAAAAATACCTATCACAAAAAAAAAAAAATCCGGATCTGGATTTTTTCTTATTTTTGATTTTATGCATTTGTGGCAAATTACAAATCTCGCATCAACGATCTGAAAAAGACTAACCAAATGCAGGTAGGACGTCATTACAAGTCATTATATAAAATTTTCAATTATATACTATATTAACTGTTAACTCTAAAGAAAAGATATAATATAGATAGTATATGCCATATTCTAAAAATACAGCTAATTAAGTTCCTTAAATAGTTCTTATATATAAAACTAAATTCATAAAATAATATTAAATACTGACTTGGATGTTTCTGGTCGAAGTCCGGTCCACCAATTTTTGAAGTGTTCACCAGTCCTGCTAGCAGTTAAGTTTGGCGAATATACCAATCCTTTGGTTGCAATGCGGAACAATTATTTCCTATTTCCAAATCCTCGAGGTTTTCGAAATTCTTTTTTCTTGGATAAGTTAGGGTGTAGGATGTAGGGGAAGCCTGCGTAGATTGTGAGGCGATATGCTGACTCCCATTTATACGAATTTTGCCTGAGCGATGTGTAGTAGGGACTTTCTCCTGTTGAAAAGTTTCTTCAGGGATAGAAATCTGTTTCTGGTCAAGTTTATATGACGCAATTTCTTGGTTGTAACCTGATACAAGAATGTATGCTCTAGATATCCAGAGTTTTTACCAAGTTTTTCAATTGGTCCTTGTATGCTATTGTAGTTTTTAGATACATGTTGCACCCATGCTGTTTTATTAGGACCATTCCTCATATTCTTTGTGTCATTTTCATGTTGATAGTATATTCCTTGTGTTTTGTATATTAATCGTGATAGACCTTTTATTAAACAGGCCAACGATAAAAAACTTTTGTACTGAAAATACCTTATTCTTATAGTTTTTAGGGTGCTGAATCCAAATATTATATTAAAAAAGCTGTATCACCCACAATTTCTTCACATTTTATAGTTAAATTTATTAAATTAAGCGATTTTTAAAAAATTGAACAGCTTTCAGTCTTAGACCTCATGAAACAACTAGGCCTTAAGTTAGGCCTCATGAAACAATTTGTAAAGGCTTTGCCTAAAGATGGACCATGTTTCAAATATATCTGCCAAAAGTTTCCACGCCTTTCAGAAGCTAAACTCAAAGAAGGCGTCTTTGTCGGACCTGACATTAGAAAAATGATGTTTGATGTTAACTTTGAATCCACAATGATCTTAAATGAGAAAGAAGCATGGGTATCATTCAAGCAAGTCATTACAAAGTTCTTGGCTAATGAAAAAGACCCAGAGTATGTTTCTATTGTAGCTAACATGTTACAGAAGTTTAAAAAGTTAGGATGTCTGATGAGCCTGAAACCTACGAAAAACTATGGGTGATACAAAAAGATTATGGCCAGATTTAGATTCAGCACATAAAAATCTATAAAGATCAACTATTAAGGTTAAAAAAGTTTTCAAAAAATTTTTTTTTTGTTGGCCTGTGTTATTATCCCATCTTATATATTGCTATAGCAATTATATAATAAACAATTATATATAAATATTAACTAATGTTTCTCAAGTTAAGAAACCAAATTATTTCTTCGGCTTGTATACCATAGCCTACTTTTACAGGACTTAGTATTATGAAGCTCCCGAAAAGATTTCAGCTTGATTTTAATAAGGCAACATTTTGCCCCGACCATTTAGTTATATTTTCAATAAAAACTTCAGATTCGGTTTACCGAAAGGTTCATCGTCATCTTCCAGTGCTACGTTTCGTCGATTTCCATTGATACTTCCCAGAGGTCGGGCAATAAACCGGGCGGGAGAACAGGTGAGCGGATACGACCGGTGTGACCAGGGACACCATTGAATGACCGCTGGTCGTGGTTGTGCTGACCCCTAGCTCGCGGCCCGCCCTGGCCCACTTCCTCCATATCTCACTCTGCATAATGCCATTATCTACTACACAGTAGGCACAGGTTGCCCTTCAATGGGCAAAGCCCGCGGTTGCGCGTTTCCTCCCTCAGGCTATACAATGAGTTATCCGTTACTTCTGCCTTCGATGATCTACTCACGCTAGCGTATCCCTCATTTAATACAACTGCACCGTGCATTTAAAATAATCTATGCAGAATACCTACAATGATGGAATTCACATATTATAAACTTTCACAACTCGGAAATTCTCCGGAAAGTCTTGCAAATGATTAAGGTCGAATATATTATTTCCAGTTGACATCCGCATGATGGTATAGAAGGATCAATCTAATTAGGGATTGATAAATTATTTGCCACTTCTATAAATTTGTTTTATTGAAAACTAGTTTCGAATGTTATACATTCATATCAAACAGAAAAATTTGTACTGGTTTCTTCTCCCATTGTACTAACAATGAACGAGAGGTAGGCAGGATGTTTTTAGGTAAACGGTTTAAGGGTCAGGGTTTTCCCAGTAATGCCGGTGAGTAATTGTTTTTTTCTGTTATAGATGGGATTAAATTTAAGATTGGACTATTAGAGATATTTATTTGGTCATTTAAATATCTCCAATAGTCCAGTCTTAAATTTATTCCCATCTATAACAGAAAAAACAATTACTCACCGGCATTACTGGGAAAATCCTGACCTTTAAACCGTTTACCTAAAAACATGCTGCCTATCTCTCGTTCATTGTTAGTACAATGCGAGAAGAAACCAGTACAAACTTTTCTATTTGATATAGTCCATTTAAACCTTGGTGAGTACCAACATGTATTTGATTTCTTGTCTTAATTAAATTCATAAAAGTTTTATAATACTGATTTATATAATTTAATATGTATAATAATACCAACTTTATTTTGAATTGCTTATTTTTGAGTTTTTTGTGTGTTTTTAGAACTAAGGATGAATGTATAACATTCGAAACTAGATTTCAATAAAACAAATTTATAGAAGTGGCAAATAATTTATCAATCCCTAATATTATTTTGGATAAAAATAAAAATTTTAATCTTAAAGCAAATTTTTGAAAGTTTGAAACTTATATGAAAGTCTTTTAGGCTTACAAAGTAAGACAAAAATTATTTTTATAATAATATTTGTCAGGTATCCAATAACGTGCCCGACAAATTTTGTTATCCATCTCTTCCCTGTCACTGATGAATAAAAGAAGTAGACAATCCTATAAAAATGTATAGTCGACGTTATAGTTTTATTTTTCAATTAATGACGGTATTGTAAGATTGAAATTTACGACAAATAGAAGTAAGGAAAAATTTGGTGCCCAAAAGCTCAATTCCTGATCTCCAAATAGGCCTGATAATGGTAATGTATATGAGCTTTTTGTAGTAAATTGGAAGTTTGGAGTGTTAAGTAAATGTTGTAGTGATCTGAATCAGTAGTTTAGTCAGGATTTCGTTTCGGAAGGGGGGGGGGGGGAGATTCTTCCAAGGATTTACTTTAAAGATACCTACCCCAACCGGACATGCAAGGGAGCCCTCTCTAAATATAATATTTCATATGCCTAGGTATATTATTTATGAAATAACATTCAAATAAGTTTATACAATTTCCGTTTACAGATAAGAATAATTAAAAGTATTTTATTTCGAGGAGGATCCGGATCGCCGGACCCCCCTCGCCCCTCCCCCTCTGGCTACACCCCTGATCTGAATCAACGAGCAGTTTCTTGTCGTTTCAGTCTTGTTTGAGGATTCCATGTGAGACGCCTGTCAAGATGGAATCCTAGGTAGGGTCGGAATATCGGAAGTAAAATATCGATATTCGATATCGGAAAATCATGTATGGATATCCACCGATATTATAAAAATAACAATAATACATAAAAAAAAAAAAAAAAATTCTTTTGATATACATCTCAATACATTTATCATTTATATAATTATCAATTTGTCTTTACATAGGATTAATTAACATTATTTGTATATAAATCATCTACTAATTATTGTTTGGTGATTAAATATTGTTTAAATAAGCTAGGATCCTAAGCTACCGCTAAACCTTTGTCAAAATAAGCGAAATCTCGAAAAGTTATGGGAGTTTCTTAATTTTGAGGTAGGTGATTCCGATCCTCGAAGCTTTCTAAGAGTTGCATCACTACTTCCTTGCGTTAAATGTCTTAAATCGTTTAATTATGATCAAGTCTAGAGATTGCAGCTTAGAGGTCGTGATGGAAGGCAAAAACAGAAGATTAATATCGCTGAGTGATGTGATTCTGTTGTTGGCCGTACAATTATCAATAAACAGTCGAAAGTTTTCGCTGTTGAGAGATGAATAGAAAAAAAATTAAAAGATTCCTCTCTCACTCACTCACCCCTTATCTTGAAAAGATTAAGAGCTAACCAGATTTTTTATTTGGAAATTCAAATTATAAGACGTTTCCATTACTTGGAAGACAAAAACAATTACGAATTATCGAGGGGACCTGATTGCAGTGTTTTTATACGAAATAATGAGAGATTTTCAAGAGACCAGAAAATCCATACGAATTATCGGGATATATGAACTACCGGGATATGAATTATTAACAGGTATGAGTGGAAAAAATTATGATTTACTTTGAAGGTTTTGTCATTTCGGCTTGCATTTAATGGCTAAGCGTTGACTGGTCAGTAACTTTTAAATGGTAACTTTTACTTGACTCATTGATTTTGAAATCTTCCAAAAATAACATGATTATTGTCTCAAATTATGAGTTTCACTTTCACGTATCATAAATAATTCAAATTGGTTATTTTGGGAGTCTGGTGCAAACATGTATCAAGACATTGACCAAAAACCAAACATACGAACAGTCTAAAACTATTTTAGGCATATCGACGTTTCGGCCTACTTTGTATGTCCTCTTCAGGGTTGTAAAGACAAAATAGAACAGAGATAAGAGTAATATAGATATATAGAATAAAAGTGTATAGAATGTAAAAAAAGAATTAAAAAAAAATAAGATTAATATTGAAGAAATCAAGAGTTTACTTTCAAGTCGGTTCAGTGGGGGACTTGAACTGAATATTGAAAAAGAAATCACTCCGATTAAGAAATACTATAAAACTAAAAAGAGTTAAAAACAACAAAGTTAGATAAACATTTAATGATAAGAGATAAAAAAAAGGAGGGTAGTAGTATCAAATACGAAAGAGAAGGTGACCAAGTGTAGATTTAAAATGAAGTTTAACTATCACGTAACAAAGTAAACTACTATATTATAATAATGAGAAAATAAATAAAACAAAGATATATATTATTTATGAAATATGTTTTAATGTCGGACGCCTATAGAATGGTACTATTACAGCATTAACACTGTTGAATCGTTTCATCAAAATGGAGTTTAAGTTTTCCCACCATCAATCTAAATCTAACTGTAATAAACCGACTATGCCTTGGATGTAAACCTACGCATGTCTTGTATGTAAATTTCGACAAATGGAAAAAGCTTTGGAGATTTTTCTTGTTTTTTTTCTTTTTTATAACCATTCTTTCAATAACGAAGTTTTCAATTGATCTTGGGAAAAGTAAAAAGCGATAGAAAATTCTTTTTTTTTTTCTTCATTCAATATGAGAAATGTGTTTGTATTTGAACGTAATGGTAGTCGAGATGAATTATTTGATACCTTCAATGGAGGTTTCAAAGGAAATATCCTTGTAAGTTGAATCTTGTAAATGGGAAAAGAACAGTTCTGCCAAAGAAAGGTAATTTTATGGACTATAAAATACTTAATAGCGGCTTATTACAGCTTTGGACATTTAGTAGGAATTATAATTTATTACTTCCCATTCAGAATTGCTGCTCATAGAAGGTAAAACGCGATTTGGAATAATTGCTGTAGCGTGTTTTGTGGATGTTTAGGTAACTCTCCCGGCATCGGGTTCTTCGACAATCCTCATGTTCTGTGACATAGAGAAAACTCGTTAGCTAAGTCACGTCACTTATAAATCCTCTATAATTCTACTTTATAATTTTAATCAGGTTGGTTTGAAGACAGGGCAAGGGAGATCGGACTGATATAACGGTGTGACCATCAGACAGAGGGGGGATCAAGACAATCAGTAATTCCTTCGATGGTTGTTACTGAAAAGGTATCTCATAAATTAGCCATGGTATTGTTGAGTTATTTTAAAATATCTACATTTGCCATACTTAATTCCAAAAAAAAAGTTGAAAAACACCGTTTTTTTTTTTTTTAAGACCAGCTGTGTAATTTCTCCCGGTTTAAGCGTAAGCATTAAAGAACACGCTAGAGCAGTCTAGTGAGTTCTTATATAAAGCCTGTTGTTCCCTTCAACGCAATGTAATGTTGAAATTTCCAGGTGTTGTAAATAGGTATTAAAACGTTTTTTTGGTGCAATGATACATTTTCTAAGTTTCGGATTTTAAACAAAAATTATTTTCAAGCACGAGTCCATTTCTACGTGTATTTTAAGTTTTTTTATTTTTTATTTTGTATATTAACTGTTTTTATTGTCATATGTTGCAATCTGCCACTTTTCAGGGGGATGAGTAGCAGTGATCCATTCATACTGTATTTACAAAATATAAATAAACTAAATAATATTAAAAACACTCTCGTAGTGGCCACTTGGGTATTTAAATTGTGAAAGTACGGCAACATTGATTCATCTTCAAACTTGAAGTAAATGTATCTGATACCATCTAATAGTGGTTTAAGTACTTTTTTAATAATAAGTTTGTAGGTATACTCTGAAGTTACGACTTTTCACGCATCCTTCTTTGTCTTTCCCTTAATTTTTCATTTACGAGACGCTAAGTATTGTAATATAAGAAAACAGTGCATTAATGTGTTTCATTTAAAACAAAATTAAATTTTAATCCAAGAAAAAGTTAGGGATTGATAATAGTCCAATCTTAAATTTATTCCCATCTATAACAGAAAAAACAATTACTCAACGGCATTACTGGGAAAACCCTGACCCTTAAACCGTTTACCTAAAAACATCCTGCCTACCTCTCGTTCGTTGTTAGTACAATGTGAGAAGAAACCAGTACAAATTTTTCTGTTTGATATAATCCATTTAAACCTTGGTGAGTACCAACATGTATTTGATTTCTTGTCTTAATTAAATTCATAAATGTATAATAATACCAACTTTATTTTGAATTGCTTATTTTTGAATTTTTTTTTTGTTTGTTTTTAGAACTGAGGATGAATGTATAACATTCGAAACTAGTTTTCAATAAAACAAATTTATAGATGTGGCAAATAATTTATCAATCCCTAATTAGATTGATCCTTCTATAACATCATGCGGATGTCAACTCAAGAAAAAGTTGTTAAATTGTTTGTCCACTACTAATCCAATGAGATGATTTCTAAGTGTCCAATACTGGTGCAAATTTGATGTTTAGGAAATGTAAGAAAAATTAGACTACCATAAATAAAAATTTTATTTGTCGTGAATTCAAAGAGAAAAATCTGGTGCTATCACTGGATTCGTTTTAAATCTCAGGAGTGCCAAGAGAAACCATTGGGTCAGAAAAAACATTGAAAATTTCTTCAACTTTGTCCTCTACCGGCACATTTACTAGAAAGAATAATAAAAATTGTAAATTCATGTTAAAATAAAACGTTATACTAAGGAACTCCGAGGCAAGCTCGTCACTACACTTGAGGAGGGCAAAGAAGGACCCCAGGAGATCCCAAAGCTTCTCTCTCTATCGCGTCACTGTTTAAAAAAGCCACAGAAGGTACCACCAGTGATGGTATTATCAAAGGTTAAAAAAAAAATATTGAATACAAACGGAATCGAGAAGGGCCCATTAAAACTTCAAATATTTTTTTCCCGCAGTGCTTTGTTTTAGGGTAGTATCTGCACAGCTTTGTAACAATAATGAATCATTTATTTATTTGTATTTAGCGAGATAAGTAAGGTGTAGGTTGGACCCAGATCTTAACCTCCACTGGCTTATATTTATTATTCTCATGTTTAACTCCACAATGTTTATTTTCATGTTTTAACAAAATTGTTTCGTAATCTGGATTGCAGGCTGTTTCGCAAATTTGGTTCAGACATCGGTAGACAGGAAAAAAAACACTCATCTTTACAATAATGCAGTTGATCACTTTTACATCCAAACCGACGATATGATAATGTGCAAAAATATGGAATTTTTAAATTAAATGACGTAAAATGAACAGTGGATAAAAAAAAAACTTCCATAGTTAAGGGTATAATGACAACTCTCTAAATAAAGCAAGATAATGCATAAAAAATATAAAAATATAGATGTTTGATAGTGGACAAAGCATGTCCGTAACGTCACGTAAAATGAATGAGAGGGATTAGAAGTACGAAGGTTTAGTTATTAAACACTTGTCTGTGCGTTGGAATTGGTAATGGTCCGTATGATTTCCAATGACCTGTGTTCCTCCTACTACCGGGAGAGCAATAGAATTGGTAGTTTAAAAGGTTAGTAGCTGTGAAATAAAAGGTATGGTTATTTAATTCTATTCATAAGCTTTCTAGAATTTTTTTTTTTTTTTTTTTACAAAAATGGATTAATTACTGGTATCTCCATATCCGTTCTTGTTCCGGGTTGTGTGATGATTAACAGTATTCCAGTTAATTTTTTTATGAATTCCTTATTCGAATTATGATCCAACCATGGATTTGAGGCAGTGAGAGGTATAGAGTAGACAGCCTCGGGAAGGGATGATTGCAAGGAGAAACCCCCTCAAACACCTGGCCCAACCGAGGCACTTTCACTAATTTTGATCGCTTTTGTCTCTCAAGAACCTGTTCTCCGTCCAGTCATACTTTTTCAACCAGTTTGTTTCCTTTCTCCTCATCACTAGGCCGTGGGCCCTCCTTATTTTCTCTGCATTTTTTATTTAATCGCATTAGCCAAATCCGCTCCCTAATGGGCATTTAAAATAATAATTTGCATCCGTCCTTAAAGGTGTACCCATCACGGGAATGTGCTAGGTTTCAGCAAAGGTTGGGAGGTTCCACCTCGCCCTGTCTGCATCTGACGGTCTATTTAGGGAATCTAGCAGATGGATCCCAGCTCCATTAAAATATTTTTTTTTAACTTAAATTTTATATCCTTTGCTGTCCTGAAGCCTGTGCCGATAAGTGGATGAGATATTAGTGGCATGTGGGATGTCAGCACCCATCGGTACCTTCTCCAAAAATGAGCCTTTTTTTTTGTTTTTTTACGACAAAGTTGATGTTCGCTCTCGTACCATAATGCTAATATTTAATACATTAATAAAAGTATGGTGTTTCATATTCCTTTTTTTTATTTATTTTTTTTTTTTATTAAGTTCTAAAGCTGGAAGTACATAGATAAGCGTTCCAAGGGAATAAACATGGTGCATTCAGACATTGAGAAAAATATTTAATTAAAAAGTAATTATAGCAAATATGTAGATAAAATAAAATGGAATAGACAATTCTAAATTCTTAAATAGAAAAAAATATGAAATATGTGATGAGTCATTAAAAAAATTAAAACAGTCAATAAAGAAAATATAAATACTATTGTTTTTATAAAGATGGCTTCTTTAGGTTTCAAACAAGGTATCGTTTATTGTTTAGAAGAATATATATATTTTTTAAAATAATAATTTAAATAATATGACGACGATTCAGTCAATACCACTACTATTTATATAAAAAACAAAACTAAATGGAGGTATTTTATCTCGTACAATGTAAATATATAAATATATTTATTATATTTAAGTTTATATAAAACTTATTATACCACAACGTCGACGTTTCGGGGTTCTGCCCCATCTTTCGGGCACTTCTGTATCATTTTTATTTAATTCTAATATGTTTACGTTGATGCATAAGTCACTCCTAATTCATCATATGTATCCATAAACATATTGAGAATTTTTTTTTCTTACAAATGAACCCTAAAACGTTTATGATGTCCAAAACGGTATCATAGCCATGTAGATTTTTTCTTAGAGTCCTAGGATGTTAGTGCGTCTTTCTTTGAAGTATGCACCGACAGTTACTTTCTTCTTGTTTTGTTTGAGGATTCCACGTGTATATCAAGATGATATGCGAATCATTGGTTCTGATTTAGATGGATTTTACTTATGATATAGGGACGGCAGCATTGCTTTACAATTAAAGACGAATATTAAGCGATTTTAAAAAATATTTACGAAAATTTAATGGGCTCTTCGTGGTGCCATGTGTTGCTGTTATATCTTAGTCCATGGCTCATACGGATTGAAAATAAGCACAGCAGTGCATGCACTTTTTATCAGTGAATAGTTTTGTCCTTCATTGACAACATATCCTAATCTAGAACTGTTAGGATTTTAATGAAGAGGATCGTTGTGCCTTTCTTCCTACTTTATCTTCTCGAGATACCTGGAAAAACTTACCTGACTGATGTGTACAATAGCCAGAACATGACTCATTGTGAGTCATTGAGCCGCGCAAGAGAGTTGCGCACGATTTCTTCCATAGAGAGGAACAGGGCTTCATGGGAACAATAGATAATTGATAAGCGCTTAAGTGGAAGGAATTATCAGCTTTGCGTTATTGTTTATTTGTTTTTCTTTTTTATAATAAGATATTAATTCTTCAAAAATAAATAATCGGTTTTATTGAAGTTACAAAAGAATATGTTTCATCATCATTTACATAATCAACTTCTTTATTCTGTTGGTCTTATTTAAGCTGGTGATGTGAGGTGTGTCTCTGATCCTTACTTGTCTGTACCTAACCTTAAGAGATAATTACAGTTATAAAAAATATAATAATAATAAGTGAAAATTATAATAATAACTTTATTATTTATATTTATACGCTGTAAAAATGTCAATAATATGTTATAAAATATGCATAGTTAATCTTTAAAATATTTTTTTTTTTTTTAATTTAATGTAAAACAAATATTTCTAAATTGTATATTAAACATTTGAAAATGTAAGAATCAATCATATATAGAAAGATAACTAGAATTTAAAAAAATAAAAGGTTAAAAAATGAATTTATTAATCGATTAACTCAACTTTTTTCCCAAATAGTACGTATTATGGTTTTAATCTGTATTATTTAGAAAATGTATAAGTGACCAACAACAATATTTTTATTATTCATACATATCTAATGGGATTCTAAATTATTTTATAAAATTAATCAGTTTATATTAAGAAATAATATACCTTATTAATACCTTATTTACATAGTCATATTTTTTTTTTTTGTTACTTTTCGGCCCTATTTCATACATTTTTTGGCCATTTTCAAAGTATACCATAGTACAACAGTTAAGTTTCAAAATGGTTAAAAAATGTATTAAAGAGGGCTGAAACGTTACAATATATATATATATATATATATATATATATATATATATATATATATATATATATATATATATATATATATATATATATATATTATAACTAGAGCCGGAATGCTCGTGCAACGGCACTTTTATTTCGGTTGCTTGAAATCGATCAGGGACAAGTTATTTACACGAATTAAGGCATCGGAATTAACATATGCAAGTTTTATTTTGCACGAAATTGCACATTTTGCCGTAATTAAAAAAAATATTTGTAAATTGCTTGAAAATATAAATATTGAACCAAAATTACATTGCACAGATTCACGAAATAATACGTTACTGTTTATAACACATTAAATATAATTCTATTTTCTGGAAATGAAAACAGAAAATTGAAGGTTGTTTTTTTTAGATTCGTGGAAAGCCATTTATCCTTACCAATCCATACACTTTTATGTTCTACAGTGCTACACTCAGTCTATTGTTGGCAAAATAATTTTGCATACACACAGTTTTTCGCACAAAAATATGTTCAATAATTTATTTAAAATAAATTAATTAGTGGATATGATAACAAATAACATCCCGCATACATTTTTACGAGTGAAGAGAAATTGAAAATCCGAACATCCTAATTAAAAACAAATTTCGGAAATTGCTCGAGAAAAAAAATTATTCATGCTGTAACAGTTGTGATATTAACTAGTTAGTTATCTGTTCTAACTAATTAATCTAATTAATTATATTTTATTCAAATATAAACCCAAAATGGGATAAATGGTCAGGATTGAAAGACAATCCACCAAAATGGATCGTAAATACAAAAAGTTCTACCGACAAATATGATTGGTTCACTTTTTTCGACAAGGATTGAGTTATCAATACATCGGCAAAAATTTGGGATTGTCTCACATGAACATGCGATACATTATTAAAAAAATTATCAGTTGGCAATCAAAAACACATAGGCAGAAAATGCGAGAATCACGTATGAACGTGCGAAAAGTAGCAAAAAATACCGTTATAAGGCTCGTGAGGTTTTCGCATTTTACATAACAATACTCCAAACCACCTAATTTATTAAGGAAAAGTAGTAATTTATGAAAGAAAACGGAATATGCAGATTTTTTTTTTTCAAGCATAAACGAAGTAAATGGCAGAACTTTATTTTTCGTTGCACATTTTTGCACGTTTTGGCATTTTTATTGCACGTTTTCACAATATTTTTACTGCACGAAATCCGGGCTCTAATTATAACTATGTAAATACATTTTTATTTATAAATGCATTGGTGAGATTAATAAGGTCTATTATTTCTTAATAGAAATAATAGGCCTAATTATAGAATTAATTTTATAAAAAAAAATTAATCATAAATACAAAAATTTATTACTGAACCAGGGTACTTTGAAACTTAAATTTTAATAAAATCCCAAATAATACAGATTACTGTGTTAATATGTATTATTTTTTATAAATAAAAAATTATGACATCGAAGTTTCTTTGAAACTTAAATTTAAAATATTACAAAAAGTGGAATTATTCGATGTGGCCTGTGAACGACACAACTGTTTCGAAAACATTAAGTGCAACACAATCGATTAAAATATGTTTTATATATAAATATATTTTTATATTTTATATATATTTATATATATTTTTATATATATATATATATATATATATATATATATATATATATATATATATATTGCTAAAAAATTCAATAACTCAAATAAGAATAATTTTCGAGACTATTGAATGTATATTTTTTATTTTTTTACTTCTTCATTTTCTTTTTTTATTTTTAGTGTTAGTATATCATTGGAAGAATACAAAAAAAAAAAAAAAAATCCTCAAGTCTCTGAAAAATTGATAAATATCTAATCAGTCAAAGTTTCGCCTATTCAGGTATCATTGGGATAGAAAATGATAAGAACATATAATTGCAAACCTATCTATAAATGCATAAGACAGCGTAAATCGCATCAAGAGTCGATAAGGGACTAACCAAGTAGAGCTTAGTTAGTTTATCTCAAATTGGTTAGTAATTTTTAGATTGTTAGTGTGCGGTGTGCTATCCGTGGTCTGTATTTATGCGAACTTTTCTTTTTCTGGTCTGATGATGACCAGACCATTTGCCTGAATTGGCTAAACGTTAGCAGGTTAGTTATTTACTGTTATTTGAGAGACTTGAAACTTTGCTTTTGAATCATCCGGTGTTATTCCTAACTACATAATAATTTTAATTAAAATATTTTGACTGATAAAGCTTAAAAACTCGAACTCGCAATTATTAAAAGATGTACTTTTTATTTTATTTCTTTTACATCCAAGTGTCTGTGTTCGAATAATGCTCACAATAATGTTGCGCTTTTCAATTTTTAAGGATTGATCGTCTTTCATTCAGATCCCAGTTGGGGCTTAAATAAATTAAATTCAAATTTCATCTTAGAGATGAAATAAATATTGTAATAAATAAATAGGGAGATGGGACTGGGAGCTGGTTGGCAAGGTAGGACGAAGAGGCAACAGGCGGGGAAGCTGAGACATTGACGGAGTGGCTGGTTCCTCCTTCATTAGCCGACCACGCGGCATTATCTCGAGCCTGGAAATATTTATTGAGCCGTCGGCTCATCCTTTTTTTATAATTATATCTGAAAAGTGGAAAGCTCCGAGAGGGCCGATTTTTTTTTTCTCTTATTGTTGTTAATCACCGCATGAGATAGCTGAAGCCTTATTTCATATCAGGACGGTCCATTTGTTCCATCCCCGCAACCATTACCAACCGGCGAATAGAAACCTCCAAATGGATAAAAATTATTTTACCTTTATCTTCTAGTTTCCATTGCAGAACGTTCCATTTATCCTAGGGAGAGGAGTTGGCCATCTTCCTTCGGCTCCATTAAGGCAATATCTCATAACATGGGATGATGGAAATGGTTGCTTTCCCCGCGGCTGTAGGAATTTCGTCCGACTTTACCTGTTAGGTATTCATCTCGTGTATTAATGGCTGTTGTCTATCGTCTATCACCTATTCTCTCTAAGTGTATCCATAGAGAAAGCACTCAAGACATAGTTCCGTAACTGCTTAAATACATTGGTGTGAGATAAGGTGGTGGTAGATTATTCACGTTGCGATTTCCGATAATTACATCAGACGGATATCATCTACAATGCACGTAAGGAAAACAACTGATACTAAAGGAACATGCAGATACTAAAGGAAATCTGAATGAAGATATTCAATCACAAATGTTTTGTGGAAGATCACATCTCATCTACCGCTCATACATTCTGAGGTGCCATTCCGTATAGCCCGGACCGAACAGTACGATCCTTAACCAGTTCTCTTGCAATCCAGACCTCCTTTGCAAAACACTTTCTTAAACCACGTGTGTCGAGTTCTTCCTCTGGAACTTCTCTCATCTACCTAGGTCAAGTATGCCATCCTGGCGAGGCGATGGTTTTCGATTCTTAAATCGTGCCCAAATAAATTTGCTCGGTTTTCTTCAATAACATTTTTCGTTGATTCGATACCGAGGTTTGATCTCTGTTGGTTGCTATACGGATCCGGTCTCTTCAGGTTTTTCCCTTCTGTCTTTCTGAAGGAATCTCATTTCTGAAGCTTGTATTTTGCTTCTATGGTTTGTGGTAACTTGCTATGATTCAGGGAAGACGTAGATTTATAAATCTTCAATTTTGTTTCCTTGGAGGCTCCTTTTTTACTAAGGAAGTTCCTAATTACAGGATAGAACATCTTTTCACTTGAGTTCACTCTGTCTTTGATGTCATTATCGACGATTCCGTTCTCATTCATGTGGGGACATAAATATTCAAAGTTTTTAGCCTGTTCGATTGGTTTGTCTTTAATTCTCACTTCTTTCTCCTCTCGCCGAAACATTCTCCAAGAATGCCGACTATAGTCAGGCTTATTTGGACGTACGGATTTGAGCTTTAGGAATTCACTAAATCATAGAATTACTACTGTTTCCAATACTTATAATCTAATATTCCTCATGGAATCCTTAATGCTCCTTATTGAGGTATAAACTGTTTTTTTTTATTGAGAAATAACTCAATCTGCCACGCTTAAGAACGACAGGTATTAGTACTGGTAGGGGGGGGGGGAGTAGACTTCGATATATGTTTCTTCATTTTTGTATCCTTGGTAACTTCTTATTTTACTAAAAAAGTTTCTATTTACAGGATTCACCATTTTTCCAGCTGAGTTGTTCACTCTCTCTTTGATCCCATTATCGATGATTCTGTTTTCATATATGTGGAGTCATAAATATTTGAACCATTCATACTATATTTACAGGAATAATAAATAAATAGAATACCGCCGAAAAATAAATAGAAAAAAACGAAATAAATAAATAAATTGAAGACAATGATAAATAAATAGGAAAAAAAGAAGTAAATAGAAAAAAAGATAAATAAATTTTAAAAAATACATAAAGAAAAAGAAAAAAAGGATGAATATAGTACAAAAAGCAATATATAGAAAAAAAAGATACATAAAAAACGGAATGAAATAGAAAAAATAATAAGGGAAAAAATAAATATTAAAAAAATATATCATTATGCCACAAATAAAATTACACAGAATAACCTTAATGTCCGTTGTGCTGATGATATGCCCCAAAATTAAAGATAAATGATAGTTTACGTGGTTAAAATAGGGATGGCATGTGATAATAGGGGTTGTATGATAATACCTTAGGGACACCGGCAGGCTGAGAAAAAATGTGAAGAATAGATAATATTATAATTTACTCTGTAAGATTAGCACAAATACCAAGGAAGTATATAAAGGAAGGGAATTTAGGGTGTATGTAAAGCAGTTCCGAATATCAGTCTCTGTCAAAAACGTGTTTTACTTATAGAAAGACACTCCTACATACAGCTCATTATCCACGACATCAAATTTAATATTTTCCCGCTCAGGGAATTTTGTTGCAATACAATAAATACAGGCTGTTCCATTGAAATAAATTGTAAACATCCGAAACAAAAGACATTCTAATAATTTAATCTTTCTTTTTTTTTTATAAGGAAAGCGTGGTGTAAGAAGCCATTTCCGCGTGATATCATAACAGCCTTATCCATATATTTACTTTCATCTAATCTTATCGATATCTTTAACGAAGCATTCATAGTACTTGCTTTACAATTTAAAATCAATGCAAGGATCAAAAAGAAATAAGGAAGGAAATGTACAGAATGGCTGACGATCAATTTAGTGCAATGAAGCAGGTCTTGACTCGCCCTGGTCCGGAAGGATCTTGAGACTAAAGGAGAAATGAGGCTTAAATGAAACTGATGAAGCCTTAATCAGCAATTTCATTCCGTGGCAATTACCTGAATTTCATCGTTCTCAGTTCCTCTTCACAAATTCTATTACAGCTAACCCCCCTCCTCACCTCCCCAATTACCTGCAAATAGTTAACTGGAATAATGTACAAGGAGTGATGAATGCCCGGGGCGTTGCACGCTGTGCTCCAATAAATACTATTGAAATTGGCGGTCGGTGTCTTAAACTGATGAGCTATTTATTTTACAGCTAATATCCGGAATTGGAAACCTTGTTAGAGGATTGTACGAAGAATGGGATAGTTGTTACTAGCGCTGGACAGAAGCGTTCACGAGCCAATTTAGTACAGGAAAAATAGTCAAAATAAGCCACAAAATTTGTACATTCATGAAATTTTGGTCATAACTTCGTCTTGGTGGTGGGAATCGAGATCTGCAGAGTCCAATCAAATTTCGGAGGGCAAAATTTGAGGGGGGGGGGGAGTCGGAGTGGGATCAGGATATTTGCATACTAATTTGCGGAAATTAGTCGAGTAGTATTTCTATTTCAATTCTAGTAGTATTTTTATTTCTAAATCGAAATGGAACCACTCACACGAAGATGCAGTCAATAGTTAAGAAGTTATTACTGATTTTAGGTCAAAAATACAGAAAAATCACATTTTTCGGCTGAACTATATACAGGGTGTCCCGTTAGTCACGGGAAATATTAAAACAGGTGATAAGGTCTACTCTTGAAATAGACTTCAAGAGCAACAAAAAAGTTCTTATGAACCCATGATCCGATTTCACTAGCAGAAAATTTAAGTTCTATGTTTTTTTAAGTAGGTTTTTTTGTTGAATAGGTAGCGATCACTCAAAATCTACCTAAATTCCAATTACACCATCGTAAATAAGATAAAATTCAATTCAAGAAATTTAATTTGGCTTAAGTAAATCCATTGTAAGATGGCTTTCGGACGGACCAATAAGGAAAATTTTTATTTTTTTAAATCACACTTTACTTGTGAATGTTTTTCTCAGCCCCCTGGGCTACAGATACTCGAATACTAAGGAAACTTCTACTTTTATTAAGCTTTAATTTCGTATAAATGAAGTCAAGGTTTTCTTTTGGGATTGGCCCAGAATTGGCACCTGATTTGCAAAAAAGCGTGGTGTGGAATAAGATTTTCACGACAAAGAAGTGTTTTGAGAATGAAATTTATTGAATTCACTTTGTCTCTACTCTATAAAATGACATGGAAATACATGATAAAAATCTTTCTTGCGAAATGAAAAAAAAATTACCAATAAAAATATCTGTAAATTAACCAAAACAATTCAATAAAATGAAACTATCCCTAAAAATACAAATAAAATAAACATTGACATATTAAAATAAAAAATGCTTAAATGTTTGAAATAAGAAAATGATTTTACCACAGCTCTATCAAAAAAATTAAAAAGAATACTTAAAATTAAAATATAATCAACAAGAGAATAAAGCATTTTGTCGCTGCTTTTAAGAGGGAAAGAGCTCTGGCCTTTTTGAAAATTTATTTTAATAAGGATATTTTTATTATATAAAAATACTACACGTATTTGATAGAGAATGCCCTATAAAAACAGTTTATTACAGCGCACAAAAATTTTAATATAAAAAAATATATAAGGGTCTATGAAATCACCCGGTTTGAATTAATTTTGCGGCTCGGCATTTTTGATTTATATGATTTTTTTTTACTATTTATTCCATATCATTTTGTGAGTTTAGAACCATGGGTAAAACATTTTTCGGGCTCCGTAAAATACTTTTCTCTTTGGAGCCATTTTAATTTAGGTTCGAAGGTGAAAACATGCTTTGGGAAATGTCTCTAACTCTTGATATTATGTACATATCAAAACAAAACCGAAACTAAAATTATTGTAAGGATGTTTTCTACATTTGTTGTCCTCACAGCATATCACCTAAGTAGTGTGGACGGTGCTTGAAAAAATTCGCAAAAATTGACATACAAAAGTGCACTAAGGACAAGAGACTCTCCTTTGATTTTTTTTTTCTTGTATAGTTTTGTCATTGAGTCTCAATCAGAATCGATTGAGTCTCATTCACCCAATTTGTATCATATGTTCATATTACAATGTGGTATAAACTTTGAGAGTTTCATAATTTTTCATCCGGTCCCTTTTGAGATATTCCGCTTTAAATATTGCAGAAAATTACTTTTGGCCATTTTTGAAAATTCATATAAAAAAAATAAAAATAAAAGGACAAAGTTTTCAAGTTTGAAATTTCTACATCAAATAGTAAAATCACAAAATTAAAAACGAAAAAAAAAAATCAAAGTTGAGCCTCTTTTCCTAAATACACTTTTACAGCGCTAAAAGTCACGTTGCACTTCTATTTTTGCGAAAATTTTGTTAGCTCTTTCCTTACTACTTAGGTGATGTGTTTTGAGGACAAAAAATGTAGTGCATATTAAGGATTTCAAGAAGATTTTTTTTTTTATGAATGACGCAGCATCCGAACGAAGCAACATCTACAGGCCGTCTGGTATATTAAGGGTACGGAACCAAGAAGGCACTAACCTTCAGATATATATTGTGACTGTAAGGACGAGGAGGTGGCCATTGTCTGCTAATGGTGATTACATAGCTCCTCTGTAAATAATTCATGAGGTCCTCGCTAAGAATCTTCATTAGGTTGGCTACCGCTCCTGTCGCGTGCCGCCCTCAACCTCTTGCGACACCTTCCAGTTTTTGTTTTATTCACTCCTAGAGGGATCTTATGTATGACGGAATTCGAGTCCTAGCTTGGTTCTAAACGGAAAGTTCCAAAGAAATTTGTATAATCCTTTCGTTTCTGATAACTTGATTGGCATTCGATATCTAATGAAATTTATTCCTATATTTCAGAAAGGTCTTTTCGTATCTGGGTTATACAATACCAAAAAAAAGATGAAATTTAAGAGAAAATTTAAGCAAGCTTAAGTGCTTGTTAATTTTCTTTAGAAGAGTTTCGCTGCGTCTGCTATCCAGAAACCTGAAAACAAGAATATCACATGCTATCATTTACGGATGCTAAAACAGACTGCTTAGTACACATAAATTCAGACATCATATCTCACATCAGTATTCTAGAAAGACCCTTCAACTAAAGACAGGGCATCACTCCAAGACATCTCAGCACATAGTCAACACTGAAAGAGTATACTGAGGAATATGTGTTGAGATGTCTATATCCTATCTGTAGTCGATGGATCTTTATTGACTGTTGGTTGTGAGATCTGATTTCATGTGCTCTTGCCTTATTGTATCCTCATGACGCCTGAATTGGCGAAACGTTGTTTGATTTGTTGTTTACTTGTATTGGAGAGGCTTAAGGCTTTTTTTATTGGAATCTTCAAATTATATCCTAATAGAAAAAAAAAAAGAAGGTTAATTATTATTTACTTGTATAGGATACCGGACAGAAGGAAATTATAAATATCGGAGATACAAGAGATGGATAAAGCGACGGGATTTTAATGCAGAAACAGAGGAAATTCTGCGGACCAGCGTTGGATTTCCATAAAACAGCTGAACATTAGAAAACAGAAAAAAAATAAATACACATACAATACAACCAAAAATATAAAAAAGGCCATACAAATAATAAAAAGAAATACAGAAGAAAAGTAAAAATCTCTCCTCTGGACTGTCTCCACTGGATGGTCCCTATATAGAAAACAGAAAAAAAAATTAAAAAAAAAAAAGAAGAAGAAAATATTATATATATATATATATATATATATATATATATATATATATATATATATAAAGACAAAATGCAGTATATTGACATCCTAAAAACACATATCAAATAGAGACAGTAGCTCACTTCAAGACATCTACACGCATACTGAAGGAAATACGATGTTGCATGACTGCAGCTGGGAAAGGTTAACTTAAAAATAGCTGACCATCAGATAACAGAAAGATAATAAATGCACTGAAATAAAAGGAGTTTTATTAGCAGCAGTGGAATACTTGAGTCCGATAATTCATAAATTTTTTATAATTCTCGTGTTATTGCACTTTTTTTCCGCTGGCTTGAAATTCACTAACAATTGTAAGACTAATTTTTTTCTACGAATTAAGATATCCTGATTATTATGTAAGTTTTATTTTACACGAAATTGCATGTTTTTAACTTCTTTGTTTATGTTGCACGTTTTATGTTTTTTACTGCATAAAATTGCATATTTAGCCGTAATTAAAAAAATGATTTGTAAATTGCTTAGAAATGTTAACATTTTAACAAAACTACAAAGGAAAGTTTCATGAAATAATACGAAGCTGTTTATAAAACACTAAATAAGATCCGATTTTCTGGGAAATTCTCAAAAAGTTTGTTTTCCTCTCTTTGAATTCGTTGAAATCCAGTTAATCCCCACCATTCGACTCTCATCCTTTTATATTCCGTAGTGCTTCACTCAGTCTACCGTAGGCAAAATAATTATTCAGTATATTTTTTCGGGAAAATGTATCCTTTATACTTTATTGGGCATAAGTTAACTGATGGATTCGATAACAAACAACATTCCGCATTAATTCTATATATTCTTCGTTAATAATAAAAAATATGAAATATATGTTAATGTAATTTTTTTCTGCATAAAAGTAGTGAACGGCAGTATTTTAATTTTTGTTGCACATTTGTGCATGTTTAACAATTTTTTTTTACTGCACGAAATCCGGGCTCTACTTAAACCCCATGCATACTACTCCACTGCTGCTGAAAACCCCGTATGCCTGAAATGGCAAAAATTATAGTGATATATCACTTAATATGCCCAAGTCACTTTCGTTATCACTCCTCCTACTTACAATGCTGTCATTATCTTTTATCTCCGATAAGTATAAATTCCAATGATTATTTAGAACAGCTAAATTGTTTTAGAGGTAATGATCTGGCACACGTGATCGTTGGATCAGAGTATATGAACAAATTGTTAAAAATATATTTTATTTGTTCCATAGGTATTTTTCTTGTTGGTTGTATCAAAATAGGCTTAATCATCAATACAGCATCCCTCTTCCATGACTATTTCAATTTTTATTCAACCCCACAACACAGAGCTCTTTTGCTGACCATTGTCTCAGTTAAGGCTCGACTATTCTTCGTTTTGATTTAGGACAGTGTTCATTGAAACTTTTTGAAGGCCTGCTAAAAGACATCGAAAGGGCGTTGAGATCAGGTAACGCCAGTTTTGAAATTTCAATTTCTTGATCCAACCATTTTTTATGCTCCAGTTGCAATTTGGTTAAGCTACGATTGCACTGAATCCAGTTTTGCTTTAAAACTTAAAAAACAAAACAAAAACAAAACCAAAGTAAGGATTGAAGCAGTTGTTCTCTTTGACACTTAAGAGGATCCTGAAGGTTGAATTTATTTTTTAAATATTCATACAAGATATCACCCTTGTCTATTAATTGCTCATTGAATACCGAGTTCATTTCTTTTAATCACATGTTTCGCAACTGAAATGAACAGAATGATATAATTGCAAATGAGGCAAAATGATGCGGTTGAATTAGGTAAATATGCAAAATGCATGGCTGGTATAAACAGGAAATATATATATTATGAAGTTTTCAGAAGTTCCGAGAACGTTATAACATATTAAAATTTATATTTTAGTGATCTTAATTTAAATTTCTACTCAATTGGAAAAATTTAGAAATCTACCGCGAATTTTTACGAATTTAGTTATGAAATTTTAAAAAAGCTTACCTAATCTAGAGTTTGAATCCATATTTTATAAAAATCTTGAAGGTGTGGAATTTAGTAGCTGTTGACACGCAATTCAATCATGTATATATACTACTAGTTAAGACGACGTAAAGGAATTAGGCATCAACTATTTGTTAATCTTGGTTTGGTGGCTTCGTACTCGGCTAATACGGTTATTTATGTTTTAGAATTAAGTTTTATAACAAATATCTTTCATCAATTTTTTGACTTTAGTCCCGTGTCGTGTTAGATTGTGTCGGAGAGCACACTCTGTGCGACGTCTCTGGAGCCTTGACGGTGGTGGAGTTGTGGTGTGGTCAGGCCGAAAGTTCCCAAACCCTGCGGTCATATCAGAACGAAAAGCCGGCGAGGGGTCCATCGCGACTAATATTATACCAGCCTAATCAGCACATAACATTTCCCTCTCCTCTCGTATTTGACTACACACTTCGTATTGCCCATCCTGGCACAACTAGTGTATTGCCAAATATTCACTTGGCGCTTTGTTAAAAGATGTATTTCTTAATATGAAAAATACAAATAAATTAAACAATAAAGACTGATTCGGATGTCAGAAAACTTTATTTTTTTTTTTGATTATGCGTGGTTACAGGATCATAACTAGAGCCCGGATTTCGTGCAGTAAAAAAATGTGCAACGAAAAATAAAATTCTTCCATTTACGTCGTTTATGCTTAAAAAATCTACATATTTTGTTTTCTTTCATAAACTACTATTTTTTCTTAATAAATTAGTTAGGTTGGAGCATTGTTATGCAAAATGTGAAAACCTCACGAGCTCTTATTAGTATATTTTTTGCTACTTTTTGCACGATCATACGTGATTCACGCACTATTGCCAACTGATAAATTTTTTAATAACGTATCGCATGGTCAAGTGAGACAATCTAAAATTTCTGCCGATGTATCGATAACTCAATCCATGTCGAAAAAGTTGAACCATTCATATTTGTCCGTAGAACTGTGTTTTGTGCGAAAAAATGTGCGTATGCATCCTTTGTAAATGAAACGAACGTTTGTACCATGAAGTCATGCAACGCTTGTAAATGACAAACGCTGTCATTACCATCGTGTAACCTTTTTTGTCTTTGAAAAAAAAAAAAAATAATAATTTTTCATTTTTAAATGCTTTAATCCAAACTATATATCATAGTTGCCGCCGATTTTTTGGTGTAGAATATTAATTCGTTATTATCCTTAATTCCGTAAAAAAAAATTTTGTTTTTGAGAAGTGGTTGTATTAGATTTGATAGAAAATTCCTCAATTATTTAAAATTATATAAAATTAAAAAACTTATCGACATGTTGTTGAAATATCCCCTGGATATACCTGAAGCCTCTCTTATACTAATAAATAAATAAATAACTATTCAACGTTTCGCCATTTCAGGCGTCATGAGGACAGGAAAATACTATACTACATAACTACATTTACATACTGAAGGGAAAGGGTCGTGGCGTACGCAGGGGGAGGGGGCGATCAGGGTGATATATCCTTCCCCCGATATTTTTGAAAACATGATTTTCATATAAGTTATATATTTTGAGTAATAATTTATTATTCAATTTTCATTTTTATCCTTAAAAATTACGCCCTATTCGGCGATTGTAGACACTTAATGATTACTTGCCTTTCCATTAAACTCCCCCTCCCCCCTCGGAAAAAAAATTCTGCGTGCGCGCCTGAAAAAGGGGGTAACATTAGCACAGCTGAGAAAGGTTATATTCGGACAGCTGATCAACAATATCAGAATTATCATTTTACTACATAAGGCATGTATCAATTCAAAGTTGGGCACATACCATGTAACAAAACACGTTATATAACAGGTTTTATAAAAGCTGTATTTAATTGTCATGAAATATGTTATACAACAAAGTTTTATAACGCGGTTGCATAACTTGTTTTCTGTTATAATACAATGTGCATGCTAGCCGACGGGTGACGGTAAGATCTAAGGAAGTTATACAACATTGATGTCCGCTCATCTCCACAGTTATCGGCAATCGGTCATATGCCTGTCTGATGTTCAGTTGCTTATTCATTCGGTTGATCCGTTCGTGTTTAGTGATGCAGTCGGACCAAAAGGCGTGAGATTGGATCCATTTATTTCGTGAGAAATAAGTGCTGTACAGATATTAATTTCAAGGACAGGTACACGAAGCACGGTGTCTGGTGCTTATAAGGTGCTGCTCCTCGTTCTCCGTCGTTATGAGAATCATGTATCCACTGATCTTTTCAATAAATTTTTAAATTTCAAAGTTATAAAACAGACTTGTTATACAACACAGTTATAGAAAGTTCTATAACAAAATTGTTATAAAAGTGTGAAAAAATTGCATACATATTATTAAACTAAGCCTTTTAAAACAAAACTGGCCTAAATTAATTAATTTTAACTAAACTTAATTATATTTTCTACAGAAGGTATGCTTTAATAATATTTTTATTCAATTTTTTGTTTTGTTTATTTATTGTAGTTTTCTTCTCGCTAGAGTTTAAGAGAACCGAGATCAGCTTCATGCGCCTGTAAAATCGATAGTATAACAGTAATTATTCTACAAGATTGCTAAATTATTTACAGGATGATAAAATTCATGAATGTGTATGTAATTTTTTACTTACTTAATTTCGCTCTCTTTCAGTGGCGTACGCAGAGGGAGAGGAATCAGGGGAGGGGGAGGGGGTATATCCTCCCCCGCGCCATTTTGGAAAAATATGATTTTTATAAGTTTTGTATTTTTAATAGCAATTTTGGATTAAATTTTCATTCTTATCCTTAAAACTTATGCTCGATTTGGCGATTATAGACACTTACGTGATTATTAGTCTTCTAATTATTAAATACTCTCCCCCTCCGAAAAAAAATCGACGTACGCACCTTTCCTCTTTTACCGCTGTGTGAGGAGCATGCTTACAGGGTCTGACCTAGAAGTCTCCATCATGGACCAACATTACTATCCTTCCACATTCTATGTTCCTTTCTTCAAGATTTTTGCTCGAAGAAAGTCGTCTGGAGATGTCAGAAGGCTGCTCAGCAAGTAGTGCGGTAAGAACCCAGTAAATTTAATTGTAGTGATAACATCATGATGGTCGCAATGGCCATGTAAAGTTGTTTGGCGGAATAGTGAACGAATACCTGATATGTTAATCAGTGCTCAACTTATGTCTATCCGGGGTGTAGACCAAGACGTGCGATTGTGGTAGTTCTGATCTTTTAGATTTCTATTTTGTCTCGGTTAAGAGAAGAGAGATACAAAAAAAAAACTAGGCAGACTGGACTATGGGTAATCCTCTGCATTCAATCGATCATTGAAAAGTGTGATTACAATGAAAAAATGATTGTATTATATGAACAACAGACGTTATACGATCGATGCATTTTTGCTCCAATTGAGTAGTGATCTATAAATTCAGAAATTCAATAAGTGCGAGCTCACAATGGCCTGATCCAACGCGAGATAGAGGAGTAAAGGCAATTTCCGTTCCGAATTTATCTTCAGACTGGTTTCCGATTGTGCCGCGAGGGCATGATTGGATCAGTGTACCTCCTTTTGTTTAACTCAAAGATTGTTATCATGTTCGATCATTAGAGTCCCTTATGCGGGGTGTTTGGATAATTACGCGACCCCGGTCATCGGGGTGGACACGGTCCTCAGGATAAAGAAAAAAAAATAATCCTATTCCGTCCTTGCGTTAGGTGCAGGGATACATTTTCTCAATGAGTCGGAGTATTAAATTGTTAGAACGGAACTTCAAGGCGGCATTTGCTGGTTATTTATCAACAACTCTATAATAGAATGAATCGTAGTTATATTTATTGATATATACAGTACATCGTTTCGGCTATTAAATATACTCTTGAAAACAATCTCATTTAACTTGGAGTGAGTTTGGTTGACCGTAGATATACTTAAGGAAGAAGTCGGGAGGGGGGAGGGGGGGGGGTGCGATCAAAGACTAGCACATCAATAAGATTTGTTTATTTTGTGCCAACGTTTCGGCCTAAGTTGTAGGCCATCATCAGGTTACAAATTATTTAATTTAACGTTTAGGCCCGTGGGATATACGTGTACCCCACAAAATAAAAATCATTTTTAATTCTCTTTTCTCCTTATTATGACAAATTATTTTTTTGTCAGGTATGATATAATTAATAGAAAGTGAAACAGTCTATTAAAACTTATTTAAAATATTTTTATCAATATAAAGTTTACATTAAAGCTGCTGACTATTGATAATCGACTCATCTTTTAATTACTTTTCTACTTCAAACTATTTTAGCCTGACATTAATTTTTGGCATTAATAAAAAACCAATGACGAAATAAATTATATATAAGACATTAATATACTCGTATGGTTTAAATTAAAATAAATAGAACCATTAATTATTAAATGGCTTATTATTGGATTAAATTTGATAAACATCATTTTAAAATTTATGTAAAAAATAGTGATTTGAATGATAAAGTTATTTATATCTTTATATGAATATTCAATAATATGAAATTATATTAATATTCAAATATTATTTTTTTTAAGAAACAGAAAAAGAAGTATTACCAAAATAATCAGTAATAAGAGAGTAAAGAAAGTTGTAGGCGACTGAAGGTAGTGTGGCGGAAATTGACAATGTTCAGTCGTAGGTGAGATTATAGAAAGAAGCTACAAGGGATTTCAGATACCCAATGTAAACACACGCTGCATGCATTACGTTAAAGGTGGCTAGGGTACGCCTGTCCCCCACGTGCCTACTCAAGATTTAAGTAGGTATGTATTTCCATACTTAATATCAAATGTTTTCCCGGACTATATGAATCTTACATTGGGACTCAACTTTACGAATATAAAACATTTGAATACATATATCCAAAAACTTAAATTAACTAACCGCCTAAACACGACTGAATTGTTTCAGTATTCTAGTCACAAAATGTATCAATTTAATTTTATTTGTGCACAGAGCGTAGCACAGCTCAAATTTTGGCATCCTCAGATGTAAGTTATTTACATATAGAAATATCTAAAAAAAATAAAACTATAATTTTAAGGGGATGAAATCACGAGTCTATGCATTCTAAGGTAACTAACTATTTAAAAAAAATTAAATAAAAAATATTAAAATACCGCTTAGAAAATACACTTCAATAGCTACCCAACGATTCATTATCAACTTCCAGATTTTCTCCTAATTTATTAGAAGGTCAGATCTCCCAACCCCAGGGTTGATTTACGCTTCATAGTACAGAAATTAATTTTAAGTCTACGATATCCAGACTCTAACCTGGACAGGAGCTCAGGGCCTTATCTACAGGGCCATTTCACTGTATTAACTGCCACAAAGGTGCTTTGAAATAAACTTTTGGTTTTCAAGATAGGATTCTACATTGCTTTTTTCAAGTAATTACACTTTTTTCAGAAGAATGTTCTGTTTAAACACTAAAATATTGAGTAACTTGGCTTATATATATATATATATATATATATATATATATATATATATATATATATATATATATATATATATATATATATATATATATATATATTATTTTCTCATTTTTACCAGTACGATTCTCGATTCCAATTGGTCTGAGGTGCACAGCAAACTCGATTCGGCTTCAATAATTCGACATCGGATCCTTCGACATGGGAACACTTATGTACTTCGTTATGTAACCAATTTGCCAGGATATCCTTGAGCGAACCGTAGATGGATGTTTGCCGGGTAGGTGCTAATAGTACATTGGCTAGCGGCGGAGTGCAAACAGATTGTGGTATAGTCCTTAGCATTGTTTCGACAATGTCACCCAAAGACAATGGAGTGCTTTCTTGTTTCTTATCCCAGTCATTAGGTCGTACTTTGTTGGAAATGGAAGCATGATCGCATTTAAATTAATGTAAAATTATTCGAACTATATAATTAAAACAATCTGAACACAATGAAAAAAATATATATGAAATAAACAATAAATAAATTTTAAAAAACGATCATACACATAATAGGCTCTCTAAATACATAGACCAACAAACAAACGTACTTTTTATTGTTACAATAATCGCGATCGCACGAATCATTGATCAATGACTGCTCTAGTTTGTATAAGGTGATTGAAAAAAAACTCTAATGAGGAAAACCTTTTGTAAATTATAATAAATGTATAAAACAATAAATAAAGTAAAATGAAATAAAATAATAATAAATCTTAAGGAAGAGATATTCCTTAGTGCTATTGACTCTGTCAGTTATGTTCCATCGTAATACAGGCTAATTTTTTTTTTTTTAATATTTTGATATTCACGTTTCCTTAGAAATGACCTATAATTTTCGCCTTTTCTTGTAAATAAAAAATTTGAAAGGAAATCTGGTGTTTAGAGACGATTTTTGTTACAAAAACTTGGCATGGTTTTTCGACAAAAAACAAAAAAATGGTTTGAAACAAAAATAATGATAATATATTTCACTTGGATTTAAAGGTTTTTCGAAACTAACAATCGATTTTTACCATCTTAAGTTTATGAGGTTTGATATGCTTGTCATAAAATCTTATGCTTTGTTTATTAGAAATCGAATTTCAAAGGAATTTTAAAATATAACGATACACTTGACGTTTAATGATCTCATTTTTAGTTTTATTGTGTGGTATTAATCAATGATATTATTGTAAAATAATTAGCCTTCAATATTTATTTATGCTAATGATTTAATATTTGCGCCAGATGTATTATTTTGGAACTGTTATTTCAAATTCTGCTGACCTCAAACCGCCCACTAGCAACGTCTCCCACGATATTTGACCGCTTCGGTGGAATGCGCCTCTTCAAAAGATGAGTTAAAATAAAATACTGATTACTAAATATTACTTGATATAGTAAAGGGAAACGAAAAGTATCATTAATTTCTAATGCTTGGTTCAGAAAAAACAATTAATTTATTATAGGGACTTTGCCTCAGAATAAATTCGTTTCTCTCTCTCTCTCTCTCTCTCTCTCTCTCTCTATATATATATATATATATATATATATATATATATATATATATATATATAAATATTTTCCCTTTTAACTCTGCCAATGCTGAAGTATAGATTGGAATCATTCTCATTAAAATACAATCATTTTGGCAAATATTTTGTGGTACTCTGCAGATAGCATCAGTATAATAATTTTATTACTTAAGGATGTATTTAAAATTTAAAAGGTTATGTGATATTGGACCAGACAAAATGTAGATCTTGATTTGTCCTCATTATGAAAATTTGTATATAAAAAATGTAATAATGACTTTGTATATCTCTTATTTAAAATATATGAATTAAAAGATGACTGTGAGGATTAATATATTAACCAACAAAATATGTATTGTGGAATATTATACTGGAGCAAGAAGATGCTGAATATCTGGTAGAGAGCCTCGAAACGTCGAAAAATGTATGAATAAAAAATAAATATTGAAAGGAAGATTGTTCCACATCTTATTTATAAATTGAAATAATTTATTATTCTATATTGATCCTGTCTAGTAGAATATTTTTATGAGTTCTCAAATCCTTTAGCAGTACCATTTTCGAGACAGTAGTCTATAGTTAGGATGATCTTTATTGATAACCCAATAGATAGGTTTTGAGATCTCACCAATTCACAACACTGCTAAGTGGGAATAGCTTTTCCACGTCTATCGCCGCACAGTGGGAAAAAAATGTCGATTTAGTGGCCACAATTCTATAACTCTGGATTGAAAGACGATAAACAAAAAATTCTTTTTTCATTTGTGAGCATGGAATGTCCTGTATTAGTGAGAGTGAAAAAATTATGTACAGGGTGTTTCTGGGCCTTTTAAATTAATTTTTTTCTTAATTATTTTATCACTTTATTTCAAATAAAACAGTTTATTAGGTATAGGACCAACAAAAGGGGAAGGAATGATTTAATACCCTTCTCTATAGAGCTTTCTACGTATATAATTGCCTTTTTTTAGGTATTTACTACGTTAAAAAGATTTATGAATAACTATTATTTCAAGAAAAAAAAAATTTAATTAAAAATATACTATTTTTTTTTTTATTTATTTGAAATTTATCGTGTGTAAAAAAATTATAAATGGCAAATATGATTACTTGAAGCTTATTTTAGGCTTATGCCTAAATTAATGGCCTACAAATATATGTAATGTTTAAAAATAGGGCTTCAGATCTTCAAATCTATATAGCACTAATTGATCACATTTGATCGATAAAATTTTATCATGGTATTTTAGTACCATAGGCCATTTTTATGTTTTCGTTTTTTTTTAATAACGGATATATTTAATATGGTCGAAATTATATCGCAATTGTTATTTAATATTTTTACAGACATTTCCACATTTCTAAAATATAGTAGGTGCAATAATTGAAAATAAAAAAAAAATAAATAAATAAACAAAATTTATGTTGCAACAGATGGTTTTAATTTTTTTCACAGTAGTACATGGTCTATGGTACCAAAATACCATGATGCAATTTAATCAATCAAGTTAATTTATAGATTTAGTTATATAGATTTGATGATCTGAAGCCCCATTTTTAAACATTACATATATTTTTAGGCCACAAAATTAGGCATAAGACTAAAATATGCTTCAAGTTATCTTATTTGTCATTTATAATTTTTGTACACACGATAAATTTCGAATAAGTAAAAAAATAATATATTGTTAACTTAAATTTTATTTTCTTGAAATAATAATTATTTATAAATCTTTTAAACGTAGTAAATACATGAAAAAGGCAATTATATACGTTATTATATAGCTTATATAACTTATTATTATATAGGCAATTATATAGCTCTAGAAAAAAGGATATTAGTTCACTTCTTCCCCTTTTGTTGGCCATATACCTAATAAACTTTTTTATTTAAAATACAGTGATGAAATAATTAAGAAAAAAAATAATTTCAAAGGCCCGGAAACACCCTGTATATAATTTTTTCACTCACACTAATAAAGGACATTCCATGCTCATAAATGAAAAAAGAATTTTTTGTTTATCGTTTTTTAATCCAGATTAATTTCTGGAGTAATTTCTTACTTCCTTACTAATATAAGAGTTTCTCCAGTAAATCTTAAAACAGGTTGGTACCTATAGTAGTATCATTGTGCTCATTATTCTTCTAGTGTTCGGTACCTTTTATTAAAGTCTGTATGAAATTTAATTAATTGAAGTGTTTTTAAGACGGTTGTTTGTCTTCAAACAGTCCGGGCCTGCGAATCGTAGCTAATGTCAATTAGGAAGGAACCCATCCCCCCGTTCGAGTAACGGAAACATTATGTAGTTATTGAGGTTTACAAATGTCTCAGCATTAACATAAAGGAACGCATAACCAGGTACCTGGCCGACGGAGCGTTTCCTGTGAAAAATGATCGCAGTTACGGAACCGGTAGGCCACTGGCCGGCACCAATCAACCGCCGCAAACAAGGGTGTTATTTAATTAACAAGGCGGAAAGTTTTCGGCAATCAATCAGCCATGATAAATCAGCATGAGGCTACCATCTCCGTTAGTTAGCAGAACCGGGGTAGTAGTAAATCATCCGCCCTGCCAGCCTCAAGCCTTTCTCACTCCTCCCTCCATCGTAAACAAATTTCCCGAAGAAGGAATCCGTTCCGTGCAACGACGTATCAATCCTTGCTGTGGGAGCTGGATCACATTAGACATTTCGTTTCGGGGGCGTGACTTCAATAAGAACCGCTAAAGGATTGGATATTACTTGCTGCATTTAAAGTAAAAACAAAACAAAGAAAACAGCGTTCAAAATCAGCTGAAAAGCGAAATAAATTACATAAGAATCGATTTATATTGGTCATTTTGTTATATAGAATAATCTAATTAGGGATTGATAAATTATTTGTCACTTGTATAATTTTGTTTTTATTGAAAACTAGTTTCGAATGTTATACTTTTATCTTCAGTTCTAAAAACACATACAAATTCAAAAATAAGCAATTCAAAATACAGTTTGGTATTATTATACATATTAAATTAAATGTAATATAAATATATATTAGAAAAAGTATCATAGTGTTCATATTTTCCTAGGTACATTGTAAAAAAATAAAAAAGTATTACTTTGTTGCATTATTGATTTTTCGTGGAATATGTGATGATTGGCAACACAAAATATAAAATGAATGGGTATGCAAGTGACGAAATTTTTCGTTTCCTTAACTAATTTTAGAATTGTCACAACCTTTTCATGTCATCAACATAAATTACTCAGCTCTTGTGCATTCAAAATATAAAGTCCACTTGTAGTTCAAATAGTTCTAAAAAATGATTTTTTTCGCCTCCTGGGCCATTGTGCGCCCCTCATTACGCAAAATGATGTCTGTCCAGCTGTCAGCGTATCATTGTGTTTAATATCCATTAATAAAATAAACTGCAAAACTGGTTGGCACTGCCCTTTCATAATTTAACGGGAAGGGCGGACGGCGACTGCTGAGAGGTCATCGGATGCGTTTGGAAAATACATTTCGTAAGGAAATGGAACTGACTCCCCCGAAATGAAGCTTTAATTGGGTTAAAGTTCATTATTGGGGTCCAGGGTCCTGGTATTGGTCACTGCTGGTCCCCTAGGAGCAAGAGATCTCCTCCAAGTAGCAACTTAAATAGTGAGAAGATATGATTTACGTCGGTTAAGTGCCAAAACATAAAAGCAACAATGGCTCAATAGCATATGAGTCTTTTTTTTTTTTTTTTTTATAAATTTATCAGTTATTTATGTATTTAAAAATATTTGCTAACACTAATAATGTTTTTGGAACATTAAACATATTAACAATTATTATTCAATAATAAAATTTTGTAAAAAAAATAACGGCTTTTTATGCCAAAGTTAACTCGATTATTTTCTGTTCTTTTTGATAAGGAACTTTTTAATAAACGTTTTTATAAAACTTTCATATAAAAAATCTGTTAAATCATTCATATCACCAAAAAGCAAATCTAAAAAAAAATGATATTTTTTTAAGAATAAAAAAATTAAACAAATTTAATTTTTTATCAATTTGTCACTTATGTAGTCCTAATTGCAGTATATTTGTTTCACAATGGAAAAAATTTCTAATTGACACATTAGACAGTGACCGTGATGTGAATTTCGCGGAGATATTGAGGAGTGATTTCCCTCAGCTAACACCGGATCACCAGGAGGAAGTTACGTATGAACCAAACATTTCTACTGCGTTTTAATAAAAAAATGGAATGAATCCTGGCGAAATAAGGGCCGAAAGGTGTGGTGGAGACAACAATGATGGTAATATCTCACGACGATTTCTTCAAGATCCACCAACAACCGTTGTGAAGAGCTGATTCGTCGCTTCGGAATTATCCTCGACGTGATCAACAGTGGTGCTGCAGTGGACCCATAAAAAATTGGAAATAATTATAAGGAAATTGCTCTTATATTCTTCAGCTGGGTAACATAACCAATACGGTGCACTAGATATATATATTTTTTTTTTTTACAAATTTAAATTACTGTGAAAACAATGTACAACGAATAACAACAATATCAATTATATAAATAAGTATCATCCAAAAACCTTCATTCATTGTTTAAAAAAACAACATTAAATACAAAGTAATACTTGAATTAAAAAAATTAAAAATAAATAAATGTAGAAAAATCATGCATAAATCTTACATTAATTGTAAATAACTCTTTTACATACTCTTGAGAATTTATTTATTCTTGATTTGTAAAAATATAAAAAAAAGGTACTGTAGAATTTAATTTTTTCGCCTAATCGGCCATTCTGCACCACTGTGGTGCATAGTAATCAGATGTACATGATTCCTTACAAATTTATTTTCATTCATCCAGACGAGAAAAAATAAATAAAAAACACCTCTTAATCGATTATTGTACAGTTCATAACTATTTAAAAATGTAGATAGGCATCAGGAACAGAACTGAATTTATCGTTCAGATTTGATGTTCTTCTAGCTCCGGCTCCACACCAGTGCCAAATCGTTTTCCCCTGGTGTGGATCCGAGCATTTGTGGATGTTGGAGCATTGGTGAAAGTACTGACCGATATAAACTAAATGTTTTTAAAGGTATTATTGAAAAAAAATTCGAAGGTATTATTAAAAAAAAAAAAAAATGAACTCTCTCAAATAACAATAAATACTTAACGATTAAATGTTCCTCCAATTCAGAGGAATTTTATTAATGCAGTGTAGGAATAGTACATTCCACTTTTATATGGACTAGTATATTATTTAAACATATTCAACTGTTTACGAGTGATGTACTGCCTGTATGGTTAGCCTGTATCTGTGCAAACGTACACCGGGCTGCACCACAGTAGCAGGATTATTGTTCCCAAAAATAAATGATCCTCATTGAATATTGTACAATAAGACAATAAAATAAAAGCGTAGTTCATTGGTGGCAGTGGCACAGGCTACCCCAGCGTAATACCCCGCTGCCGCCACGACCCCGTATGACCAAAAGATCAGGTAGGGGGAGGGGGAAAAAAAAAAAAAATAAAAATAAAATAAAAAAATAAATAAAAAAATAAATAAAATAAAATAAAATAAAAAAAAAAATAAATAAAAGGTTAGTCTGTATCTGGGTGCTGAAGTGGAATGTACTATCACTAGACTGCATTAATGTTGTTTTGTGGTTTTCCATTCCGATCGTGCCTGAATTTGTGAAAAGTTGACCGGTTTAGTTACTCAATTCGAGTGACTGAAACGACTTTTCTTGATTTTAGTTTTTTTTTTCGTTACTTTCACAATTTGTGGAATGAAGAATTATTGATATCGGTAACTGAATAACAAAAAAAAAAATCAAAACCGCTATGGTAAATGATAGAGAATGTGAAGAATTGACGATTTTTTTTTTTTTTTAATTAACATTTGAAGCTACTTAATAATTATATCTTATTCTTTAATTTCGTATTCGTTTGGCTCTCTTTTCCCTCCACTTATGAAAGGAGAACAGGCGGACCTTTTGATCTTTAGAAATTAAGCCATGACTTGATTTCTATAAGAAGAACTTGTTTATTAATTCACTCTTATTTGATTGTGTACTACCGAATTACGCACTATTCATGCGTATAATTTTAAAAATTACAAACATGAAAAATTGATTAAGAAATTATTTTAATTTTATTTTTTTGTTATTCCTTTAATCTGTTGAATTTGGTCATGCCTTCCCTCTTTATACATGCATTAAAATGCCGTAACCACAAGGAACTTAACCCCTTTACTGCTTTCTTGAATATTCCATTTAACCTCTTTGATATCGCCTAGGCGTTCCTTCTTCTTCCTTCACCTCTCCTTTCTTGAGAACTTCCTTCTGTCCATCATTCTATAGAGATATTTTCATAACTTATAACTGAATAGCTATTAAATCTCTCATCAATTTATTTAATTAGTTTCCTTGTCCCCTTTTATTTTTTAACCCGGAAAATACTTAATTTTAATCAGGAAAAACTGTCATTCAGGAAAATTTCTAATTTTTATCCCTTCGAACTTCATTCTTTTTCCAACTTTCACGACAGGTATCTGCATTAATAAATGCTTTCGTTATTATTTTATTAATAAGAGAGAGCAAAAACTCATATAAGAGACAGAATATACAGTGAGAATATATTATTGGGTTATATATTTATATACTGAATAGGTTCCAAAAACAAAGACTTAGTCTCTCAAATATCAGTAAATAACGAACTAGTTCCATCGTTTCACCGATTCGTGAATCATCAGGAGAGAAAAAAGACAAATTCGCATAAGTGCTGACCTAAGATTGTACATCTCACTTTAACAGTACAAAGGACGCATCAACTAGAATAAGCACACGAATCTAAGACGGCACTACGCTTACTGAAAGAAACGAGAGGTAACATAAATACAGCCGAGAAAGGCTATATAGAAACATTACACAGGGCGACGATGATTTCGCGGTGCAGGATTTCAAAGTCTTATCCGGATAATTCTAATCTTCTAAATACGAGAAACATATGTTTAATTCAGAGCCCGATGAAGGAAAAGGGTGTGTGTTTTGAAACGCGTACCCTCTCATTGGCACACCAAATGGAAGGAAGCCCTCATCCGCGTCCTCTTTGAATCTAGTATCGAAGTGTATCCACGCAAGTTTTACAAACTTTACGTGGCGCCCAATATTTATCCAATTGTAAAGGTTGTTTCCGAAAATTTGCTTGATAAGCTTGTTTAAAAAAGTCACGTGTATTTCTTCCTTGTTGACAAAATTCCCCACATACTTAGCAAAAGTGATCGGGATCGTTAGTACAAGACTTTCGCGGATCACTCATGTTTTTTTTTTCTTTAGTAATGTAGTGTTAAAGGTCGGAAAATGCCAACGAAGTTTCATTGACACTTGCGAATGTCTTTCTTCCGATGTGATAACAGCATAAACATAATAAATTAGCAAATTGCTTATGGATTATTATAATGGATTATTATATCTGAATAAACGCGACAAGAGACTAGATAACGGCTAAACATTTTTTTACTTTCGATGTATCGATTTATAATGAGAATCTATTTTTGATTTGATTTAATATTTGTGAATATTTCTATCACTAATGCCTGACATATGAATTAAAAAAAATTATATATAATAGTTATAAATAATTTATAATTTATTAGCAAAACCCCATGTCACGAGTAGCTGAGGCTTCTCTTATAGTTTTAACGCACCAGCTATACCTTATAAATACACCGGAAGGAATGCATAATAGAGCGATTGTTGAAATATCAAAGAGTATTATTTTCAAGTCGGATCTTACCGGGCATAATAAATACAACTTTGTATCTCCCAGAATGCAGCGTCCACATTCTTCCTTTTTTATTAGTGCGCATACAAAAATATTTAGCTAGGGGCAGGGTTATAAAGAGTTAGTTTTATGGATATTCCATGGCCGTTGTGCTATGTAGATTTCCAGATAGAACATAAAAAGTCCAATTACATGCTTGCCCTTTACTCGTGAACTCGGCTCAAGTATTTACTGTCAGTCTGTCCGGTCCGGGTCGAACAATGTTGGGATGCGAAAATCTAGATAATGCGATGGACAGTCTTATATGTCCGAGAATTTCACACGACCTTTTAAATAAGTACACCATTTTTTTTTGTTAAAATATCATTAAAAAGCAATTTGAATGTTTTTCAGACCGCAATGGAAATACTTATTGCAAATACATAATTAAAATAATTGAGAACTTTAGAAATGCTCACGAAGGAATCAAACTCCTGTATCGTCGCCTTGGCTGTATTATTGTGTAAACATCATACACCAAGAAGTAAAAATAAATGTAACCAAACAAAAAATGTTAGTTGAAACAAGAAGAAAGTACTACCCATTCTTTCGTTCCTCTTGTGTAGTACTCCGTGCTAAGCCACATTATATATTTCGGGTTCAAAATATTTATTAATGCTAACACAATTTATTTTGGATAAAAATAATATTGTTAAAGTTTACCTTTCTTTCATTTGCCTTATACCTTGGGAATTGACGTTTCATATCCACAGTTTACCCCCCACAAACATTAACAGGCCAAAACAAGTTTAATAAGATTACAAATAACATAGGTAAACTGCAAAGGGCGTAATAACCAAATAGTAAAATAGTAACCTATAACCTATAGCCTCCGCAATTTACCTGCAAAAATTCATAATTGATACTGAAATAAATAGGAACTTTGGAGGTTTTGCAGGTATACTGTTGATATGTTTTCCATTATATATATATATATATATATACACATACATACATACATTTATATATTATTTTAAAATTGATGTAACACATCACCTGACTTGTCTCCAACTGACTACCATTTTTTTCAGAGTATTTTATTTTATTTCTTTTGGTTTTTCTATAGCGGATCTGTTCAACAGAGATATTTGGAGTATTAATAAATGATACTACAATATTGGATGTCTTAGGTATACAACGAAAGTACAAAATTTTAATGACCTATTTTAATCAGATTTTACCCAGGCAGTACCAGAGAATAATTTTTATCAGTTATGGCTCAATTCTAGAATCTCGATCATTCTGTTGGGCCATACCCGACCTCCACAAAATCTGAAACCTTCAATGGGCTCAGATTTGCTTGCTATAGGCGCTAGAGGATAAACCTGGTGGTTGAGCGCGAATGGTGATCACATCACTTTTTATTATTGTTGGTGAAGAAGCAGTACTTAAGGATGTTGAGAAAGGAAATAGAGGATTTTATCGATACAGGTTTTTTTTTCCCCCCCTTTTCAATCGATTTATTTATCCATTCGTTTTTAATTCCACAAATACCTCCTATAGTGAGAAAGAAATACCGTAACTTGGACTCAGTAAAGGTCGTTGTGAAGATGGGCGAAAACTTAGTTTCTCGCAGCCTCCAACCCGGTCGTTGTGTGTTGGCGATTCTTTGTGTCGGTTTACTTGATTGAAGTTTGAATAAATAAAAGTGAGAAAACGATATAATAACATAAAATGAGGGAGTATATTGTTCTAGCAGGCACATAAAATAAACATAAATAAGATACTATTTTTGCGCGTAGTGTGTGATGTACCCATAATATAACCTTTTCTCTTTTGATTTTCTCTCTATAGTGATCCCTCTCCCTATTTCTTTCTCTTCGACAATACTCTAGCGACTGCCATACTTCTCAACTGACTGCCACATTACCACTTAAGATTTCCTCCATTCGCCCAACTTTCGTATAAAATGAACCATTGGTCTCCGTGCGTATAAACAATCGCGTGTGCATCAGAAGGATAGCCCGTTTTTCGTTTGTGAGCGCTAACCACGAAAACTACAGAACTAAGCTTTTACAAATTTTAACTATATCATCTTCCTTGGTTCCTAGATGGTTTTGCGATAGTAAAATCTACCGATATCGATATACCAGCTGCGCAAAGGCGAAAAACAACTTGTTCCCTAGAGTGTGGCACCAAAACGGCTCAGAATATTTTAATGAAACTTGCCTAAAGTCTTCTCCTTAAAGCCCTTTAACTACTCATACATGAACTACGTCCCCTACAAAAAAAAAGAAAAAATAATCGAAATCTGACCATTATTAGCAAAGATAAAGCGCATTGAACATTATAGCCATGTTTTTATTTTCCTTCCGCTGCACGTTGGAGAAACTGCATGGCATAAGCGCGCTGCTGGGTAAAGAAAGTATTGTAATCGGGTCAAATTGTTTGTGTGCATTTTCGCGTTGCAGAGCCACCTGAGTGTTTCATGAAGCTCCTTGTGCTGTTTGATATAGATTAATCTATCTTTCATTAAGTTTCATTATAATCCTTAATAGGGTATGAAAAGAATATCGCCCCATGACGTCTCTTGGAGTTTTAGCAACGGATATTTTTGTAACAAATCATCAGAGCATAGTTGATGATTTCAGTTGATTACATGCAGCTTAATGCAAGTTACTTCTCGTATACTTTATGTATCAATGAATGATATTTTCTATTGATTAGCCTGTAGATAAACATGCTGATTTACCGATCTATCCGTTAATCTATTCCTAAAAATATTTTTGTCTAGTCGTGCCTAAGGTCCCCCGACCTTCCTACGGATTTTTCTGTGAAGTCCAAGTCGTGCGGAATAAACGACGTTCGGCTCGTAAAGCTGTTTTCTCGTAAGTGCTGGTTGCCCGTGAAGGAAGCTCATTTGAAAAATGTTCGTTGAAATTGCGGAGGAGTTTCTGAAATCCATAGTCTCCGTGTAGGACAGTCAACCCCGGTGGGAACCTGCTCACCCGATACAACTCCTCGCAGATATTCAAAGTGAGCGTGGTGTTATGCTCATTTAGAATACTATAAACTACCAGAATTAATTGTTCGTTTCCAATGAGATTTTTAAATAACTTTCTCCCAGAAAAAACTTATTTATTTAAAATTATTTTATTTATTTATTTTACATCTATTATATGCATTATAGTGCTGTGGTTCTCAAAGTGGGCGCCGTCGTCGCTAGCACGCCAAAAGGGTTCCGCGAAATTTGTATATAGAAATTATATTAAAGTATTAAATTAAATTAAACAAATGAATAAAACAATTATAAAATAAAAATAATATTGATTATATTTTAGTAAATATTTGATTCTCAATTGTGAGTAACATGGACAGTCTATAAAGCTGTGAGCTAATCTTTATTTATCATAATGAAGAATAAATATTTATAATGAACATTGTGATAAGGAATATTAGCAGTTCAAAGCAAGAAAAAATAATGATATATATAAAAAGAAAGAGAAAGATAGAAATCAATTATAATAATATTTAAGAAATTTCTTTACAAAATATATTATATTTAGTTTAAATAATATATCGTTTTTATTATTAAACAGTTAAATAGTTGAGATATGAATTAATATTTTAATTTTTTTGGTACAACTTTACAAGAGGGGCGCGTTATCACTTGTTCCTCCCAATCTTACCCGAAGGTCACCGGACTAGCATACTCTAGCGCCATTTGTGCTAACTAACTGCTTTGCATTCAATTGTAACATTCGTATTCATTGGAATTATTAAAATTATTTCTGCTTTAATTATATATTATTTAAAATTATTTGTGCTTTCGACTTCCGCTTATTACATTCGCCCAAGAAATAAACAAAACAGCAACGAATCCTTTTCAGTTCAGGTCAGAGTCTTACCGTAATTTCAATTATTACTGCTTTAAATAGATCACAGCTGAAGATTTCCGCTCGCTCAAGAGATCAGCAAACCCCAAAAGTTGCTTTTCAGTTGAGGTTGGGTCTTTACCGTAATTTAAATTACATTCCTTTAAATTATTTTGAATAATATGTAATTAAGACAGTAATAATTTTAATAATTCCAATGAATACGAATGTTACAATTGAATGTAAAGCAGTTGGCACAAATGGCGCTAGAGCATGCTAGTTCGGCGACCTTCGGGTAATATCGGGGGTACCAGTGATAATGCGCCCCTCTTGTAAAGTTGTACCATTTTTTTTTTTTTTAAGAAATTTAAATGTGTATTTTACTTTTTATTTTGCTGGTCTACCATTTTTTTTTTTTTTTTGTTGTAAAGTATGATATAATATAATATTGTAATATAAACGCTTCTTGTTAAACAAAGAAAGTATTTTTATTATTATTAAATTATCTTATCATTATTTAGTAATTTTGTAAAATAATAGTGTTTTATTTCATGTAAAAGAATAAACTCTTGTTATTATAATGTAGTAGTAAATTTCGTTTATATAATACCTTAATCCATATATTAATATCATTGAAAAAAAATAAAACATATGAAATATTTAGAGGAAGGGGGCCCTCTGCATTATTTTGTGAATGGTCCGGGACTCAGCTGACAGCGGCCCAGTTAAATGTTTAATAGGGTAAATATTTATTCGTATTCGAAATAAACGTCCAAAGGGTCGACCAAAATGTAGATGGGATGATTGCTGACTTTCAAGATTTAGGGTTTTGTGGGATTCAGTGGACGGGATTAAGTAGGATAACTGTTATTGCTACTGGCACCGGGTCCGTTAGGCCATTATAATTATTTATTTTAATAATAAGATCAAATTAGAAAAAAATGTATATATTCTAACATTGGCTACTTATGTCGATATAAATTTACTGAATATAAAAATTCGGTTTTTAGACATATTGGTTGCTTAGCTGAGTTAGAACCATTCACCAAAAGGCCATGCACTTAGACTAAGAGACAGACAGACAGATGTTCTTGTCAGTGAACTTTCTTGTCTGAGTTAATTAGAGAGTATAACGACACTTGTGGAAAAACATTGAACCTTAACGAGCTTGGCTCTCTCCCATAGATAGGTCGTACTCCTTCTGATTGTCTTCAATGCTTATCTTTTGAAAATTTGTAAAATTTAATTAACTGATTAAAAATACTAGTCACGTTGATGAAAATAATTTAATGTCTAGTTGTACACTAATTATATAAATGTATTTATACAACTTTAAACATTTTAAACGTGTAATTAGAACTTTTTTAATTAAAATAAAAGTGAAAAGCGCTAGCTAACTATATTTTTTTTTAAATTATTAACTCAACTAGAAAATGCAATTAAGATGTGTGTATTACGTTAAAACTTGTTTTTTTTTTATCTAGTGGTGTGTAGTGCTAAAGCGTATAAACTAGTATTTTTTTTTTTTTAACTTGCTTATATATCAGTGTCTATAAGTGGGGTAGCTCAGCTAGTAAGACATTGGACTTTTAACTTCTGGGCCTAGGTTTCAGTCTTGTTGTTGGCAGAAAATTTATTTTCAGTTATAACAGCCGTGGATCGAATCTGGGGTCGGGGATCTTCTTGGGGCACTATCAGCCTCAACAACACTTGGACCTTCATTGGGTCAGGGGATAAACCTGGCGGTTAAGTGTGGATTCTAGCCAAATCACTTCGTGGTATAACAGCTCTCCTCTTGGGGCCAGAATTTTCATCAGGCATCTCCAATCGACATCAGCGTAAAGAGAAAGACTGGACTTCGTGAAGAGATGTCAAAGAGTGGAGAAAATGTGTTAGCCTCAGACAAGCTATGCAGTTACTAAATTAAATCCATCTCCTACTAGAACCAAGTGATTGCTAGGCCTAATTAGGTACGAACACCGATTGATTATTGTAGTGCAGGTTTTAAAGAAACCTAAAGATTTGTCGGGTAGTGGGTGACGAAACCTTCCACTTGTTTGTACAAGCACCGGAGTCTGCCCATCATAGCAGATTGTGATAGATATGCGCCACTACGATATAGTCTACTGGGCTCAGATAGAATCCAGGGACACAAAGCTTCCTCCATTTAAATTTCATTAGGAAAACCAGGTTGAATAAGGAAGAATAATATGTCTCTATTGGTTTTCTTTGGGTAGGCATAAAAACACTACGTCCTTAACAAGTGCTGAACACAAGACCCTTCATGGGTTGTAGTGGTACGAGCTGGGTATGGACCTACAATGTTTATCCCGATTAGGAATCGTGTCGTAGTAATTTGAACATTAGTATGACCACCTGGGGGTCCACAAATAGTCTTTCTTAAAGAATAAAAAATAGCCCTTAGATGGTGACCTTGAGCAGTCACAATAAATGGGTTTAGATCGATCCGTCAATTACCTTGAATCCCAATATTTGAATATCCTTCGATGGAATGGCAACTGCCTCATTTGCCCCAAAACGACTGGTTATGGTGCTATGGTGAGCGTTTCGCTACGTCATGGAAACCATGGTTTTCAGCTCTCTGCCTCCACAAATTATAAATGTCTATATGAAATATCACATAGTTCATCCAATGATATTCAGTGTGTGTAGCACATAAATAAAAAATCTGTCTGTCGAAGAACTAGCGAGCAAAGCTATAATGTTCTTTAGAGCTTCATTATACCAAATACCTACTACAAGACTATAGCTGAAACATGTACCCCAGTATTTATCATTATTGTATCATAATGTCATCTTTCGGACAGCCTTTCTCTGTGTTGGGCAAATAGTTTACCTTAAAAGGGCTTTATTTTTCTTTGTGAATACCAAAAATTAGCTCAGTATTGATTATATTATCAGTAATAACATATATCGCAATTACGATTTTTAATTTATATTCAGTAAATTATAGATATTATTTTTTACAGAAGATGAGGGCTACCGTGAGGCCAATGGAGAGGTATATGCTTAGGATTTCCCGACGAGATAGAAAAAGAAATGTTTGGATAAGAAGGCAGACTGGATTACCGGATATAATTGAGTGTATACACAATCGTAAATGGAAATGGGCTGGACACACAATAAGAAGAACAAAAGATAAATGGACAAAGAACATTATAAACTGGTACCCAATAGGCTTTAAAAGGAAGAAGGGAAGACCAGGACATGCTTGGGATGAAGAGATGAAGAAGATGTGTGGAGGAGTAACTTGGCCATGGGTCGCAAGGGAAAGAAACGAATAGAAGAGGCTAACGAAAGAACATTACAAAGTATGGCTACAAGAGAACACTTTATAGTAATATATTTTATATGCAAAAAATTTTATAAAGACTTCTATTAATAATCAAGAAAAAATAACTCAAACAAAACCTCAGTCAATGACTGATTTTGTTCCTCAAACATTTTATATAAATATTTTATATAAACATCAGATTTATATACAGCGGCCCACCGATCCGCAGCTTTCGACAGATCTTTTCTTGTCCGATCCTCATCCTTATGGAATTCCATTCCTCCTTCCATTCGTCGCTCCAATACTCTTATCACCTTCAAATCTCGCTTATTCAATCACTTATTTTCTATCCAGTTCCAAAAAACATTGTAAATAGATTTTCTATTATGTCAATCAACATTTGTGAATATGTTCCTTCATTTATAATTTTGTCATATCTTATTAACATACGAATTTCGTGTGGTTTTTGTTTTAAGACGTAATCAATTAGAGTATTAATACCTATTTCATATGATAGAAGCTATCGCATTAAGGCTTGTTATAATTTTCATTTGTATTTATTTATTGACTTTTCTTTATTTTTATTTTTTTTTATTTTTAATTATCTGTTAACGCATATGTTCCTATATCAACTACTCTAAGCCTCTGAAGCCCACCAATCATTGCCTGTAATTGTTATTCTAAAGGGACTTGTCCCAGAATAAATAAAGAGTTTATTATTAAAAAAAAACAAAAAAATCAAAACACATTAAATTAATTTGTATTATTTTTATGTAATTAGTTTTTGATGTTCATATGTATTATGTAGGAACAAATAAAGTTTATTATTATTATTATACTAAAATGGTACCTATTACGATTAATTACCTGCTTTAAATCATTTCAGTATTAGTCAATTAAAAATACCGAATGTTAATGTATTACATTACATTATAAATGTAAATCTGTCACGATATCAATTGTAGTTTTACCTCAAATATTTTATTTTAAAATTATGATCATTAATAAATTATGGTTTTGAAATATTTTTATCATTACATTTTTTAAAGTTTTGCCAGTACTCTAGCAAGTTTAAATATATACTGATATATAAGTCCTTTTAAAGGTTAAAATATTAATTTTCAAAATGGCTATCTCTCAATGATCTTTGAGCATTTTATATTTATTTTTTTTCCAATTTCTTTGTAATAAATTTTAACTCATGACGCGTCTAACCTTCCGAAAACCAACAAAAAAAAATTATATAGTTTTCATATGTAATATGTAATGAAAAGTCTAGTGTAGGTTTATTACGGAACTCATCCAAAAATTTGAAAAAAATTGAAATTTTATTTTTAAATACTTGGAAATAAGGCTCGTAACCTAGCAGCCGGGAGATCGGAGGTTAACGACCGGCCAACCTTGAGCTGGAATAAACGTAACATGACCTCATTTAGGTATGCCTCATTCTCGAAATATTTCGCAAAAATATATCGACTTATTAATTTTTTTATTTTTTGTAATAATTTTTTTCTTTATCTGCGATCATAAAATTTAACAATTGCTAAAAAATCTTGTTTTTTACGCAGCAAAAGTTAAATTTATTTTAATTATTTCGTAATATCTGGCCAATACTTGAACGATCTATAATATGTTCATTTTGTTTAATATTCAAATTATGTCTTTTCACTGTTGATACTGGAAATAGTTAATGTCGAAATGATTTGTTATTAAAAAACATACGTGCCTCCTCGATTATGTGTACGGCTCCAACCGTCATTAATTTGAATTGTTTTTCAAAATATAGGTATTTAAGTTTTCAAAAAACACAATAAATAACCATAATAAAAATGTTTAATGTTTTTTTTAAACAATTTATGATTCCTTACATTAATATTTTTTCATATATGTATTATTTTTTTTATCAGTTTTTCATGATGATGGATAGTCTTATATTTTAAAGATTTTTTCTTTATTAAAATATGATATGGATATTTATCATACCACATACGATATATGAAATATGGTCTGTGTTTAAGAAGATATTTATTATGTGAGATATATGAACTAATGTATCACTATTATCTATTATCTATTACCTTGTATTGGTTGTATTTGACTATAAAAAAAAAATAAATAAAAAAAATAACCTATCGATATTTTTATTACACCTCTAACTTTGATTGGGTTTAAATAAGTAGTTTGAACAAAAAAACGTTGAAAATTATTGCGCAATGGTTTATTATCTCCAAATAGTTAAAAATCAAAAATATCTGGTGTCTCCTGAGATGACATTCCTTACAATCATTTTTGCGGTATGTCCGCTATTATTTGTCTAATTAAGGTTTTTTTAATGTTCGCTTTGCAGAAAATTAAATTATCTTTCAAATGAGCATCTGGAATGTTTCGGGAGACCTATAGCTTTCGAATTATCAAAAAAACTAAACAAAGATAAACGGTTTTCCATGGAAACATGTGCAGGATGCTTAGTTTAGTACGTTATATCTTTGTCAATACTGGTCCGATTTCGATGATTTTTTTTTTTTTTTTTTTTTTAGGAAATATAATTAGCTATGAAATATGTATGTATATAACATATGAGTCATGTGCAAATAAAATCTTGTTTTCTTCTTAACTTTTTTTTTTTTTCCTTTTTTTTGGAAATGTACTTTTATGAAAATTTAAAGGTTTTAAGGAGAAGATTTTAGGCAAATTTCATCAAAATCATTAGAGCCGTTTTGGCACTACACATAATAGGAAAACACGTTTTTCGGCTATTTCGCAGCCGCTATTGCGCAAAGGATGTCCAATTTAGTACACCGACATCGGCGGCTGAAACCCTAAAAAGCAATAATAAAAAAACAAGCAAAAAAATCGGTCCACCCATTCCAGAGATAACGATGGTACAATCGCAAGCATACAGACCTTATGCCCAAAAATGCATTATTTTTAAAAGCAACTGCACATCGAAATTATGGCCCGATGAATTTTACTTACCTTACCTTGTTGGCAAGGAAAGTAAAAATAAAAAACATCGGTAATTTAAAGAAAATATATGATGAATGAACGGTTAGATATTTCTGGGAAATGTTCTAAGTTGAGAATTCGGTTATTTTAGAGGAATAAGGAAAAAAAAAAGTTTATGAGTTAGTTCATATCCCTTAAGTTTTATGGAAAATGGTTCTATTGATTTAGGAAAGCTCCTGGTTTATGTAAAATTGGTACCTAATTATTCTATTGGTTTTGGTTTGTAGAAAAAAAATCTATATTCATATCATCTAAAAATATCCTAATTGATAGAAAAATGAAAAACATATTAGAAAATTAGATTTCCAAGGAAATTAGGAAATGGTATCTAGAGGGACACTTCGCTAAAAAAAATGTATTACTCCTATTTTACTAGTAAAATTATTTGACCTCTACTGCGGAATATTTTGTGCTAAATGAATAAAAAAAAAAAAAAAAAAGAAGAATTAAAAAGAATGAACAACTAGAGGAAATAAAAACAATAACTTCTCCAACTTGAGAAGTTGAAACAGATAAAAACTGATGGAGAAAAATCACAACCTTATCTCGGCTAAGTATCGAACTTTTTTTTATTTATCTAACTACTATTTCGATTTATTTTAAAACTATCAATACGATATATATATATATATATATATATATATATATATATATATATATATATATATATATATATATATATATCGTTATTTTTGTTCAATATTTACACACCTAGGCTGAAGTCCGATCAGGACTATAGAAGAAAAGATCTTGAAATTACAGAAAATTGTCTAATGTCAAAATATTTAACTATCATTGGCATTTTTTTTTCAGATCCGTAGTTCGTTGTAAAAAAAAAAAAAAATTGTATATTTCGATTTTCTTCTTATTGTTTAAATTGAATTACATCATATTAAATATTTTAATGATAATTAGGCTTAGGGAACTCACAATATAGACTTAGGGATGACATTGGCCGCTACCAAAGGCCATCAGACCACACTTTAATAACTTACAAGATCATGCTGAGCGTAATTCTCTTATCTACGTCTTGGTCCACACCTCGTACTTTTACATTTCTATTTAGTGCCGATGGTTTTTCTCATGTTTTGATTTTCATCCAGCAACTAAACTACTTCACGCTACAGTTTCACTAGCCGAGATGCTTCCGTAATGAACAGTATGATTTGCACGTAAATTTTTACTTATAGATTGATAGACAGCAGCCACCAACTGAGTAATTTTACAACCAAAAACAAACATTTTACGTTTTAACTGTGTTTTTATGGTCTCTTTGATCCTTTTTTTTTTTTTTTTTTTTTTTCTCTCGATATTTTCGACCCCGAATACTTGACGATTCTGCCCATTAAGGCTGTGACATTTGATTCTAGGACTTCAATATTTTTTGGAAATTGTGGGTTCATAACTTTGATCCGACCACCGATCAGGTATTTTCCCTTTATTTAAGACATTCTTTTTTTTTTTTTTTAAGGGTTGACAGGATGCGTTTGTTAAAACAGTTCTCTCCCTAAAGCTTCATCATCATCATATATATATATATATATATATATATATATATATATATATATATATATATATATATATATATTTCTACTTCTCCCTTTCTCCCTCATACAGTAACCCTTTATGAGGGCCGTGTATTTATTAATGTGTACATGCTCCACGCATACAGCATAATACCTGCATTGATACACTTCCATAAATGTTAACATGTTAAAATTACATTGCGATGAATAAGTAATACATTAATAAAGAATAAAATATAGAAAATCAGATAAATGTAAAGTAAAACGAACATCACGAAATTTCGAAAAGTGGAATTTTCCTCATTATCACATTAAATAAAATAATAGAAAAAAAACACCAATAAAAGAAATACAAAATAATAATAATAATAATAAAGGCATATATATGTGTATATATATATATATATATATATATATATATATATATATATATATAAGCAAAATATGTAAAAAAATAATTCATTTCTCTAGATCTTTGTGAATGAGTTGATTAGACCATCATATAGACTCCTCCAGAGAGAATTTCTTATTACATATATGAATATTTCATCTATGTATATATATGAATATTAACACCATTTATATCTGCGTTATATTAGGAAGAATTATTTTCAAAGGATTTAAAAACAATCCTCTCAAAATTTCCCGTTTCCATATATTCTTGAATAATTACTGAGAAACACCTTTGTTCTTTTGATGACTAAGATTCAAACATGGGATGGCGTAAGATCTCTTAGGTTTTTATCCTGCATTGACTTTCAAGATTACCAGTTACATGAAATGCGACACTTTACAAATTATTTCCTTAAGTCGTTGTTTTAATAATATTAAGTAACAGCTTTGATCCTTCAAGATACCTGATTTTTACACAACGTTTACTGGCTAGTATTGAACTTTGATCACGCAATTATTGGAAATGTAAGTTTTCCTTCACCGGAACAATACGTTTAGTGCGGAAATTCGAGAAAGAGGATGCGCTATCTGAATGGGCTTTGAGAAGATGGTTCCAGAAATTTGAAACTGGTGACATCAGCCTCGAGAGGAAGGAGAGTTCTGGTGAATATCATCATACGATGAGGATGCTCTCCGTTGAAGCAGACCCTGCGAAAAGTATTCGGGAATTAGCAAGAGAGCTTGGCGTTTTCCAACCCACTCTAAATCGTGGGCTGCATAACTTGGGAAACGTGAATCGCTCATCAATAGTTGTTCTCCATGAGTTGACCATTGAGCAGGTACGACGTAGAGTAGTAATTTGAAAAGTCGATATATTGGAGAAACCCTAATGCCGGGGCTACCTACACATCAGAGGCAAATCGTTTGTCAGACTTGTCAAATGTTTGTGAAGTTTGAAATGTGAAAGTACAAATGAATAAATGGGGCATCCACAGACATGGCAAGCCGTCTGACGAATCGTTGGCCAAACGTTTGTGAAAATGTATGGTTTAAAAAAAATTATATTTAGAGATAATTTTTTATCAGAATATTATATTATGAGTACAATATATTCTAAATCATATATTCATACAGAAATATTATTTTATTAGGGGCTGAGGATTATCACGATAAATGTCCTTCTATGTTTTTGTTTTTTTACTTTCCTACCGCTACCAATTATTTTTAATTTTTTATTTAATTACAATATTTTGTGAACTTCTAAGATCGGGGGTTAAATTACGAAAATTAGCTGGTTTTTAAGTTTTGGTTGACAAATATTGAACTAATAACACAGAATAAAGTAAGAATTAAAAAAAAAATCCAATTAGCAACCAAAAGTTATCAAGTTATGAATCCCTGATTATTTCAATATCAACTTCAAAATAGCAACAATTGTAAGATACAATGTTTAGGTAAAAATGAGTAAACCGTTGGGTAACCAGTTCCTGTGAATGGAACCCAGTGGCAATGGGATATCCGTTTAATGTGTGAAAAAAAGGAACGGACAACGCAAACATCGACCAGTACTTACACCAATGCAAAAATACTCCAATCCACACTCCGGCAAATCGTTTGCCACTGTTGTGGAGCCGGTGGAAGAAAAAAGAAACAATGGTTAGACTGCAGTCAACCGGCTTTGCCCAACGCAATGCAAGTCCGACAAAAAGACAATGCTCTCTGTATTTTGGAATTGCGAAGGCATAATTCAATCGAGAATGTAGAACCATTGATTTAGATACTTTATAGTGATCCGTTGCAGAGATTGTATAATGTCGTAACCCGACATTACCCAGAATTAGTAAACAGAAATCAAGATTTGTTTCAAAAAGATCACGCCCGACCACATATTTCTCGTTACATGAAATTAAAATTGCAGAATTGGATGGGTTTGGGCTTCTCCCTCGGCCTTAACAAGGCGGACTTAACACCTCCCGACTACCGTTTGCTCCGGTCAAACTGTCATTTCTTTAAGTTAAAACCTTCAATTCTCAAGACAAGGTTCAAAATGGAATTGCATAATTCTTCCGTTCAGAAGACAAAAAATGTTATTGTAAGGAAATCCGACATAGAACACAACGCTACCTACTTTGAATATTAATAAAGAAAATAGTGCTAAATTTTTTATTTTTTTTTAAATAAACAAGAAAAACTGTCATATATGACCCATCTGTCTTATGAATCATCACATTAAATGTTTCAGAAATATCACATCATTCCAAAACAGTTCTGCATATACTCATATATGACATATGATATATCATATATAAGAATAAGATCGTATATCTGGTCCGCATTTATGTGATCTTATACTTTTCGTTAATTGGTGAAACGTTGATTGGTTATTTGTTTACTGCTATTTGAGAGAATCTTAACTTTATTTTTGAATCTTCCAGTAGTTTATAATTTATAAGTTTATAATAGTTTTCACAACATTTTAATGAGAGAGATTTTTTACAAAAGCTCCCTTATAAAGTGAAATACCAATCTCATTTATTTTAGGTCCGTATTGTATGCTTTGGATCAATAATAATAAGTTATTAGGTTAGTGGGCATATTGTCTGTTAAGTTGCTTTAATTTAAAACTTATAGAATTCAGACAGCAAAAACGTCTTGTGTTGGAGAATGCTACAGTCGCAAATTTCCTCATAGTTTTGATTCCAATAAAGACGTTCACACGCACACAATGATGCATGGTACAGATAAAAAAAAATGTTTTCGCTTTTTTTTTCCACCTATTACTTCGACGAACTCCGTCAGTTACTAAGGCAGATCCGGTGTACCATACCTCGGACTTCCCCGTAAGCGCTCGGACCTCCCAAAGACTTTCCCTACTTGAGGACACTGTCAATAAAAGGTAAATGACCATAAAAGCCATAGACTAATAAAGATATAAATGGAGGCAGACATATATAGTGACGACAGGGCGGTGCACCTGCCGCCAGGAGTGACGTCACCTTGCGGGTCAGCTCGCTCACCTTGAGCCCCACCACTCAAGCTTATATTTTATATTTCCCCTTCTTTTAATGATCGGGTCATTGACCTCTGTCCAGCATCTGTAGCTCTAGCCAAAATGCTTCAATGAATGGAATAGTCAAATAATTCCCATTTTATCTCTTATCACTTTACTTTTTTTAATGAAAATATTAAATGGATCAGTTAGGCAAAGTGCGGCCAACGGATAATATTTCGGACAAAAAAAATAAAAATAATTTGATCTAATTCATTTAATGCGCTCAATTAAAAAGACTTTTTTCTATTACGATATCATTAAGAAGATTGAAATATTCATGAAAATGAACAATGACCACGATGATACAAAGAAAGAAAAAATTATAAGCATATATAGTGCAGGAAGGAAGAAGGAAGCAATATATATAAAAATAGAAGATGGTATATATATATATATATATATATAAAATTTGATTAAATTAAACAAGAGGAACTGAATAAATAATAACTAACGATGAAAATTATATAAAGATAAAGTGGAAATTAAATAAACACATAATTTCATCTTTCCCCTCCTCCTCTTTCTAGGGATAATTTTTTCTTGCTTTGTACCTTATATACATTACTATTCATTTTTCTCACCTTTTATATGTTAACTTTTAAAACTTTTTATTATTTTATTTTGTGTTGATTTCCATCATTTTGTCTCTCATCTCGGTTTAACTTCTGAAGATGGGCCGAAAAATGGACGGTAAAAATAAATAAAAACCAAATCTTATAGTTTTTTTTTAATCTTTGCCATTGATTGATCCCTAACAATATTTAATCAAAGCTCAGCCATAGGAACTTTAAAGACGTATTTTTACCCTCCAATTTATTTGAATCTCCAGATCTACCAGGGACAACAGATACACATTGTATTAAACTAGCTTATGTATAATATTTCATGTTTTTATTATTTATTTTATTTTACAGATTATACATAAAATCATATTATGTTATGAAATTATGAGGCCTAATAGAAAAGAGTAAAATAAAATAAAATAAGGAATGGAGAGGTTTAAATAAAAATTTCAAGCAAAAATTGTGTATAAGGTGTGTTGAGATTTCTTGGGGTGATTTACCGTTTCTAGTTGATATGTTCTTTTTAAACTGTTGATAAGAAATTTGCTGTGTATTGAATGCATTTTTGTGATCTCATTTTTTCTTTCTTGGTGATGCCTGAATTAGTGAAGCATTATTTACGAGTATTTTAGAGACTTAAGGCTTTGTTTTTGGAATTTTATTATTTTTATTAACGTTTTAACGGCCAATGTTCCAAATTGGGAACAACTTTGGAAAATCTTTAAAAATGTTTATCTAAAAGTAAACATTCAATATATTTTTTTTTTTGCTAGTATATAAAGTCAAAACGTATTTCTGGATGCAAAAACTGAGCAAATGTGTGTTACGAAGAATTTAGTTCGGTAAGTGCAGCATTTTATTTTTTTATGGGTGCTTTCTGGTCCCACGGGTTAACTGGGCCATGGGCTTTTCGTATCAATATTTACGGGAATTATAATGTGATTTGTTTGGCATACCTTTATCTTCTTTGTTTCTCTCTAGAAAAACAGGTATTACTTCATTTGAAGCTATTTAGTAGTGAGAGGTTCAATAAAAGATATTTTTTCAAACAACGTTGTGCGTTCGAATGTTTAAAGGGCTTCCACCATTTCTTGTTAAGTACATGTTCCCTTATTACTAGTTCGGCAGAAGCATAATAAATGATTTTATCTATAAATATGCTAATTACCACAAGGTTGTTGTTTGTCTGGCAAAGGTGGTGCAGGGTCACGCCGACAAATTTTCCAGGAAATGGTAACTGGGCCCAGTCACCCCAATAATATATAACAATTAAAAATAAACTACCATGTAGCCTAATATGTTTGTTTTTTTTGCTTTGGTGAAACAGTAACATCAAGACTTGTCATGTACTAGATAGATACCTTCTTGTTCAGTACAAGATATTTCTTCAACTAAAATAAACAATATTAGAATTAAGCACGCCCCCTCAAATACTAAAAGTATCTAAAGTTAATTTAACTTAAACTTATGCAGTTTCAGAAATGATTGTAATTATAATTTTTAAGAAATAATTGTAATTATAAGAACTGATTGTAGTTTCTTTGATTTTTTTTTTAATTAGAAGGTAAGAAACATCCTATAATAAATATATATAAATTTTTTTATGATAAATGTATAAATATATTACTTTTTGTTAGTATTTGGATATTTTCTTTGCCCTTTTTTTTCAAACACCTTATCAGGGCCCCGATACGTACTTAAATCAATCAATTTATCATACAAATATTTTTTCTAAATCAATTTAATATACAACAATAGGTCATCTAACCCTAGACATGTGCTGCAGTGCTCTTAAGAATTTGGCCAGGTGTGATCCAGAACTGGGCTAATAGGACGAGAAAAATTATACATTCATGTAAAAATAAATAATGTTAAAAACATAGCTTAAATTTTAGACATTATGTTGGTCTGTTTATTGCCAAATAATAATGCTATATTTTACAATCAAAATTGCTTGTTGTTCTAAATTATAGTTTTTGGAAGGTACTGGATATCTGGTTGTAAAATCATTGCCCAGATACCCCGGGCCGTTTCATACGTTTAACAAATATATATATATATATATATATATATATATATATATATATATATACAGTAATAAAAAGCTAAATCGGTAGAAATTGTTCCCGACTGGAAATATACCGATAAAAAAAAAAAAACCTGTACCACTACAGCCCATGAAGGGTCTTGGGTTCAGTATTTGTTAAGGACCGTACTGTCTCTAGGCTAACGGTTGTGCAAGGAGGTGATTTGGCCGAGATCACGCTCAACCGCCAGGTTTTCCCCCCAATTAAGGGTACCCATTTTATAGAGGCTGGTGGTCCCCAGGAGGGTCTCCCGATCCCACAGGGTCGATCCACGGCTGATAACAGAATAAATAATTATCTGCCACAGCCGGTCTCGAACCCGGGACCGGGTGCATTGTAACTTAGTGCCTTACCACTGAGCTACTCCGCTCCCCAAATATACCGATAATCCTACAAAAAAAAAAAAAGTGTTGGCTAAAAATCGGCAATTTTTATGTTTTATACGAAAAAATAGAAAGCTGAAAATTCAAAAAAAAAAAAAATCAAAAATTTATTTGGATATGAATGCGACCTATTAAAGGTTAATATTGAGTTAATTAAAAAAAATAAAATAAAATATAATCCCTTTTCATTTCGTTCACTAATAGCAGAAGACACAAACAAAAAATAAAAATAATAAAGAATTGAAATCAAACAAATAAATTCAACCTAAATACGAGTAAGTTTCAAGTACAGTAAAACGGCTTGCTATTTATGTTTGTGTAGGAACTGGGCGGTCATTAGTCAAATTGAGTCATACAAGACAACATTCATACCGAGTTCGTACCCCACAAGACAAGTCCCACTTTCTGTAATAAATTTTCCGAGGGTTTCCAATGCATTCATGAAACAAAATTCATTGTGAATATTAATCTTTCTTCGGTAAATTATTATTCTCTGGAAGGTAAAGTGTACCTATGCTGATGATTCGATATTGTTACGTGAAGATGTGGAAGGTATTAAACTAAATAATACGTCGAAATAATACGCTTGTAAATAATTCAGTTTTGGGATACATTTGAAGTAATCAGAGACTACGAGCTCTTCCTTGTTCCTTATTCAAACTTTTGTAGGAACGTCGCCATGGGAGGGGCAGAGCAATGCCCCCCCACCAATAGTCTGAATACCCAAAAAGTTGGAGAATTTGAAATTTTTATTAACTAATCCAAACTGCGAAAATTCCGGTAAAATATTTTACTCAAAGAGTTACTGAAGTTTGAAACTAGCACTAGTATCTTTGGGTTTCAGAAATTAAGATTTTATCGCTACAGTGAATAGAAAAAAAAATATGTTGTTGTCAAGCGTCTACAGGTTAGTGAAAAGTTCAAATCCTAAAGAATTGGAAAAATTACAATCTTTCGTAATATAGTTGGGAAATTCTGTCACAAAAAAAGTGGGAAATTTTAGATTTGCTCCCTCCCTCCCCAATAAATTATTAGAGCAACGTCCCTGATAAGCGGTACATTATTGATGGATATTGCAAAGGAAGAGATTGATGGTAAAGGAAATTCTTCTTAAATACAATAAACTCTGTTTATATTATACTCTGTAGTAATGTGGCCGGGTTATTCCGAATAAGAAATGGTATTTATTAAAGTAATGTGTACAAACAATATACAAGACATATTGTCTCTGAAAAGTATATTACTCACCACGCAAAACGTAAAAGAGCTAACCATACACAAGGCATTAATAAACTGCATTATTTTTGAAGTTTAAATCAGGGCCGGAACTAGGATATTTGCCAGGGACAAGTAAGCTTAATTTTTCCGCCCCTTCCTTCGATCTCTCCCCTCAAGAAAAGAAAACAACAGTATTTTTGGTAATATATATTTAATATTATCTAAATAATTTTAATATATTTAATAAGTTATAATAATAAGTTATATAATTATTAGTTATATAATATAATAAGTTATAATAATTTTAATAAGTTATTATCTAAATAAATAATATCATCTCATAACATTAAGTTGTTTTGTTGACTGAATTAAGGTCAAAACGATCAAAAAGCAGATGAAAATATTTTTTTGCTTAGCCTAAACGAAATTTGCCGCCCTATAAATTTTGCCGTCCGGGACAAGTGGCCCCTTTCTATGGTATTGTTATGCTTCGAAAACAACTGTACATTCCGAACTTCAGTTAATTTGATCCAAAGGGGGAGAGGGGCGCTATAAGTGCCCGAATGTAGCTAGAAAATAAGTATATATATATATATAACGGGCATCCCCGAAATCCTCAAAACCGTGTTTAAGTGGAAGAAAAATCTATTATTTTCGGGGAAAATACGACTGAAAACATCAGCAAGAAGGCTGGAAAACTAATCTGTGTAGCGGGTTCATATTTATGAATATCGTCAGTAAAAATTATTAAACTGATTATTTTTCACCTCATCATACTTTCTCAGTTTTTAGTTAGTTTCAGTAATACATGAAAATGTTGGTAATATAAAACCTCAGCAGCTAATGTCGTTAGTGGCTCATATGATTCATATTTTATTTAACAGCCCCTAGTTAGTGGGGTGGGGAGGCTATGTTGAAATTAATTTGTTTTTATTACTTTTATTTCTGTAAATCTCTGATCTAGACAAGCTCTCAACATCAGAAAATTCACGTTTTGTATTAATTGGGAGACTATATTTTATTAGTAAGAGGCTCAATCGTCTAAAAATAAAAATATGCATGCATCATAATAGATTCAATTTGATCTTAAAAAAAAAATGAGAAAAAATTCTTGTTTGTAAGCTTGTTTAAAATTAGCCTTTTTATTATACAACTAAATTATCTTTGTGAGAAGAGATGGCGATTATTTAATTTATGAGCTTTCGCGGTAAGAAAAGATTTTATTTTTTAATAGAAAACAATTAATATTCTTTTTTTTTAGATGTTTTAATTATGCTGAGATGAGAAACTAAAGATTCAGAAGTTAGTTTATACTTATTTTTATTTATATTTTAATTATGTGCTGTAAAATGTAGTACTCACTGAATATACTAAGAATTAATTTTAAATTTTATTGGAGCTAATATAAAATATTTTTATGATTAACCTTAAGCCATAAATATTTTTTTTTTATATGTTTATTTTATTTGATAAAACGAATCACTTGCGATTTCATTTGAATATATTTTTTATTGTTGTCTTTTTGCACCTTTTTGCTTGTTATTTAAATACTATCTCTTCTCTTTCTCTCGCTCACTCTGTCTTTATATATATATATATATATATATATATATATATATATATATATATATATATATATATATATATATATATATATATATATATAAATATATATATATATTTTTTTTTTCTATTCAATCAATCTATCCACCCAGCTTCCCAAAAATCGTAAATAAATTTTCCCATCGTCTTATTTTGTAATATATACATTAGTACCTCATAGTGCATTCTTTGTACTATTTTGTTTTCTTTCAAAAACTTCTTTATTATTATTGTTTAATTTAGTATTTTTAATTGCTTAATTTTTTTTTAACTCTCCGGTTTAAAACAATCAGTTTGTTAATTTAATTATTATTAATGGACTTGTCCCAGTATATAATAATAATAATAATAATAATAATACTATATTGTAATTATTATTTTTATTTCTCTCAGATTTCTGGAATTCCGGCTAAACAATCAAGGGAATTTAGGCGATTTTCCTTTTTTTTTAAATTGTCTAACAATCCTGCACGTATCGAACAGAACAGCTTTCTGATAAGTTAGAATGAACAAAACTACCATACTTCCTAATGTTCTTTACGGATGCGAAACTTACAATAAGGGTTGAACAACTCCTTAAGGTATTTGAAAATTAAGTATTGCGTGGGATATTTCGATCTAAGGAGGGTGAGTCAATTGGAGAATTCAGGCGGCTCCAAAACGGCCAATTGCGTGACCTGCCCCTGCAAATATAATTGAAGTGAAATCATCACGGCGAATGAAATGGCCGTGCGAAGTCAAGGATTCTAGAGCTCCGCCGAAACGTAAATGGGAAGATTGCATTTGGTCTGACCTTGAGGATTTGAGTCTTGTATTTCAATTAAGAGAGGTATTCAGTTTAATAATATGTACCTGGTAATAATTGTAACTCTCTATGGAACATATTTATATTCATCCCACTTGAGAAGCGTCATTAAAAACATACTGCGCGTTGTCTTTGTTCGCTTTTATAGTAAACTACGTAGCTGTACCTCCACAGCGTTGCCCGTGAAAAAAATTACGAGTTAAATACCCTCTCAAATTTCTGTTTTTTTTTTATGTTTAACTTTTAAAGGATAATGTGAGTAACAGAAGATAGAACTATTTTTCTTATCATTGCTAATCATCATCCATCATAATACTGTAAAGTTTGTACAAAACTTTTACAAACAACTTTTTAAAAAAAGATTTAAGTTCAACTTTGATTTTTATTTCATTTTTAACACATTAATTATATATTGCACATTTCGTCATACTTATTGTTCTGTGAATTGAATGGGAAAGTAAATGAAAGTATAACAGCGAACTGCGTGACCTGCCCCTGCAAATATAATTGAAGTGAAATCATCACGGCGAATGAAATGGCCGTGCGAAGTCAAGGATTCTAGAGCTCCGCCGAAACGTAAATGGGAAGATTGCATTTGGTCTGACCTTGAGGATTTGAGTCTTGTATTTCAATTAAGAGAGGTATTCAGTTTAATAATATGTACCTGGTAATAATTGTAACTCTCTATGGAACATATTTATATTCATCCCACTTGAGAAGCGTCATTAAAAACATACTGCGCGTTGTCTTTGTTCGCTTTTATAGTAAACTACGTAGCTGTACCTCCACAGCGTTGCCCGTGAAAAAAATTACGAGTTAAATACCCTCTCAAATTTCTGTTTTTTTTTTATGTTTAACTTTTAAAGGATAATGTGAGTAACAGAAGATAGAACTATTTTTCTTATCATTGCTAATCATCATCCATCATAATACTGTAAAGTTTGTACAAAACTTTTACAAACAACTTTTTAAAAAAAGATTTAAGTTCAACTTTGATTTTTATTTCATTTTTAACACATTAATTATATATTGCACATTTCGTCATACTTATTGTTCTGTGAATTGAATGGGAAAGTAAATGAAAGTATAACAGCGAACATAGATTCACCTAGGAAACACAACATCCATTTCAATATCCTGACTTGCTTTGCCGTCGCTGTGTGGAATGAAAGGAAAGGAAGAAAAACGGGTTACCAACAAAAATGTTGACTGTTCATATTCTAAAGTCAAAGGAGTGAAAATTTTTCTGAAAATTCATTTGGACGTTTTCTAGGAACATGATCAAAATGATAATAAATATGTGAAGACGGCAATAAAGGTTCACGTTTTTACACTTTTTTTCATAAATCTCCGATTTTATGAACGAATGACAATAATTTCACCCTTGTTAAAATATTTTTGTACCGAAATTGCTTCCACATTTATGAAGTTGTTATGACAACGATTACAAAATTCCCTTTCTTTTTTCTAAAAAAAAGTTTTTACCCATTTCTCCTCTTAAGGGGAGTATTTCGAAAAATGTAATGCATGTAAACATTCTTGGAGAAATTCTCTAAATGATAGTGAAAAACGCATCAAAATCGACAGGCTACTTTTCGAGTTTTGCGAAAACATTCGCAGGCTGAATTATTTCGTAAAGAGTTGTTGCCTGGACCAACACCTGAAGTGCGGTAGCTAATTTTGAGTGGGTTTCCCAATTGGGCAACCTGTTGTTACTGTGAATTTTTCTGCAGGTTTGTAGTTAATCTAATATACGATTTAAATTTAAAATTATCATTGCAACAATTCTTCATTCCGCTGAGCTTTCATTAACAAAATCGCATGGTTGTATTGAATCTTTTAAAATTATATATTCTTCTGTTCTTATTTATTAGGTCGTATTTATGTTATGGTTATACTAGAATTATCTTTTTATTGTTTGGTATGTAATTTTATCAGTTACATTAATCTGCCAACTTTAATTTTCATAAGCGAATGATAATTTTTATTTATACTCAATATAAGTCCCTGAAATTGTTTCGCTATTTTTTTTTTAATTTGAGCAATAAGTAGTTCTGTGCTATAAAGGACAGTTCTGTCCTATTAAAGTAAACATTTTTTTTTTCTGCGTTTAGAGGTGCACCAATCAACATTATTAATTGATTATTTTCATAATGATTTATATAGATATATGCATGTTAACTTTCCACAAAAATGGGGCACATATCCCTGCAAACCAATTACTGAAAAGAATGTGGTAATATTTTGGTTCTATATATTTTTTCTCATAATATTTTTTTTCTCATCAACTCGTCTATAATTACCACTGGTAGAGTAATTATTTAGTGTATATTAAGTTTAGTCGATAAATTAAATGTTCCGCTGATGCCTAACAGGCAGGAGGTAGTGGAGTCGTCGGACATGGCTGTAATTGGGCGAGGTTCTGACCTTTAAGCTCTGGGTAAACAGAAACAGGTGCACCGCTTACCTGTCCCCCCGTTATTCTTCTTAGTACTTCTCTCTCCTCTTTCCTTTTTAACGAGAATTATTCCATATTATCGCTGATGGAACTGAATAATAATTAGTTCGATTAAGTACAGTTTAAAAAAAAAAAAAAGAGAGATAACCGAGTAGAATCCAGCTTATCCGGATCCGCCAATTTATATTAAATTATGAATAGATGCATTTTGGCCTCTGTATATTACATCCAAATTTAATTTAAAAAATCTGGTGCTGTACGCCCATTACACAATTTTCAAATTAATTAATTATTATCCACATTTAAAATAATTTTAAAGAATTCAAATAAACAATTTTCGGCTCCATGCACTTCTTCACGTTTTCTTTCCCATAAGCGCATAGTTTTTTTAACTATTGGAGTACAACTCTGTGTGCAATACATTTTTGGTTTGTCTTGTTAAAAATAAATTTTAAAAATTTCTATTTAGTTTCCATGGATATTTCATTTAGTTTCTATAGAAGTATTCAGTATCCAACATAAAAGTAGAAATTATTTACTAAAACAATTACATAAACTTAAGCGTTTTACGGGTTTATACATAAGTTAGATATTAATTTTTCCAAATTCTTTAGTTTTCCAACGGTATATTTTAAATCTATATCAATACTCTTATTTCTGGAAATTTGTTTTCAATCTGAAAAATATTTCCCCTTCTTTCTCCTTTAGTTAATTGTCAAACTCTTTCTTAGTATAAATGTATCCATTTTTATTACTACTAACAATGAGAGACGGTTTCAAATGAACAAAATTAAAGGTACATTAAAGGATGCAGTATTGAAAATTCGAAAATTAAGCCCTGTCACACTGTTTCAATGAGTATAAGACCCATCTATTTACGATCATTTAACTGTACATTGTAACAACGAGTTTGATGAAAATCGTTAAAGCCTTTTTTTTTTTGACAAATTCGTAAAAATGTGTAAAAGCAATGATATTAAGTGGCACTTCCGGTAAGTCAATTTTGGCGATGTTCCTGTAATATCCCACTTCGTACAAATTTTCGTTTTTGCGCTAGACTTATCACATACACATACACCATTTTGCGAGAATTGGTTATTTGGACTCAGGGAACCTTAAAATGTGTATTCACGTTTAAAACTCGGGATTTGATTTTTTTGGCTATAGCAATACTTTTCCTTATTCGTATTTCATATATATCGCTTTTAAAAATAAGTGAAATTTTAAAAAATGATGCATATGTATTTGTTGGAATGCGATCCGTAATAGGCTAATTACTGATCATGCTAAAATAAGGATTGAAGCAAAAGTTTGTTTCTTTTAATTGATTCTTGTAGTGTCAACTTCTAAGTTTTTTCTCACTTATTTTTATTTTATCCTATCGAACAAACATTTTTTTTTTTCGCACATCACATTAATAAATGTTATTAATATCAAGATTTTAGTTTTAATTTTCTGATCATACCATCTCTTGTCCGAGATTTTGAGTTATCCGGAATAGCAACGGCCGAATTATCCTGGATAAACGCGGTTCTACTGTATATGTAGAACGAGTTTAGGGTTAGTAGGACGCACGGACTTAGTTTTTTATAATGATTTTCAGCGATAGTTCCGACATTCTTGGACGAATAAAGGATCTTTTCGATGCCCTAAACGTCCTTGGACGAATTTCACCATAACGTCTACCGGCGAATATCTTAAGGTTGATGGGGAACCGGAGGCTCAGTCGACCAGAAAGCTACCCGGCAGGTTCTCTTCAAACACCAGATTTCTCTTTTTTAAAGCATGTTATGATAATAAATAGCCACTCGTCATTAGTATGTTTATTATTCAAGACAAGCACGTGTGCTCGACCTAATTATTTTTATAATGATGCGATAAATTCGCAAAGCGCATTCAAATTGGCGTGTCGGCCATTTTAAAATACTTCATACCAGAAAATATCTAAAATATTCTTAAGAATGCTTTTTCATTGCGTGAAAAATGTTGGAATGATGATATCATGCTAAAATATTTCTTAGAGCTTCATATTATCAAAAATCTTACATGAGTATGTAAACCATAGCCGTAAGACGGACAAAATTTACATTTTTATTTTTTTTCAGCCGTTGGGAAACATATTTTCACCTAGTAAATTGTTCAGGTTTATGCCCTATAAACTTGAGAATTAATCATTTTATTTTATATCTCAAAGATTTGAATAACAAATTTTTTGAAAATTCTAAATTCGGAGATTTGATTGTTTTCCTTGGGTACAACAACCTGGACACCCCTGGATGTATCTGGGGACATAAGTCAAAAAATGCACTTTTCATGAACAAATAGAACAAAGGCTGTAAATAAACAGTTGGCCCATTTATAAGTGTTTCAGATTTAAGTATGCATATAAAAGAAAAGGAAAATTAACATGATAAACAAAATTTAGCAATTGAACTTAGAATATATATAACGATTATTCATTGAACTCATTAAACCAAATTGAAGCCTGGAAAGTTTACAGAAAATGTTAAAAAATTTGATTGACAAACGGGTTGTGTCCTTGGGTACATCGCCTTACAGAGTCCGAAGGTGCACCAGCTATTTTATTTTTTAAAGCGGGATAGCATCAAGTTGGTAATGATTTCGATGATTTCAAAATCAATAATAAGTGTTCGAAACCTTGATATTAAGCTAGGATTGTGATAAATAATCATTTAAAAAAAAAAATGGAATACAAATAAAAATGAGAAATAATTCTTCTTTCTTTCTTTTTTTTTTTTTTTTAATTTAATCTTGAGAAAAGAATTAAAATGTCATATTCATTTTCCATGAGCAACTGATTATCGCCAGTTTACATCCACTAGGAACCGCCACCCAACATTCCCTCCTGTCCTCAAATTTTAAAATAAAATGTCCTTAGGTAAAGTTGTCCTTAGGGTACTGCGTTCACAACTAGAGGATGAGTGTGCCCTGGCTGATGTAACATAAAATAAAATTGCTCAGGCATGATTCTTAAGGAAGTTAAGAGTGCCTTACTGTGCTATCCACCAGTCATCTAAATATATATAAGTATTCATCCATCGATTATTAATATCTTAAAGATTACTAATTAATATCAAGTTATAATATTTTACCACGTCTTACAAAAATTAATTATAGCTCAAATACGTATTATAATAGTAATAAAAAAAATTAAAATTTACTATACCTCATTAATATAGACCTGTTTTTTATTTTATAAATCTATTCTATTTAGATATATCTATTTATCTAATAAATCTAATAAATATTGAAACTCTGTCAAAGAAAAATCTGGTGACTGGAAGCGAGTACTACAAGTCTAATTTGTAAGATTCTGTAGAATGATTGTATATTTTTAACCAGGCTATTTTTTGGCGCCCTCAAAGAAAATATAAGTTTTTTAAATTATATATAAGCCATTTTTCAACAGATTTAGCGGTTTTTAAAAACCGTTCATCCGTATACCATATGCTTGTGTGTTGTAATATTTTAAACTTTACAGATTCGTTTATGCAATAATGAGCTGTCTCTAGTTGATGGCACTTTTTTGCGATGTAAGATGTGCGATCTATGGTCTTTATTTGCGCGATCTTGTTTTTTACTTTCCTGATGCTACCTAAATTGGCGAAACGTTGACTGGTTGGTTATCAACTGGTATTAGAGAGACTTGAGGCTTTATTTTTGGAATCTTCTAACGATATCTTAATAATATTTTTCGAGATTTTCGCTTTTTTTTTATTAATGAAATTTTCTGTTTCGCCAAATTCAAACTGAATAAATAATTATTTTTTTTCTATTTAATTAAAAATACCAATTTCTGATAAATTCCATATATACACCGGAAAAGATTTAATATTATTTTTAATTTAATTTATTTTAAATTTTTTTTTTAAATTCGGAACCCCTGCTCAAGCAGACGTAAACTTCTGCAAGATGTCAAGAAAACGCAAAAATTTGGATATTCAGAGGTTTCCTTTTCGTAACTATTTTTTTTAGAGAAAAATGCACAATAAACAGTCTTGTAGAGGATTAAATTTCCTACAGTATCGATACAAAATATTTGTAATTACTCTCAACAGACGCCAAAAAATATTGAAATAACAATTTCCCTTTCTCTAAAATTGTTATTTCAATATTACTTGGCGTCTGCTGCGAGTTATTAGAAATTATTTGTATGAATTTTGTAGGGAATTTAATCCTCTACAAGATTGGTTATTGTGCATTTTGCTCTAAAAAATAGTTACTAATGATTATCCAAGTTTTTATGTTTTCTTGACATCTTGCAGAAGGTTCCGGATCTCAGTAGCTGTTCCGAATTTTAAATAATATTACGAATAAAACTTCACAAATGTTCTTTAATATTCGCTGTTTCACAAATTTGCCTAAAATACACTGGAAGCGAGTTACTGAGGAAAATCTAAAAAAAAAATTACACTTTCTCTAAAATGGTTATTTCAATATTTCTTGACATATGTTGAGAGCAATTACAAATATTTTGTATGAATCTTATAGAAAATTTAATCTTCTACAAGATTGGTTATTATGCATTTTGCACTGAAGTGCACTGAAAAATAGTAATTAAAGCGAAACCACCGAATTTCTAACTTTCTGGGTTTTTTTGCATTTTGCAGATTTACACGACCCCGTTCCGAATTTTAAATAATACTAACAATAAATCGAACAGGAAATTTGAGATTCTTTAAAATTGGCGGTGTCAAAGTTTTACCTAAAATGCACTGGGAGTGATTTACTGAGAAAAAAATAAAAAAAAAATTACGAAAATGACGGATTTGTTGAGCTGTAAAATTTGATTGCAACCGCTCTAGAGTGGCAGACGTTCGTATTTCCAGTCTATTATGAGAGTACTTGCGACCAAGACAATAAAAAAAATTCTTTAAATGAGAAATACGCTTTTTGGCCCGGACTATAAAATATGTACAATTAAAATACAACAATAATAATATAAGAGATAAATTATACAAGTGATTTGAAGATAAATTAGAGATAAGGAAATTAATAATAGAGTAATACTAGAGAACGCTGTGGAATTAAAAAAAAACAAATGTAAAGGTCAAAACAATAGTATAAAAATATGGATTAATAACGGAAGAAGAAAAAAAAATGATTAAATAAGTATATGGAGAACAAATAATAAGAACTATACAAATACAGCTAGAATATACTAATATAATAATTTTTTGTGTAGTTTTTATTTTATCTGTTCTCCACATGTTTTTTTTCCTTAATAATTCGTATTTTCATAATATTGCTTTAACATATACATTTTTTTGTCCGCACTGTTCTCTTCTTTTACTTTATTATTACTTGCATTCTATTATTATTTTTATCCTTATTACTAATTTATCTTAAATTCAGTTTTATTATTTATCTCTTAGCCTTATGCATTTTTATCCTACATATTTTATATATCTCTTGTTTCTCTTATTTAATTTCTGCCCGATGATGGCTCACATGTTTTTGCCGAAGTGTCGGCTTTTACTATATAAAAAAAAATCCTTTGACTGAATCCTGATAATTTATTCTACGATATACATCGAAGTAGACAGACCTGTTTAATATCGATAATTCAGAAAAAAATATATTGCTTATAAAATATCGAATTGGTTTTTCAAGGCCCTAGATACGAGAATCTTCCGATTTCCATGTTTCGAAACGGTATAAAAGCGATTGTAGAATTTACTCTCGCTAAATATTGCTGTAGAAAATTTGAGGGGGATTTGAATAATATAGAAGCGGCCGTGGAAGCGTGATGTATGTACCCGTTACCATTAGCCTAAACACTGAAAGCAGAGCAATCTGGGATGAGGGTCTGAACTTTCTCCAGGCCTTTGGACTACCGTTTGTTTGAATATTCAACGCCAGCCCCGAGGGCCGGGCTGAAGGCTTTGCATACTGCCCTCTGCACCGCTTCCATCAAACTGCCCCCGATACCCCTTCCTTCTTACACCTACCCGGCTCATTGTCAACATCGGGCCATTAGTGGCTGATTATGGTTCGTCGCCGGCTGTAAGAACCATTTTATACACGGATGAATCGATATATCAACTCGTAATAATTAATAAAATAATTAGAATTTAATTGGTAATAGTTGGTATTCGAAAGAATAAATAATAATTATGGCGTACCATAATATTAGAATTCGGTCATAAACCAACCAATAAAATAGCCGATCTATACACCAACATGAAAGATAAAATAGAAGATATAAAACTGCAGGTGTAGTATATAAAATTAACTGCTTAAATTGCCCTGGAATATATTATGGAGAAAGAGGCCTACAAAGGACATCATTTATCAGCTCACTAATGATTGTAAAAATAAAAATAATCTAAAATATAATTAAAAAAAAAATTATCATGAATTTAATTTTGAAGATGTTAAAATTCTTTACTATGAAAAGAATATTTTTAGAAGAAAATCCTTAGAGGCGCCATTACTATAACGGAAAATTTAATAAATTTTAAAACCGATTATTTTTTTTTTAAATGATACAAGCTGCCACAATCATTGACAATAAGTATTATTGCTGTAAGAATCCATTCATACCATCTATACAAAGTGACTAAAAAAAAAAATATACATATAATAATAAAAAAAATAAATAAAAAAATAACAATAATTAAAAAATACGAACATACACTATAGTTATACAAATTAAATAATATAAAAATAAGTGAACAACCAAGATAAAGAAAATTTAAACTAAGTAAAAATAAAATAAATCATTTTTAAAACAGATTCTAGAAATATTAATGAAACGTATAAAGAATTACTGAATAAATTGAAAAAAATAATATACTGTACTATTTCTATGTTTTATAAACAAAAATGGTTTCAAAATAAATCCCCATTGAGCGCGCTGTAACATTCCTATTCTCATCTTTAGGAAATGGAATATGGTTGATGTGCTGCTCAAGATGTAATAGTGTGTTTTTTAAATTAATTTATTGAGAAATAGAGAACAAGTTAAAATAAAAAATATTTTTACTAAATTTATTCATTGCGAATAAAATGAATTGTGCCCAAGTATCAATTTTAAATTTAATTTACTGTTTTTGAATAATTAAAATTGTCGAGTTTGTGTTAAAAAATATTTATTTAAAATGATGCTTTCAGAAATACTGTGTCACCAATAAAGAAAGAACTGAACTGAATGTGCCAATAAAAGAAAAATAGAAAATTCAGAACTGTTAAATTTATAACCGATACTGCTTCTAGTAGTATGTTTAAATAATATTTTATAATTTGGCCTAAGTGACAAAAAATTTAGAAATTGAAAATGGCCAAAAATTTTGTTTAAAAAAAGGCTGGAAACGTTAGTTAAAAAAAAACACAAAATAATGGAATGACCTAGTCAAAAGTTTTTATTAATTAACTAAAAAAATGTGGAATTAAAGTGGTTTTGTTATCTCCTAATTTATACTGATTAATTCTATAAAATTAATATGAATCCCATTTAATATAATGAACAATCATAATAATACTGTTGGTAACAGAGATAACTTTTATTATATTCATATTAGAAAGCTTCAAGTCTCTCAATCAGCCGTAAATAAAAGAGTTAGCATATCTAACACTAATGGTACAAAAAAAGACTCACTTAAACAAAGTTTACTGACACTTCAGTGAAGAAGTAGCTTAACTCTGAAAATTTTACAGGAGAGTGTTTTTTCACTTTATCATTTCATAAATCAAGTGCATAAATCAAATTTTTGACTTTCTAGTTTATCCCTAATTTTGGCAGAACACTTGTGTGAATATTTTTTTTAAATATTCACAAAAAAAAATTTTAATAGGTTTTTTTTTTTTAATTTAATATTTTTATAACAAATTTATTTTAAAAATAAATATCATAGATTTTTAAAAATACTTATTTAAAAAATAAGTATCATTGATAGAGATAGGCTACTTCGTCATCAAATCCGCAGTAGTCTGAACTATCTTAAGTGATAAAAAACAGAAAAAGCAAAATTTGGAGATAGGATAGTTCTACTCTGATCCGGCAAAATGTTGAACTATTTTAGTGTGATGTAGTGCATCTATTTAATTAGTCTTCTTTTGGATGTCAAAGTGAGATGTGCTATGTTCTGCATTATAACAAATATGTTGTTCAATTCAGATGATGAAAGCTTTGATTTGGAATCTACCATCAACATCCTTACAGTAATTAATTGCTCCCATTAGTAAAGTCATACTTGATTTTATTATATAATTAAAAATTCTCAACGCTCCTTATTATGAATGAAACCATCCATTACGATCACAATATTCCAGAATATTGAGTCATTCAAATAGCAGAAAATAAACAGTTAAGGTTTCGCCAGTACAGGTATATTAGGGACAGAAAAACATAGATTGATGCAGATGTACATCTCACATCGACAGTCTTAAAATACCAAGTAAATGGAGATAGTACATCATACTAAAACTATGTCCTCACTGGTCGATTTTCGATGCGCTTCCATTTTCGATATGGCTACCTAACCCTCTCATGCCTAGAAAATTTGAGTTTCTTTTATAATTTATTTCATTACTTTCATTACATATTACATTCATATTTCTTTTTTTTATAACAAATATGCTGTTTCTTGCGTTTGCAGGAGTTTACGTTAACTTATATTACTCAGAACTGGTGTAACCTAGGTTGATGAAAAATACAAAAATTATTCAGGAAAGAAGTGCCTAAATATTATGCCCAGAAAAATTGAGTTCCTTTTATAAATGATTTCATTATTATCACTACTTATTTCATTCGTCACATTTAAAACTAATAATTCATTGATATGAAATTGTTCCGAAACAATCCCAAAACAATATATTTTCTTTTACTTGAGATGAGATTTCAGACATATATTGGCCATTTTTAAATATATATAATAAAGGTTTTCTTACAGTGTTATTCTCATTAGAGAATTAATATATTTTGCATTACTTTCAAATTTTAATTAATCGAGATAAAATGCAGTTAAGTTTATTACTGAAAAAATCCCAAATCATTACCATGATTCTCTTAAATAGCAGTAAAAAAAATAAGCAGTCAACGTTTCGCCAATTCGAAATAGTTCGGTTTCCGGAGGATTATTATACTGGTGTAATCATCGACAAAAGTTATAAGCTTTAACTGTAACTTTAGCTGAGATTTATATTTTATAATCATCATTGAATTATGAAAGTGAGATGTAGAAAATAAATGAATAAATGTATTGAAAAAAATAATTGTTGTTTTAATTCGCTAGTATCATCACTATCAACAAAAGATGATAGTATGTGTACGTGTACCCCACGCACAATCGTCACACAGCAGAGGTCTGCACTTGCCGCTAGTATCATGTTTTGGTGGTAAACTGCGGACAATCTCAAGAAGAAATCCAATTCACAGAGGATTTTGAAGAAGAGCTTCTGTAGGTAGATATACAACGACACAGCTGTGCTGCAAAAGTTGAAAGGTACAACTTTATCATCAGGTCGAAACTGATATTTTTACAACTTTCTTCGATGATTTCTGATACATCAGTGTTTAGGCTTCATGCTCCACAAGGGCCAACTCTTTCCAGTTGAGGGTTTGGATCTAACGAGACAATTACGCACTTACCCCACATCACCCTGCTATAAGAAAGAATAAATATCAAAAGAATATTTTGATTCGATATTACTAGTTGCGGGAATACATAGAACGTCTCTTGGCATGACGTGCTTAATTTTCAAATGAGTATAATTCGTGAAGATATTCAAATAACGGGGGGAAGGCATCGTCTAGAAGGACCCCTCCCTGAAATCCCCCCCTTCCCTTCCCTCTGGCTTTCTGTAGATGAATATAATTTATTGAAATGTAGCCCAACGGTGAGCCGGCCTGGCCACATCCTCCTTTCACCTGTCGAGTTCTGCAACTCCTGTCTTAGTCCTCCTTTTGTATTTTTAAAATCTTTTTTAAATGAATAAATAATGTATTTTATCAAAAATGTATCTGAAACCTTATAAAAACAGATGTTTGGATGCTATCAGAATATTCCAAAACACATCGAGTCTCTCCAATCGCTATAAATAACTAAATATTCAACGATTGGCAAATTCAGCCATCGGGAACGAAAAACATGAGATCAAATAAATTCTCATCTGAGATAGTACATCTCATGGCAGCTATCTAGTAAAGTCTAACCAAATAAAGATAATGCATCATTTCAAGGTAGTTTATAAAAGTACATCGTCATTGCCGCCTCAAATGTGACCAAAAATCAGTTATGTGATTTTGATTTTATTAGAAACAAGATCTTATATCCTATGTGCTGGTGAAAAGCATTCATGTGCTTAAAAATCGTGACGTGAGTTAAATTGATCAAAAAGGATCCTCCTATTGTTAGTGTATCAACACAGTTACCGCTAGAAACCACCCATATAACATTTCTAAAACGTTCTCCACTTAAATGTTTTTTTCCAACCACAGTTATTTACCAACCTTGATGAAATGTTTATAAAATTGCTTGTTAATCAGTTTTTCGTTTTTTTTTTGTTATGTTTTTGAACTATGGAGGAATGTCACGGGCGTCAGAATTTAGGGAGCGAAAAATTTCGAGCCAAATTTGGTCTTTAGGTAATTAGAAAATTCTTCTTTAATATATTAAAAAAATATTTATTTTTTTGTGACCTTAATCCATTGAATAAAATTATATAATGTTGTGAGATGATGATATTTATTTCCAAATACAAAAAAAAAAAAAAATATATATATATATATATATATATATATTACCTAAATATTAATGTTAGAAAATATTAATGCTATAAAACTGTTGACTTTTAAAGATTAAAGAATGGGCGACAAAATTCTCTCTCCTAAAAGATCGAATTAGGTCGAAACGTAGATAAGTGGGTTATGTTATGTCACCGATTGTAGATTTATGTTACTGTTATCGACATCGAAGTTCCGGCTTCGGTTGACCATATTATTATTTTATTATTAATACTGAAAACTAGTAGTGAATTTTTGAACCATGATTATTTTCCATTCATAAACAAGAAAAGTAATGTTTTTTTAGTAATAATTGTCCTTTTATTTTATTTCAATGCGACTTGTGCTTGCAGGTATTATTCTTTCGCACTGCCAACATTAAACATGGAAGACATCTTTTTTTCTTTATTGATACAAAATATTGCTACAAATTTATAGAGAAAATTTAGAAAACAAATTATTTATACTGCTCGAAAAACGATCCCTTTTTTTTTCAAATGTTATTAAATTTTGATCCGAAATGATTAATGTATTATATAATCTATTGATAACGAAATTATGAGTATACTTATAATGAAGTTATAAAGGCCGACAATCCTTGTAAATCGTTGGATCAATGGTAAACGTGATCAACTCGAAATTTTACAGAAAGGTTTGGAGATGTTTGCCAACATTCTGACTGGAGGGAAAATGCGGATAGATAGCATACTTAAAATTAGGTTAAACATGATTATTTATGGTTTAATGGACTCAAAAATACCTATTCTAGACGTAACTTGAATAAAATATGGTCTAAAATACCTTTTTACCCACATTTTTTCCGGTCTTAAATGATATATGCACAAAGAGGAGACCACATCTTATCCCCCAACTTAGGTAAACAACACGCATGTACCTTTGTCAATTCATATTAAGTACCTGGGACTTAGCATGGATAAAAGGCTGACTTTTTGATACACTAAAAGTGCTCCGTGTACTATATATATATATATATATATATATATATATATATATATATATATATATATATATATATATATATATGCATATTTTTACAGGAATTCTAAATTAAGTACATCAAATAAGTTATTATTGCATAAAACCTGTCTAAGACCAATCTTAACTTATGCTTGCCCAAAACCTTTCATATGTACAAAAGTAATTTTATAAATTACATATATATCAAAATAAATGCTTAAGAATCACTAGAAATTACCCTTACTACACTAAAGTTAAAATTATGCATAACGAATTGGGAATATCATTCATTAAAGAATATATTACCAAACTATGCAAACAATTCTTTTTCAAATGTAGGTATGGCAAAAATCCTCTTATAAGAAATATTGGGAATTACACAATGTTACAACGTTACACAATAGTACAAAATGTTAAGTATATAATAGAACAAAACATTTATTATTGTAACACACAATGTTTTTTTTTTCCTTTTTTTAGACTGACAATTTTTTTTTATATGTTTTTTTCTTTATTTTTTTATTAAGAATACTTATTATTCGTATTTGTAAATGTTACAATAATGTCTTTTTAATCTAGAGACTGGTCTATTATGGTACAGCATTAAATTTATGTTCATTATGATGAAATTATCAAATAAATTAAAGTGTAAGATGATTATTTTATCAGAATAAAAAGAATTACTATATGTACTTAATCATTATATAAAATAATTTAATTATTACTGAAATTAATTATTGCTAGTATTCATCAATTTTAGATCTAAAACCTCGTTATGGTCGTTTCCAAGATATAGTAACCCAAAAATCAATGAACATTCATTCGATTATTTTAGAATATAAGTTGAAGATCAAATGATGTTTATCTGAATAAAAATCTTACGAATGTAAATAAATATACGTGAGCTGCTCCCAATATCGTCTATCGTACATGTAAATATACTAATTCATTCAGATGAACATTTACAAGTATTTCGATCGTGAACAAATTCGAATCCCATTTTCAATCGAAATACACATTTTAAGGTAACCCTGTGCCCAAATAACCAAGTCTCGCAAAATGGCCTGTGTGTATGTGGTAAGCCTAGCTCATAAACGAAATGTTGCACGGAACTGTAATTACTAATAACTACTAAGTAATTACTAATTACTAATAATTATAATGAGGTAGGTATATGCCTGGGATGTCACGGCAACTTAGGTACAATTCATCTTGTTTATTTAAAATAATTAACCATCTCTCATTCTTAGTAGTAATCAAAAATGGATAAATGTTATCTATGAAAGAATTTGATAACTAACTAAGGGTGGAATATTTTCCCAGATTGAAAAAAAAAAAAAAATATGTTTTTAATTTTTCGTCATATATTGTTTTGTTTTTTATTTATTTAAGCTGTACAGTAGGTGCTATAACTTGAAAAAAAGGATGCACTTTACCACTTTTACCACCAAATCGACGATATGACGCAATACACTTTGCCATGAACAGCACAGAAAATGTACATGGAATGTTGAGAATAAGAGAAGTGTTAATTGAAGTAAGGAAATCATAAGCCGCACAAATCGTTCGATTGCAAAGTAATCATTATACTAGCCAATACTGCAATGTGCGTTGCATTTGCTAATGACAGTCCCAACGCCAATAATTGTGCATGAAGTAACGATAATTTTTGTAGATAAATAATGAATGTATTTTTTTATGGATGCAAAATAAATTACGGCCAGTATTACCGTTCTCTGGATACGGTATACTCGGTTTCTAATCCAGGCTATTTAGCGTTGAGGCTGAGATCGCTCGTTGCCCCTAGAATTATAGAAAGTCTGACATTTTAATTCTGGATACCCAATTAAATGGTTAGCAATCGCTAGTGGGATGGTCCAGAAGTGAAAATAGCCAGCGGACCATCGCTAATCGAATGAGGAGGGGGCACGTACTCCCACCTCTTTCAGACTCAATGGGGGAAAAAGAGATTTCTGAATATCTGATATCCCGTCCGCAATCTAGAAGACGGCTTTCACAAAATTTTTCTGGTCTATCCCTTCACTTTCACATCAGCAAACGATTTAATTTCCATCACCATCACCGCATCGCCTTCAGCATTAAAGAATAAAGTTACTTTTTATGTTTATTAATTATATTTATTAATTTTATTGATTTACTAATGATTGGAGGGTTCCAAAACTCAAGTATCTCAAATAACATTAAATTACTAACCATTCGCGTTTTAGGCATCGTCCGCCATAATCAGAGCCCAGATTTTTTTTTTATACAATTGCATATTTTGCTTGCATGCATTTTTTTAACAGTTGACCAAACTTTCAAATCAGTGTACTTAATTGCAATTATCCAAATTTTATTTTGCATATTAGATGATAAATGCATATAATTGAATATTTTGAAGATTTAAAAAATTAATAAATATTGAAATTAAAATTAAAATTAAATTTAAAATTAGAATTAAATATTGAAGGAATTCCAGATTACAATTATAGGTTCATTTGCAATGAACAAAAACAACAACAAATCATCTTTGTTGTTTATTTATACATCTAAAATAGCACTGCCTTCAATAATTGACTTCTTAGATTTTTTTTCATTTTCCGGCATTCTATCTCCCCTTCTTCTTTCTATCTTTTAAACACCACATTCGGTTTCAATTTCAGTTTGTTGCTTATTTTCTTTATTAGCGGTAATATTTATTAGGTTTTATTTAAAATTTAAGATTGACCTTTACGATACTAGAAATGAAACAGTTTTTATTATTTTTGCTATTATTGATAAAGGCAAGTTTCAAGTAAAAGAAGTTTCTTATTTTTTATCATGTGTGGTAATTATTTTCATATTCATTTACGATTTTTATTGTGTTTTTTTTGTATTGTCAATTACTTATCCTTTTTCAATACAATTATTGCTGTTTTTATTTTATTACTCATTGTAAGTTTTTATTATTTTGATATTTTAGTTATTAAAAAGCTTTATATTGTGTTTTTAATAATTATATCTATATGTTATATATAATAAGTCTATTTGCCATTTCTTGTTAGTCATATTACGTTTTAATTATTTTCATTTCGGATTATAAAATACATATGTTATATAACATATAATAAATATATATGTTATAATTTCTTAAATCAGAACTTATTGTAGGAACATTACTAAATTTCAATATTTGAGCTGTCTTATTGTATATTTGGTGATTTTTTGCTTCATAATTTATGTTTTTTACTGTATATTTTACGGTTTTTAATTTCATATTATACGGCATATCCTGATGGTTTTTACAGCATAAAGATCCGGGCTCTTCTCATAACATTCAAAAGTGATTTGAGAATTTTATAATGAAAGTTTCTTTTGGTGGTACTGTCTATTATGTAGCCTCAAGTGCTTCTCCAGTGGACCTAACTCTGGAAATCCCGATGGATTCCGAAATAATGCCCCTATTCCATCATGGATTCTGGTAAATAGCACCATTATAAAGCTAATTTGTGTTGAGAATTTTTTATAGGGTGCGCCGTTTGATACAAACTACAAAAAAATCAACCTTTTCCTGGAAAATCTTTGTTTATTTCCAGAACGGAGCATACAGATGCCCTGGAAAAGAACTGGAGGTGGCTGCAAAATCGACTGGATCACCAAAAGAAAGAAAGTAAGAAAAAGGGGAGAGGAAAACGGTGTGAACAAATTTAGAATGTTGGTAGACTTTCTGGGTACTAAAGGATCGGAAAGATAGACACCTTGGAAGTATTGCCGTCGGAATAAAGGTTAAATCTACTTTAGCTCGGCAAACCAACTGGCGTCTCCAGGGAAACCAGGGAGCGCCTGTAGATCCCGAATATAAATCTAATGAAGTAACTCAATTGTACACTTACTCCTTGACTATAAAAACTTGGACTAGGTAACTTAATTTATTAGGTATCCTATTTTGAAGAATATATTTAAGAAAGAATTATTCAAACGAATAAACTCCTCTTTTCTTGCAATTTGATTTTTATTGATTATTTCATTTAAAAAAATAAAGTAAAAGAAAAGAAATCCGTTTTTATAAACATCTATAAAAGATCGAGTAAGCATCGCCATTAATGCAGAGTCCAAAAATAATAATTTTAATTTTCTATCTTTTTTCTAGTTCCAATGGCAGCCATCTTTGTTTTACAAAACATGCTGTTTCTTGCGTTCGTAGGAGTTTAAGTTAAATTAAATTACTCAGAACTGGTGCAACCTAGGTTGATGAAAAAAAAAATATATATATTCAGGAAAGAACGGTCTAAATATTATGTCCAGAAAATTTTAGTTCCATTTAAAAATTATTTCATTATTATCACTACCTATTTCATTCGTCACATTTTTAAAAAATAAATAATTCATTTGTATTCCGAAATTATTCCTACACAATAATGTTGTCTGTTTTATAGTGCTTCTTAATTGAGATATTTTAGCCATATATAGGCCATTTTTAAATATAAACAATAAAGGTTTGGTTATAGTATTCTTTTCATTAGAGAATTAATATATTTAACAATTACTTCCTAATTTTAATTAATTATAATTTATTAATTAATTAGATAAAAAAATAAGAGATAAAACCAATTTGTATATTGTTGGAAAATTAAAAAATAAAAAAAAACTTTCGGAATACTAATGAATTATATAACGAATGAAATAAAGAAATAATTTATAAAGGGAACTCAAATTTTCAAGGTATGAGAGGGTTATGTAGCGATGTCGAAAACGGAAGCGCATTGAAAATCGACCGGTGCGGGCGTAACTTTTGATTGATTTCCTTTTCAATTAACGATTAAAAAAAAAATTGGAAATTCCCAAAAAATCCAAATTGTAAAAAAAAAAAAAAAATGACGTTGGAGCTAGGAAAAAGATAAAAAATTAAAATTATTATCTTGGGAGTCTGCAATAATGCAGGAATCCATAAACAAAAAAATAATTTGATTAAATAATGGTCAAGCAACATCACTTGGATCTCTCGGAATGGACAGACCCTGAGGTGAAAACTGACACGAAATTTTCTAAAGAATAGCCAGATCACAAATGGTCCCATATCACAATCTAACAGCCCAATTATACTACCCATAAAATTATAGCAAAATGCGTATTTACGGCAATTTCGCTTATAACCAAATTGTACGCTTTCCCGATAGAATGATTCTATCTTTTGAAAGGAACTTCCGCTTTAATAAACATAGCATTAACATCGATAATCGCTAGCCAATCAAAGGCACGCAGAGAGAACCTGCTCCTTCAGTGGAGGTCCGACCACTATCCTCTTCGCATCTCAGTATAATTTCCCGTTTAGCAGCTCTCCCTTTGTTGAGGCTAGTTTTTAGTTTTCCCTCTTTCTAAAATACGCTGGATGAGGCCTGATAGAGATACTTCACCTTTGATTGGCATGTGGTGGATCATCATTGAACGCGCCACTGCTATCCTATCCTATGGCTCGCCCACAGTTAGGTGGTAGCGGGGGAATGAGATCGGCCCGCGTGAGGGGAGGTAACTCTTCTACCTTCACGCATTTAATTGATACGATATGAATTGACATGACTATAAATCGCATATTTGTTATCGTTTCGTTGTAAAAAGGTTAAATTTGTTGAGAACAATTTGAATGAATACAAGAATCAATAAAGAAATGGGAATTCTTTATCAGTTGGCATCCGCATGATGGTATAAAAGGATCAATCTAATTGGGATTGATAAATTATTTGCCACTTCTATAATTTTGTTTTTATTCAAAACTAGTTTCGAATGCTATACATTCATCTTCAGTTCTAAAAGCACATACAAATTCAAAAATAAGCAATTCAATTCAGTTTGTTATTATTATACATATAAAATTAAATTTAATATAAATTAGTATTATGAAACATTTATGAATTATGAATTTCATTAAGACAAAAAATCAAATACATGTTGGTACTCACCAAGGTTTAAGTAGATTATATCAAACAGAAAAGCTTGTTCTCTTTTCTTTGTTCTGTAATTCTTTGTTCTCGCACTGAACTAGCAATCGATGAAAGATGGGGTGTTTATAATTAAGCGGTTTAAGAGTCGGGGTTTTTCCAGTAATTCCGGTGAGCAATTTTCACCTACTCTGTGTGCAGACAGAAATAAAACACACTATAATTTACTGTTTTAATGAGCACTGACGTTTCGGCCAAGGTTGTTGGCCTTCATCAGGGTTAATGAAACATATGTATATATGCAATATAAAAAAATATAGGGCATCTTTTTAATGAGAGTGAATCTAGATTTTTTAAATTATTTTTTCGAATACATTATATTAACGACTGTTCA